>UESW01004688.1:472775-623566 GCA_900491605.1 Calamus simplicifolius
AGAGATGCACTCCGGCTCTGGCCGGGGCTTCCGATAATGAGAGATGCACTCCGGCTCTGGCCGAGGCTTACGCACTTCGGCTCTGGCTGGGGCTTCCGATAATGAGAGATGCACTCCGGCTCTGGCCGGGGCTTACGCACTTCGGCTCTGGCCGGGGCTTCCAATAATGAGAGATGCACTCCGGCTCTGGCCGGGGCTTACGTACTTCGGCTCTGGCCGGGCTTCCAATAATGAGAGATGCACTCCGGCTCTGGCCGGGCTTCCAATAATGAGAGATGCACTCCGGCTCTGGCCGGGGCTTTTGATAATGAAAGATGCACTCCGGCTCTGGCCGGGGCTTTTTATGACCTGCTTCTCATTGTGACTTTCAAGGAGAGTTATAAAAATTTCGTAGGCCTTAAAAACTGAACTTAATTCAATGAATAAAAATGGGTCTAGAAAGAGCGTACTTTTATGGATGACTTTATTACTCGGTTGTAACCGAGCCTTTAATATTATATTTATTGCTTGGTTGTTGCCGAGCCTTCCGTTGTAACCGAGGCTTTAAATAATAAAATACTCGATGTTGCCGAGCTTTCCAGGATGCCACTCGGTTGTAATCGAGGCTTCAAATAATAAAATACTCGGTGTTGCCGAGCCTTCCAGGATGCCACTCGGTTGTAACCGAGGCTTCAAATAATAAAATACTCGGTGTTGCCGAGCCTTCCAAGATGCCACTCGGTTGTAACCGAGGCTTTAAATAATAAAATTCTCGGTGTTGCCGAGCCTTCCAGGATGCCACTCGGTTGTAACCGAGGCTTCAAATAATAAAATACTCGGTGTTGCCGAGCCTTCCAAGATGCCACTCGATTGTAACCGAGGCTTCAAATAATAAAATACTCGGTGTTGCCGAGCCTTCCAAGATGCCACTCGGTTGTAACCGAGGCTTCAAATAATAAAATACTCGATGTTGCCGAGCTTTCCAGGATGCCACTCGGTTGTAACCGAGGCTTCAAATAATAAAATACTCGGTGTTGCCGAGCCTTCCAGGATGCCACTCGGTTGTAACCGAGGCTTCAAATAATAAAATACTCGGTGTTGCCGAGCCTTCCAAGATGCCACTCGGTTGTAACCGAGGCTTTAAATAATAAATTCTCGGTGTTGCCGAGCCTTCCAGGATGCCACTCGGTTGTAACCGAGGCTTCAAATAATAAAATACTCGGTGTTGCCGAGCCTTCCAAGATGCCACTCGGTTGTAACCGAGGCTTCAAATAATAAAATACTCGGTGTTGCCGAGCCTTCCAAGATGCCACTCGGGTGTAACCAAGGCTTCAAATAATAAAATACTCGGTGTTGCCGAGCCTTCAAGATTATATTTTACTTGGCGCTGCCAAGGTTGGGAGACCGTTACTCGGTTGTAGCCGAGCCTTCTCAAGATGCTACTCGGTTGTAACCGAGGCTTCAAATAATAAAATACTCGGTGTTGCCGAGCCTTCCAAAATGGCACTCGGTTGTAACCGAGGCTTTAAATAATAAAATACTCGTGTTGCCGAGCCTTCCAAGATGCCACTCGGTTGTAACCGAGGCTTCAAATAATAAAATACTCGGTGTTGCCGAGCCTTCCAAGATGCCACTCGGTTGTAACCGAGGCTTTAAATAATAAAATACTCGGTGTTGCCGAGCCTTCCAAGATGCCACTCGGTTGTAACCGAGGCTTCAAATAATAAAATACTCGGTGTTGCCGAGCCTTCCAAGATGCTACTCGGTTGTAACCGAGGCTTCCAAATAAATTACTCGGCGTTGCCGAGCCTTCAAGATTATATTTTACTTGGCGCTGCCAAGGTTCGGAGACCGTTACTCGGTTGTAGCCGAGCCTTCAAGATTATATTTTACTTAGCGCTGCCAAGGTACGAAGATTTTGTTGCTCGGCCCGGCCGAGGATTTATACGACCTGCTTCTTATTGCATCTTTCAAGGAGAGTTATAAGAATTTCGCAAGCCTTTAAAAATAGAATTTAATTCAATGAATAAAAATGGGTCTAGAAAGAGCGTACTTTTATGGATTTTAATACTCGGTTGTTGCCGAGCCTTCAGAAATATATCACTCGGTCTTTGGCCGATGCTCTGAAAATTTATTACTCGGTTGTTGCCGAGCCTTTAGAAATATATTACTCGGTTGTTGCCGAGCCTTCTCAAGATGCTACTCGGTTGTAACCGAGGCTTCTAAATATTAATTGCTGCTTGATTGTAACCGAGGCTTCAAATAATAAATTACTCGGTGATGCCAAGCCTTCCAAAATGCTACTCGGTTAACCGAGGCTTTCAAATAATAAAATACTCGGTGTTGCCGAGCCTTCCAAGATGCTACTCGGTTGTAACCGAGGCTTCAAATAATAAAATACTCGGTGTTGCCGAGCCTTCCAAAATGCCACTCGGTTATAACCGAGGCTTTAAATAATAAAATACTCGGTATTGTCGAGCCTTCCAAGATGCCACTCGGTTGTAACCGAGGCTTCAAATAATAAAATACTCGGTGTTGCCGAGCCTTCAAGATTATATTTTACTTGGCGCTGCCAAGGTTCGGAGACTGTTACTCGATTGTAGCCGAGCCTTCAAGATCATATTTTACTTGGCGCTGCCAAGGTTCGGAGACCGTTACCCGATTGTAGCCGAGCCTTCAAGATTATATTTTACTTGGCGCTGCCAAGGTTCGGAGAATTGGTTGCTCGGCCCAGCCGAGGTTCGGAGAATTTTTACTTGGCCCTGCCAAGGTTCGGAGAATTTTGTTGCTCGGCCCAGCCGAGGTTCGGAGATTTTTACTTGGCCCTGCCAAGGTTCGGAGAATTTGTTGCTCGGCCCAACCGAGGTTCGGAGATTTTTACTTGGCCCTGCCAAGGTTCGGAGATTTCCTGTGCAAATAGGCAACTCGGTCGTGCCGAGGATTGGTGAGCAGCACCTGTTTCTTTTCGCAATCTTTGGCAACATAATGTGTGATGATTCACGTTGCAAATTACGAAAATACATGCCGACAGGAAGGTATAATAAGGCATATCAAAATGGACTTATAGAGGACATACCCTATTGATAATACTTACGGAGATTGTCCGAGTTCCATGTCCGGGGGACAAACTTTCCGTTTAGATCTTGCAGCTTGTAGGTTCCCGGTCCAATGATCTCCGCCACTTGGAGGGGCCTTCCCAATTTGTTGCCAGTTTTCCTTGCTCCAGCGGTTTGGAGATAGATGCTTTCCGGAGAACAGGGTCGCCGGGCGAGAAGGATCTCCCTTTGACTCTGGAGGCATGATAGCATCCGCGGATAGGGGGGGTCCTATTTCCACGGGGATGACAGCTTCTACGCCGAAGGCCATCCGTAACGGGGTCTCGCCTGCAGGGACTCTCTGTGTGGTGCGGTAGATCCACTGGCCGAGGTTGAAGCTGGACGTTGGACTTCTGTGAAGCTTGGAGTCAAGAACTCCTTGTCTTGGCTTTATGACGCCATCCTTCCTCACGCAAAAGGTGCCTAGGGGGCAACGCGGCAACCATAAATGCCTTAATGATGGAAGGAGATAAGGCATTAAATGCCTTAAAGCAGGTAGATGCACATGGCCTTTATGAGGCCATAAATGCCTTGCTGCGCATAGCGCGGCTATGGAAGCCGATCTGTTGTGCCAAGGCAGAGAGAAGGCGAAGACGGCATTGAGTCGTGGCGAGAGGACACCGGAAAGATGGATCGGGCCCGCCGAGATCTGGGGAGATCCTTGTTGCAGCCCCCTTGCGGGACTGGTCTGGCCTCCTTAGGTTGATATAGGGGGTCCGCAACTCCATGCGGACCAGAAGAAGTGGTTGGAGAAAGAGGAGCTGCGGCCTCTTCGAGGAGGCATGGAGCAGGGGTAGCTATAACTGGATGGGGAGCTGTATGGCGCTCCTGAACTAGACGGGTCAGGGCCTGGACCTGCTGGACCAGTGTGGCGAACGGGTCCTGGGTCACTGGGACAGCTGATGGCGACGGAGTCTCAGCTGGTGGCGGCGGCAGTGCCACGATACTCATCGGATCGGGTCTCTGGGAGGTGACCCGGTCCTGGCTTCAGAAGTTGCCCTTCTCCGATTAGCCATTGGAGAGGTTCTCTTCCAGAACGAGATCCTTGTCTCCTTTTTTTAAGTTTAACGGGACTTGAGGCCCTTCCTCTAGCACCAATCTGTTGCCGCTGAAATCCGTCCTCCGGCTCGGGCGCGATCGGGCTGCAGCGCGGGCTCCCTCCTAGGCGGACCTGCAAGATAGTCCTCACGCGAGAGGCGTTGGGGGTGGCCCTCTGCGGAAGACCCTCCGACGCCCAAGTCAGTGGAGATCAGCAATCAACAAATATGGGGAGAAGGATCCCCGGGAAGAGTTCCTCCGAGCTCTCGTGGGAGCTTTCATGGCGGAGTGTAAGAACTGTAAATGAAAAATGGGCGTAGAATAGCCGTACCTGAGAGGCTTGAGGGTGGTAGTATTTATAGGCGGTCACCTGACTTCTTGGACGTGCTCTGGATGAGGTCTGAAAGTTATTGGGATTCGAAACAGATTCGAATCAGGTTGTTACAGGGCCGGTAGGATCCGTATCTGGTTAGTTAGAGGATCGACGGCTGGGAGGCGGGGAGAGCTGGCCGATGGATCGAGACTCAATGGCTGCGTGGTCCCTAGGCCACTATTGTAGGTCCTAGGCCACGTCTTGGCATGATTCCTTGTTTGGAATCTTATTCTGTTACAGTGAATTTGAACTCTCCCGCCAGATTCCGCAGAGGTCTGAAGTAGCTCGGATCGAATGGCCGAGGAATGGTCTGGCCTTGATGGCAGTAGCATAAGAATAGCTCGGGTTGCCGAGGCATTTGGCCGAACCTGCCGAAGTACAATGTGGTTGGCCGAGTCGGACTTCTGTGAAGCATGGAGTCAAGAACTCTTTGTCTCGGCTTTATGACGTCATCCTTCCTTAAGCAAAAAGTGCCAAAGGGGCAACGTTGCAGCCATAAATGAAGGAGATAAGGCATTAAATGCCTTAAAGCATGTAAATGCACATGGCCTTTATGAGGCCATAATTGCGTTGGTGCGAGGGTCATAGCGCGATTGCGGAAACCGAGCTAAAGTGCCCAGGTATGTTGGCCGAAGCATATTTGCCGAGGCATGTTGGCCGAAGCATATTTGCCGAGGCATGTTTGCCGAAGTATATTTGCCGAACTACATTTACCGAGGCATGTTGGCCGAACTATACTTGCCGAACTATATTTGCCGAGGCATGTTGGCCGAACTATACTTCCTTCTCTTTTATTCCATTAAATGCTGGTCAAGTCATTATGACCGTTCCTGCACCATTGAATGCTCCGGCTTATTGATTTGACGGATATTAATGAGGGGCCGTTGGGAGAACCCACGCACATGGCGTGACCCTTTTTTTTCCTCTTATTCTCTTTCTTCATAATGAGGAGACTCTTGTCGCTAGAATGTCGTGCCAGCAGGGCATTTGGACTGGGCGCGACCCCATCGCCGATGTGAGCGGTCAACAATGCAATGACGATTTTACCCTTATCAATAATATATATATAATTTAAATATATTATATTAAAGCTAATGAGGGTGAATAAATTAACAAGGTGCAACTTCGTTGAAGTCGAAAGATAGAAAGAAGTCAAAGAGCGAAGGCAGGATCACATCATATGGCTCAGAAGGATAAAAAACGTAGAAAAGAGATAGACGAAGTAAAGATTAGAGACATCGCCGAAGATCATAGAGTTTTTTCTGTCTGCACTCTGCAGCGGCCGATCGGATTTCAAACCAACGTCGTTAACAATCTAACGGTCTGGCATCTTTTCTTCATTTCTTTTTCTGTTCTAATTTTTCTTTGTTTTGCTTCTTTTCTGCTTGCATTCTTTTTTTTTTTTTTCTTTCTTCCTCCTTGCATTCTATTTTTTTTCGTTTCTTTCCTCTATACTTGCATTCTAATTTTTCTCTTTCATTACGCTCTATAATACCACATGAACTTTATAATGCTTAAACCTCAAATTCATCCGCTATCAATTTAGTTAGGGGTGATAATTTTTTTTCTTTGGCCGTTAGCTATTCTTACTAAGGATAGGAGAATCCTCGGTCTGGATGGTAACGACCATTAATCACTTAAACGGGTAAACAGCCGAGGACGGTATTGCCCGCCTAGTTCTAACTTTGATGTTATATGCCGGACAACGAACCGGCTTAACATTTAGGTCGCGGGTTAATCGGTTCGATTGGATAAACCGCTTTGGTCAGACCGGATAATATTATAATTAAATTTTAATTTAATAATATAAAATAATAAAATATAAATATAATTTATATAAAAAATTAAAAAAATAAAAACCGAGTTGGACCGGTTTCAATGGGTTTTTTCTATTTTTACCGGGTTATATAAAAGTCAACTTTAATAATAAAATCGGACAAGACTAATGATCGGTTTCCGATTGGACCGGCCGGTCCGATTTGGTTTTCAAAACATTGGTTATATGAAAGAAAAGAATAGACAAGGAGATTTAAACGTATTTTACTAGATTATATATATTTATTTTAAAATTTTAATATATAGATATAATTTAAATATATTATATTAAAGCAATGGGGATAGGTAAATTAATGAATAAAAGAAAATTATGTCTATGAAAAAAGGACTACCAATAGGATAATAAATATTTGAATCATGAAAGAAACATATTATATATCTAAAAAATAATAATTATAATACCAAAATAAAACCTCGAATCTGTTCCAAAAAAATTATAATATCAAAAAATTAGCCTCGCATCCATCCCAAGAAAAGAAAAGTTTGAAGAGCTTTAGTTCGTTTGTGTTATACGTTTTGACCTCTCTTTTTTTCGTTAATTGGATATTCTTATCTTCTCTTGTACATTTTATAAAGTATTTGATATTTTAATGAAAAACTCTCATTTTTTGCAGCTTGGAGATAAATTTTCGTGACCCTATAGTCGTTTGACATCTTCTCGATCAAAGAGGAGAAAAGAAGCCTCTTTAGTTCTAAAGAGGAGTCATTAAGAAGATGTTGCACTTATTACCCTACAAGAAAAGAGATTTTGAACTGAGACCTTTACTACCCTACAAGAAAAGAGATTTTGAACTGAGACCTTTACTACCTTACAAGAAAAGAGACTTTGAACTGAGACCTTTACTACCCTACAAGAAAAGAGACTTTGAACTGATGGAAATGATGACACAAGAAAAAGATAATCAATGGACGATGGGCTCTTCTGAGATACAAGCAAAGAAGGTGAAGCATGCCAACATTGTAGTGAAGACACCATCGATGACCACAAAGGAGGTCCAAAGTAGTAGTAAAAGTAACGACAAGAATTGGTCTTGCATCCCCAGAAACCCTGACGTGGGGAAAAGGCAATGTGCACAATTCTTGAAGACCTTAAAAGAGATGGGCATCCATGATCCAATCTTTTTAATGGAGAAGAATATCACTGATAGCGACACCAACAAACAACAAAATCGTCTGCTGATACCCTACAATGCCTTTGACTTGAAGAGCTCACCATTTTCCAAGTTGATCAATGATAATGAAAAAGAGTCTCTAAAAGAAGGAAAAGCACTAAATATTAGCATTTTGGACCAATCTAAGAGGCTATATTCTTTGGCTCTTAAGTATCTCAGCAGTAACAAGGCCTTTCATATAATTGGCGCAGACTTATAATTGGCGCAGACTGGAGCAAGTTTGTAAAGGCCAATAAATTACAGAAGGGTCAGAATCTAGAACTGTGGAGCTTTCAGCAAGAGATGGATGGGGCTCTCTGTTTCGCCATGCTCAATTATAATTCTCCAACACAAGATATAATCGAGGCAGTAGTTCAACATAGCTAAGCAAGCAAGGCTTAATAATATATATTAATATTTATAGATGGACATTCTTTTTTTAAAAAAATTATATTGAATTCAAAGTTCTTGCTTATTGTAGTTCCTTTTTTTTTGCTAAACATTAAAGTTAAACCTCTGTTATTATATAGCATTACCATAAATTTTAGAGATATCATGTATTTTGTTTGTTATTTTTTTGAATAAATGAAGAGGCAAAAATCCTCAAATATTGCATTCAAATAGTACTGCACCCAAATGCATAAATAATAGTACTCAATCCAATCAGTCCTAAGCGTTGTCCGTCACTTTGTTACTATTTTTATATTTTTGTAAATTTGATCATGTTTGCAATAGCATTTTCAAAAAACATGTGAAATTGTCTTATTCTAGATAATAAAAAAATCTGGTAGTGCGAATATTCTTGGAATCGAAAGATTTTTTTATTTGGGACACAATTTTGTATGGGTTTTCAACTTAAGTTTTCATTATCAAAGATTTAATTGGGTTAAAAGATAATTTTAAAATAAAATAGGTTTGATGAGGGAATCCAAAATGGGTTTTCTTCACTACGTGGGTTTTGCTTGCAGGTTTTTAAGATCACTAATCTTTAGGAATTTTAATACTTAACCAAAATTTTATATACTCATTATACAGGGATATCAAAATGCTTTCTATTGTTATTTTGAGATTGGGCTTACTAACCTTTCTCACTAGAGAGAGAGAAAAAAAAAAAAAAAGAGAACAAATTCCGTATTACCCTTTTGTCATCACTATAGCAAGCTGCTGCATCTTTTTCTTCTTTTCTTTTTTTTTTTAGTCCAACTAAAGTGCTTCTTTATATTTTTTGAGGAAACCATATTTTAATCTTACATTTTTAAAGCTCGTTCAAATGCCTTCAACCCCTTTTTTTATCATTCCTATGCATTAAACTTTCATTTATTTATGGCAGTTAGTCCTCAAGCAGATGTTGTGACGTTAGATGAGAGGATCAAAATCATCAATTAGATCCTTGCATGTTAACCCACTTCCTACTGAAACAAGACCATAGGTCTCTTTGCGTAGAATTTTGTTTGGGTGTGGAAAGGTTTACTACGAAAGCTAAATCTTAGCAACATATAGGAGCAGCTACTCAAAGACTTTTGAAAACAACATTGATGAAAATTACAACGAAGATATCCATATTTTCAACACTAGCATTAATTTTATCCAATCATCAAACATTTTTTTGGCCAAAATAATCTTTGAGTTCATCGGTAAGTAATTTATATATCTTAGATAGCCGGTCAGTCTTTGAGTTTGCGAAGAAGATTGTGACCTTTTTTAGTCATTCCAAATGAAGGGTGCTCTAAACAACTTTTGAAACCAAGGCATTAGGCATTAAGGCAGAGATCCCTCTCATAATTTTAAGCAAAAGATGAGCCTCAACCAAGGCATTAGCCACACATTATTCAACACCAGTTGATATGTGTTCTATTGGCTGCATATTTGGTAGGCATTTCTTCCAAGCTGACCTCAAGCACTATTATATTATATTCTATAGAAAATGAGCTTTTGTTTTCTTGAAGTAACCTCACTTATTTTTCTTGGTCTTCTTATATTCTAGCTGAATTAATTACAACTCAAGCACTATTTCCTGAAGACTCTGAACTTCAGCAGCTCCTTCACATTTTCAGGTGGAGTAGTTTCCCAGTCCTCTTGTGTTTCCTTTATTTAAGTTTGAGGACATTCTTGTTCTTGACTAATTTTTCTTTTTTCTTTCTATGTGTTGATCATTTGTTTTTTTTTTAATATATATTGCAGGTTGCTGGGCACCCCAAATGAAGATGTGTGGCCAGGAGTAAGCAAATTACCCAACTTTCCTCGGCAGTACCAGATCTCGATTCTGATGGAATTGATCTGCTTTCGGTGAGTCCAGCCTACATGCACTCTGATGTCATTCTACATCAAGTTTTTCTGTATGTATGGAAGAAAGCATATTGCCTTAAAATATATAAAAGCCCTGATATTACCTATTACTAAAATATTAAGCTGTTTTCTAGGAGCAATCAAATATTGAGCTACTGAAATGTTGTTATTAATAAATCTTTTTAATATATGTAGTTGATAGCAATGGAATAGTTGTGGTAATTGATGGCGTCAAGTCACCTTCCTCAAACGTTGGGAAAGACGGACGTCCCTCTCCTCGAAGTCCTGCAAGAAAAGTCCCCGGAGACCGATGGCGCCGGTGGGGACCCTCCGACGATCAAGTCAGTCACTTGGGCTCAGACAGAGAACCGCTCCAGCGAAAAAGAGCTGAGGCGGTTAGGGTTTTTGCTGGAAGGAAGAAAGTTCAGAAAAACCAGAGTTTGATACCACTTACAGCGCTAGCACGTGCCTTTATATTTGTTCGAATACCTTATCTTGTTATCTGGGGAGATCACCTTCGTACCATTGCTACGCGTGCCAGAGACGTCCCATAGCGCTCGCTGACGTGATATCATACGCGTCCAGCGGCCGCAAGGGCATGCAGTGCGCGCCGTCGACTGATATGACCGAGCACAGTTGCAGGTAGTAGCGAATCGTACGCCGTAGCGAAGCATGGTCATGTACAGGGACATGCAATGCCCCATACGCCGTTATGAGGTATGGCCTTCCGTAACGGAGCGCAATCACGGACGTACTGAGAATCACGTGTGAGCACCGTACGACCTGGAGTTGTCGTTTTCCGTGGTAGTTGAGTTGCATGCTAACCGCTGATAACTCCCCATCCTGAGACCGGAGGAGGTCCCAGGGGTGGGAGAACGCTGGCGCACCCCGAGGTCGGTGAGAGTCACAGGGATAAGGAAATGCTAGTGCGCCCCGATCCCGAGGGGGTCCTGGGGTCAACGACTGATGGCCCCACCCTGTGACCCTGAGGGGGTCCCGGGGGTGGGGGAATATTGATGCACCCCGACCCCGAGAGGGTCCCGGGGTCAAGGTCAGATGGCCCCACCCCGCGACCCTGAGGGGGTCCCGGGGGTGGGGGAATACTGATGCACCCCGACCCCGAGAGGGTCCCGGGGTCAAGGACAGATAGCCCACCCCACGACCCCGAGGGGGTCCCGGGAGTGGGGGAATACTGATGCATCCCGATCCCGAGAGGGTCCCGGGGTCAAGGACAGATGGCCCCACCCCACGACCCCGAGGGGGTCCCGGGGGTGGGGAAATACTGATGCACCCCGACCCCGAGAGGGTCCCGGGGTCAAGGACAGATGGCCCCACCCTACGACCCCGAGGGGGTCCCGGGGGTGGGGGAATACTGATGCACCCGGACCCCGAGAGGGTCCCGGGGTCAAGGACAGATGGCCCCACCCCACGACCCCGAGGGGTCCCGAGGGTGGGGGAATACTGATGCACCCCGACCCCGAGAGGGTCCCGGGGTCGATAGCTGCTGTTACCTTCTATTTTACGACGCGGGATCAGTCATATCAGATGCCCCCTCGCCCCTGGGGCGAAGCGGGTCCCACCGCTGAGGCTCAAGGGGCGTTCTCCACGAGGCTGATCCCCGTCCTTGTCTTTTATGCGGACAGTGCGGGGAACGTAAGGAGGCGGCCTTCCGTACACTGCCTGCCGCGATCGCCCTCAAAAGTGAGGACTGACTCTTCGGGGCTCGCGCGAAAAGCCGCATCATCATTTCCTTTCATTACGGCGACGTCAGCGGTGTCCTACCACTGGCTGGGGGCGTGCCGCACCACGCGCCAGGGCGTTCTTCGAGGCGAGCCAGCGTATGGCAAGGAACCACATGGCCGATGAGACATGGCAGGACGTTTTGAAAGCCCGATAAAGCTAAGTGAGGGGGGGTGAACTGACGCCATACCGCCTTCGCCATCGTCTTCTTCCTCGCTTACTCCCCAACTCCTTCTGCAACCTGCGAGCCTGCGCCTAGTTTTTCCCCTTCCAGGTCAGCTTTTCCCATCTTAGACTTACTTCTCCGCTTATGAGTTCCCCCTCTTGGACCTCGGAGGACAGTTCTGAGAACCGTCCTCCCTCTGTGAGCCGTCGTATCTCTCCTTCCCCTTCTCCCCCAGTTGAGTGGTCCTCTGACTCAGAGGACCGCGTCCCTCTGGCCCGGCGACGGGTCACGGGTGGAGCCCCATCGAGGGGCCGCCGGCTGGAGGCCGGTGCCTCCTCGAGGGCGGAGGAGTCCCCAGAGGGGACGGCCTCCACAATGACACGGTTGGACCTGGAAAGAATCCGGGCCCGCTATAGGATTCCCCGGGAGTTAAGTTATTTCCACCAACCCCCGACGACAGGGTCATCTCCTCCCGACCCGGTCGGGTGGCTCTTTACGAGATCTGCTTACAGGCGGGTCTCCGTCCTCCTTTTCCCCTTTCTTCGTCAATCTCCTTGACTTCTATTCCTTGACCCCTTCCCAGTTAGTTCCAAACTCTTATCGTGTCGTTAGCGCTTTCGTTATTCTCTGTCACCACCTAAACGTCACCCCCCGAATCAGCTTGTTCCGATCTTTCTACTCCCTCCGGGCCCAAAAGGGTTGGTGGCTGTTCCAGCACCGGCCCAATAGGATCCTAAAGCTCCTTCTCCCTTCGCCGATTAAGGGATGAAAATCCCGCTTCTTCTTTGCCAATGTCGATCAAGTCCGGCCCCAGTGGGGAGACCCCGACCTCCGGGGGAATGCCGTTGCGATCCAGCCTGGGGACCGGGAGGCATTGGGTTACTGCTAGCCACCGAGATTCCCCGATACACTCTGCTGCTATCGGAGGACAACCTGAAGTCGGCGGGCCTCATCTCCCACCGGGGTAAGCCTTCTCCACCCTTAGCCGAAAACTCCGCTCCTTTGCCCCTCTCCTTCTCTTTTTTTTTTTTTAATTTTGTTCTAAAAACCCAACTTATATCATGCAGCAATGAAGATACCGGCAGCAAAGCTGTTGAGAGCCGCCTCCAAGAAAAGGGCCCGGGAAGGGCCATCCGGAGGTCAGCAGGCCCCAGCCCCGAAGCGCCCGACGGCCCGTGCCTCCCCTCCGGCACAAGTCTCCCCACCCCCGGCTCCGCAAAATGTCCCGGTTGTCCCGGAGGTCGACCTCACAGTCGACACTCCTCCAGAGGTGGGAACGACCGCGGGAGCCGCCGCTGAAGAGCCAATCACGAGGGAGTCCATACCGGCTGAAGAACTCCCGCTCCTGGGGGATCGACCCCACCAGACGCCACCAGGGACTGGAGTGAGGGACCGTCTGGCCGCGCAAGTCCACCCTCCGAGGGGTCGCCCAGAGGTGGCCCGCGCAAGGAACCGGGGACAGCCGAGATGGCGGAGGGAGGCGAGGACGAGCCTGGGCCGCCCCGAAACTCCCTGGATGATGGCCGCTGGGCTGAGCGAGTCCTGGGCCCAATCTTTGATCCTAGGATCATCGAGGACCTCAGCCACCAGAGAGCGGGCGCGTTCTTTCAGGACTCTTATGCCGCCGTCGTCAGGGTAAGCGATCTTCTTGCCTCTTATCTTTTGTTTTATATATATATACATTTTACCTCGCTGACCTGGGGCTCACACGTGCAGATTGCGCACTCCCTAAAGGCCACTGGGGAGGTAATTCACGGAGGGAAAAATCTTCTGCGGGAGATGCAGAAAGAGGTTGAGGAGGCCCAGCGCCGTGCGGAGGCGGCCGAGAAGGCGCTGGAGTCGGTCAAAGACACCTGTGCGAGCGAGGTGAAGGCCGCCCAGAGCCGGGCAGAGATTGAAGCCGATCGTGCGCGCGCAGCGCTCTCTCAAATGACGAAGGCTGTGAGCGCTGTCATGGCCAGAGACATGCACATCACTGAGTTAACCTCAGCTCTCCGGGAGGCTGAAAATCGAGCGAGCGCGGCGGCGGAAGAGGCAAGAGCGGCGAGGGAGGAAACCTGCCGGTGCGAGGAGGAAGTAAGCCGCGCTCGGGAGGCTGAAAGGATCGCGGCGGAGGAGGCAAGAGCGGCGAGGGAGGAAACCTGCCGGTGCGAGGAGGAGGTAAGCCGCGCTCGGGAGGCTGAAAGGGTCGCGGCGGAAGCCCTTGCCGCAGAGAAAACCCGAGCCGCTGGGCTTATAGAGGAATACAAAGCGTCCGGGCGCTTTGCAGACGATCTGGCCGAAGCTTCGGCAGCTGTATTTCTTGACGGGTTCCAGCACGGCAAAGAGAAGGTGGCCAGAGACCTGAACTTCCCCCAGGCCCTGGAGGTTGAATTGGAGCGGTTGTCAGACTTGGCCCCTTCTGATGATGAGCCTGCACCGGCAGAGCCGTGAGCTCGCACTTGTGATTTTGCTTTTTTCCCTCCTTATTTTTGTAAGCCCGACAACGTCGGCCTTTTGTAATCTCTTTCAATTAATGAAAACACTCTTCAAAATGCCTTCCGAACTGTCATTGACTTCATCGATTGATATGTAGGCTTATCACCTCATTAGTTCTGATAGTTTCGGGGGGTAACTCCCCACCCGAGCTATCCCGTCCCAGCTGTTTAAACCCAAAAGTTAGAGCTAGGAAGGGTAGAATTCTCGAGCAGAAACGCTGCCGGTCAGAGGTTAGGTAGGTAGGCTCCTTGAGGCTATCGGCACAACGCCCTGACCAGCGGGACTGTGCTGTCGGGTGTCGGGTCCTGGTTGTGAAGAGCCGGTGGTGCACCGCTCCGCCAGCGATTCACTGGGCTTTATGCCTGGCTAGTGCAGGGCTTTGAGTGCCGACGGGGTGCCGAGTTTTTTTGTTGAGAGCCAGTGGCACACTGCTCTGCCAGTGGTACACTGGGCTTTATGCCTGGCTAGTGCAGGGCTTTGAGTGCCGACGGGGTGCCGGGCTTTTGTTGTTGAGAGCCAGTGGCACACTGCTCTGCCAGTGGTACACTGGGCTTTATGCCTGGCTAGTGCAGGGCTTTGAGTGCCGACGGGGTGCCGGGCTTTTGTTGTTGAGAGCCAGTGGCACACTGCTCTGCCAGTGGTACACTGGGCTTTATGCCTGGCTAGTGCAGGGCTTTGAGTGCCGATGGGGTGCCGGGCTTTTGTTGTTGAGAGCCAGTGGCACACTGCTCTGCCAGTGGTACACTGGGCTTTATGCCTGGCTAGTGCAGGGCTTTGAGTGCCGACGGGGTGCCGGGCTTTTGTTGTTGAGAGCCAGTGGCACACTGCTCTGCCAGTGGTACACTGGGCTTTATGCCTGGCTAGTGCAGGGCTTTGAGTGCCGACGGGGTGCCGGGCTTGCTGTGAAGATTTAAGTAGCTAACATCGAATCTCGTTAATATTGAACAAGGGGCGAAACCCAAGTGAACACAAGGATGATACTTAACATGAAAGGAGGAATACATTACTGATAATATCGACGGAGATTATCCGCATTCCACATCCTAGGAAGCGGCGTCCCATCGAGTTCTTCAATGTTATAAGCTCCGTGACGGAGCGTCTCGGTGATCCGGTAAGGCCCCTCCCAGTTTGGGGCTAACTTACCTCCCTCAGCTGGCTTCGAGACCTCGGCCCGTCGAAGGACCAGGTCTCTCGGCAGGAACGTTCGGGGGCGCACGCGAGCGTTGTAGTATTTCGCGGCCCGTTGTCGGTAGGCTGCCATCCGAAGCTGCGCCCGATCTCGCACCTCCTCCACTAGGTCGAGGTTGGCTCGCAGTTGGTTAGGGTTACCTTCCTTGCTATAGGCCTCCACCCGGGGGCTGGGTGCACCGATCTCCATAGGAATAACAGCTTCAGAGCCAAAGACTAAGCTGAACGGCGTTTCACCAGTGGGGGCTCGCGGCGTTGTATGATAGGCCCATAGCACGTTAGGGAGCTCCTCCACCCATCGCCCCTTGCAGCCATCTAGTCGAGATCTCAACCCCTGGAGAATGATCTGGTTTGTCACTTCAGCTGCCCCGTTGGTTTGAGGATGCCCGACGGAAGTGAACCTCTGACAGATACCCAGCTCAGAGCAGAACTCCCGGAAAGGCGCATTGTCAAACTACCGGCCATTATTAGTGACTAGTGTGCGCGGCAGTCCGAACCGACATATGATTGACTTCCAGAAGAAAGATCTCACTTTGTTTTCGGTAATCTTGGCCAGAGCCTCGGCTTCAACCCACTTGGTGAAGTGATCCACCGCTACCAAGAGGAACTTCCGCTGCCCAGAGGCCGGGGGAAATGGCCCTAGGATATCCATGCCCCACTGAGCGAAGGGACAAGGTGCTACCAAGGGGGTCAGGTGAGACGTCGGCTATCACTGGATATTGGCGTGATGCTGGCAGCTATCACATTTCTTGACAAGCTCGGCGCATCTTCCTTCATCGTCAACCAAAAGTACCCTTGGCGCAGGGCCTTGTAGGCTAGGGCTCTGCCCCCTAGGTGACTCCCGTATATGCCTTCGTGGATCTCCCTGAGGATGTAATCCGATTCAGTTGGCCCCACACACCTGAGAACTGGGTATGAGAAGGATCTCCGATAAAGCTTCCCGTCCATCATCAAGAATCTCAGGGCCCTTCGCCTGAGTAGCTTGGCTTCAGCGGGGTTCTTCGGGAGAGTACCGTCAGTCAAGTACCGGATGTAGGCATCCATCCAGGAAGGCTCCTGCTCCACTGGCAATGCTTCATCCGCGGCCTCAGTGCTTGGGACTTGTAGGTGTTCCACATATGTCCTTCCCAACGTTCCGTCGACCAAAGTGGCCAAGCGGGACAACGCGTCAGCCCTGGCGTTCTCAGCTCTGGGGATATAGCTGACGCGGAAATAAGAGAAACGAG
Organism: Calamus simplicifolius; assembly: GCA_900491605.1. Classification (NCBI taxonomy): domain Eukaryota; kingdom Viridiplantae; phylum Streptophyta; class Magnoliopsida; order Arecales; family Arecaceae; genus Calamus; species Calamus simplicifolius. Next base: position 489,332 of record UESW01004688.1, read on the forward strand.
ACGCTTGGGACCGCACCTTGTTCAAGTACCGGGACATGGTTGGGTCCCTAGCCTTGTACTCCCCAGCGATTTGCCCAGAAATGAGTTGAGAGTCCGTGAAGGCCCTCAGGCGCCCCGCGCCTAGCTCCTTAGCTAATCTCATCCCCGCCAGCAAGGCTTCGTACTCCGCCTGATTATTAGTTGCTGGGAACTGGAATCTGAGAGCGTACTCCACTACGTCTCCTTCCGGGCTCGCGAGAATAAGTCCAGCTCCGCTCCCTTGAGAGTTCGCCGCCCCATCCACATGCAGGATCCAGTCCTCCGCCTCCTCAGATGAGGGCGAGTCCACACGCTCCTCCGATCGTGCCTCCTCCATGTCCTTCTCGGTCCAGGAGCACTCGACCAGGAAATCCGCCAACACCTGGGACTTCATGGCTGACCTTGGCCGGATGGACAGGTCGAACTCACTTAGCCTAATGGCCCACTTGGCCAAACGGTCGGAGGTGTCGGGGCGAGACAAGATAGCTCGTAAGGGCTGGTCCGTAAGCACCACGATGGGATGGGCTTGAAAGTAAGGTCGAAGGCGCTGAGTAGAGACCACCAAGATGAATATAATCTTCTCAGTTTTCGAATATCTGGTCTCAGCGTCATGGAGTACTTTGCTGGTATAATAGATTGGCTTCTGGGCTCCGTCAGCATCCATGCGCACAAGTACGGAGCTAACAGCCTCGGGGAAGCGGCCAGATATAAGAAGAGTTCTTCTCCATTTTCAGGCTTGGACAACAGCGGAGGAGTGGAGAGAAACTGCTTCAATTCTTCAAAGGAGCCCTGACACTCTTTCGTCCACTCGAAGCCGTTGATCTTGCGCAGCGCCTTGAAGAAGGGCAGGCACCTCTCCGCCGACCTTGACATGAAACGACTCAAGGCCGCCACCCTCCCGTCAGGCGTTGCACCTCCTTCTTGCTGGCTGGAGGCCGCATCTCCAGGATAGCTCTAATCTTGTCGGGGTTGGCTTCGATCCCGCGCTGGGTCACCATGAAACCCAGGAACTTGCCCGCTGCTACTCCGAAGGTGCATTTGTGGGGGTTGAGCTTCATCCGGTATCGGCGCAGATTGTTGAAAGTCTCCTCGAGGTTAGCTACATGGTCCTCTGCATTGGTGCTCTTGGTCAGCATGTCATCCACATATACCTCCATGTTGCGCCCCAGCTGGCTCTCAAAGACCTTGTTCATTAATCTTTGATAAGTAGCCCCGGCGTTTTTCAATCCAAAGGGCATCACCCTGTAACAGTAGATCCCTTTCTCCGTGACAAAGGAGGTCGCTTCTTCATCAGCCGAGCTCATCTTAATTTGGTTATAACCCGAGAACGCATCCATGAAACTGAGCGTCTCGTGCCCGGAGGTGGCATCTACCAGCTGGTCGATTCGGGGCAGCGGGAAGCTATCTTTGGGACATGCCTTATTGAGGTCGGTGAAATCCACGCACATTCTCCAGCTTCCACTGGCCTTGCAGACCATCACGACGTTTGCCAACCAGTCGGGGTAGCGCACCTCGCGGATGTGACCAGCCGCCAGCAGCTTCCGCACCTCCTCGTCAATAGCCTTCTGCCGGTCCGGGGCAAAACTCCTTTTCTTCTGTCTGACGGGCCGGCACTCGGTCGAATATTGAGCTGGTGTGTAATCACCTCCTTTGGGATCCCGGGCATGTCGGACGCAGACCATGCGAAGACGTCGGCGTTGGCCCGCAGAAAGGTAAGGAGCCGGTCACGAGCTTCCTCCGGAAGTAAGGCTCCAACTCGAACCGTCTGCACGGGGTCCTCCCCAAGGGGGAAAGTGAGCAGCCGCTCGGCCGATTCCCCCCTCCTTTCCAAGTCTCGCGGGTCAAGGGCCTCGGGTGCCGGTGCAGATGGCGGTGCAGGTGCCGCCTCCTAGGGACTGGGGGCCAAATGATAGCAAAGTGCCGGTAGGCCCTGCTCTCCTCGCATCTCGCCGACCCCTCTGCTGGTTGGGAACCTCACGAGGAGCCGCTTGGTGGATATGATGGCGTCCAAGAGGTTGAGCCCGGGCCTCCCAAGAATCGCATTGTACGCCAGGGGCACACGGACCACCAAAAATTTTATAAGGACAGTGCTTTGGCACGGAGCCGTACCAGCCGTTACGGGAGAGTAATTTCCCCCTCGACCCTTACGGAATCTCCTGTGAATCCCATCAAAGGCGTGGCGACAGGTTGGAGCAGATCATGCGACAGGTTCATGCGAACAAAGGCATCGTAGTTCAAAACATCTACGGAACTTCCACTGTCGACTAGGATTCTTTTTACAGGATGCTTAGCAATCGTCATGGATACGACGACGCTATCATCATCTTTATTTACAACCCCCTCCAAGTCCCTTTCAAAAAAAGGAATTACAGTTTCCGCTCCCCCCTCTCCCCTTGGTCTCTTCGACGGGCCTCCTGCCCCCCAGGAAATCATCGCCACTGTCTTCTCCGTCGGGGCGTTATCGATCACTGGCGGCGCGGGCGCTGATGGGCCAGGAGCTCCCGGGTTGCCCCTCTGGACGAACTTCCCCAGGTGGCCTCGTTGAATGAGGTCTTCAATAGCTTTCTTCAGCTGCCGGCAATCGTTGGTGTTGTGGCCATGGTCCCGGTGGTAGCAGCAGTAGAGGTTCTTGTTCCGGGGGATCTTCGGGTTGATGGGAGGAGGGCGTTGCAGATAAGGCTCCCCTTCAATCTTGAGCAGAATCTGAGATATTGGGGCAAGCAGCGGGGTGTAAGGCCCGTCTCTCGGTGCAGGAGGTCGAGGACGGTTGTCTGGTCGGCGAGGAGGCTCAGGCCTCCTAGGGCGGGCTTCTACAGATTCTGGCTGGTTCGGCTTCCTGGGGATACTCCCACCAGCTTCACGCTGGGAAAAGTCGGCTTCGTCCGCCCGAATGTACTTCTGGGCACGGATCAGAAGTTCGGAGTAGGAGCCCGGCAGCTTTTTGTCAAGAGAGTACGCAAAGCGAGAAGGGCGAAGCCCCCGCTTCAGAGCCAGGGTAGCCACTGAGTCTTCTAGGTTGTAGACCTCCAGGGCGGCCTCTTTGAACTGGGCAACATAATCCCGCAGAGGCTCGCCATTCTTCTGCTGAACGGCAAACAAACTGTCCGCCATCCTCGGGATCTTCCGGCAGGCGTCAAAGTGGGCCAGAAAGGCCCTCTCCAACTGGCGGAAGGAGTCGATGCTTCGTGGCGGCAGACGAGAATACCAAGCCCGGGCAGCCTTTTTCAGAGTAGCCGGAAAGCAACACACATAAGTGAGTCAGTGGCCCCCTGAACTTGCATGAGTACCTTGTAGCTCTCCAAATGGTCCAGGGGGTCCGTAGTTCCGTCGTATGGGTCCAGCTGAGGAAGGCGGAACCTGGTGGAGATGGGCTCCTCCATGATGCGACGGGACAGGGGAGGCCAACTGTCGTAATCCATCTCTGGCAGGTGGGTGATCCGACGGCTAAGCTCCTCCAGCTTCTGATTACACTCCTCCAGTTGACGCTCGGCTCGACGAGGCATTCGGCCATCAAAGGAGCCCTCTCCCGAAGATTCAGAAGAAGAGCGAGGACGGCGATGCCGGCGCGGGCGCTCCGCCTCCTTTCCGTGTCGCCGTTTAGGAGAAACGCTGGCGTGGCGAGAGGGAGACCGGAGCCTTTTGGATGCTTCACGGTGATGTGGCTTGGCCGGGGATTGGCGGCAATGATCTGCAAGAACTGGCGATCTCCGACGGGAGGAATGCTGGCTAGGCTGCATCACCCCCGGGATAGATGGGTCCAGCTCCGGCTGCCGCAAGGCCGCTTGCTGATGCTGCAGGCCCTGAACCATCGCCGCCAACAACTGGACCTGTGTGGCCAGAGCGGTGAATCGATCCTCCTGGAGTTGTTGCGGAGCAGATGCAGGAACATCATTCTGTGGAGCAGAAGGCCCTGCCCCCCGGAGATGCAGAGGCTCCGGGAGACTGGATGCGAGAGCCGGGGGGGCCTCCGCGGGTGGACCAGCCCCGCAGCGCTGCCCCCCAGCGCGACCGGCTGAAACTCCTTTCGTTCGAGTCGTCACCATGGCTTTAAGAGCTCGAAGACAGGAGAAGAAGAAAGCTGTTGGTTCGACGTCTTTCCTACACTCCCCCTTCCTGGCGCACCAATCTGATGGCGCCAAGTCACCTTCCTCAAACGTCGGGGAAGATGGACGTCCCTCTCCTCGAAGTCCTGCAAGAAAAGTCCCCGGAGACCGGTGGCGCCGGTGGGGACCCTCCAACGATCAAGTCAGTCACTTGGGCTCAGACAGAGAACCGCTCCAGCGAAGAAGAGCTGAGGCGGTTAGGGTTTTTGCTGGGAGGAAGAAAGTTCAGAAAAACCAGAGTTTGATACCACTTACAGCGCTAGCACGTGCCTTTATATTTGTCCGAATACCTTATCTTGTTATCTGGGGAGATCGCCTTCGTACCATTGCTACGCATGCCAGAGACATCCCGTACTGCTCGCTGACGTGATATCATACGCATCCAGCGGCCGCAAGGGCATGCAGTGCGCGCCATCGACTGATATGACCGAGCACAGTTGCAGGTAGTAGCGAATCGTACGCCGTAGCGAGGCATGGTCATGTACAGGGACATGCAATGCCCCATACGCCGTTATGAGGTATGGCCTTCCGTAACGGGGCACAATCACGGACGTACTGAGAATCACGTATAAGCACCGTACGACCTGGAGTTGTCGTTTTCCTTGGTAGTTGAGTTGCATGCTAACCGTTGATGACTCCCCACCCTGAGATCGGAGGGGGTCCCAGGGGTGGAAGAACGCTGGCGCACCCCGAGGTCGGTGAGAGTCACGGGGATAAGGAAATGTTAGTGCGCCCCGATCCCGAGGGGGTCCTGGAGTCAAGGACTGATGGCCCCACCCCGCGACCCTGAGGGGGTCCCGGGGGTGGGGGAATACTGATGCACCCCGACCCCGAGAGGGTCCCGGGGTCAAGGACAGATGGCCCCACCCCGCGACCCGAGGTCCCGGGGGGGGAATACTGATGCACCCCGACCCCGAGAGGGTCCCGGGGTCAAGGACAGATGGCCCCACCCCACGACCCCGAGGGGGTCCCGGGGGTGGGGGAATACTGATGCACCCCGACCCCGAGAGGGTCCCGGGGTCAAGGACAGATGGCCCACCCCACGACCCCGAGGGGGTCCCGGGGGTGGGGAAATACTGATGCACCCCAACCCCGAGAGGGTCCCGGGGTCAAGGACAGATGGCCCCATCCCACGACCCCGAGAGGATCCCGGGGGTGGGGGAATACTGATGCATCCCGACCCCGAGAGGATCCTGGGGTCAAGGACAGATGGCCCCACCCCACGACCCCGAGGGGGTTCCGGGGATGGGGGAATACTGATGCACCCCGACCCCGAGAGGGTCCGGGGTCGATAGCTGCCGTTATCTTCTATTTTGACGACGCGGGATTAGTCATATCAGTAATATATTTATTTTTCTATTGATTCTATAATCCCTGCTACTTGTCTTTTAAATACATGAAACTTTATTTTTTTCATTTTGATTTTTTCGCCATAATTCTAAGTATTTACCCCCTCGATTTATTTTAACATCACTGTTTATAGAATAAAAAAAAATAAGTACATATCCACTTGATTTGCTTTGTTTAAAATCTTGGACAGAGCTAGAAAGCAGAGGGGGCCATAGGCCATTCCCCTACCCCACCACCACAGCCACAACCAAAGCGCCCCCCTCCTCTCCTACAATTTCTAATTGTTTTTCAACCTGTCCTAATATTTTTAGGCAGTATGGCAATACACAAAACCTCTCTCACAAGAAGTCAAAAGCAACTAACATTTGAGATCTTATAATATCGTGACCAGGAAGGTTTCTCATACACACAGAGTTCAGCTCCACATAAAAACGAGATCTCTGGTCAATCATTGATGAACTGTGCAAACTTTAAATGGAGAGGTTGAAGTCCTTGAGAATCGATGCATAAGGTCACAATGGCCAGAAACACACCTAAAAGCCTCTTTTCATATTCAATGGAAGCTTAAATCTAAGTTTATGAAAATATTATTTAAAAAAAAACACCAAACATATCTTTGTGCAAGAAAAAAAAAAAAAGTCCTCGTACTCAGAAACTTTGTGCTATAGAGCTTTGTCAAAAAGGAGGGAATAAGTACAAGTGACTTCTGTGACACCTTGTCTGATTCTAAACTTAATATTATGTTTTAGTTATTTTATTTGAATATTTAATTCTTCTTTGCATTAAGATTATGAAATACTAGTAGCATGACACAACTTGAAGTTTAGTGATACATGCTGCAGGTACAACACATCAAGCGTTGATTGAATGCAACTTGAAAACCATGTGGGATTTTTAAGTGAAATCAATTGTATGTCAAAGTAGACTTCAAGAGTTTCAACATGAAAACTGATTTGGGCATATTTCGATCTAAAACAACTGAGTTCTGATATTTGAATTTGAATCTTCTGTGTAGACCAATTATAGCAGGTAATGATGAACTTAATGGATTGTTATTGAGCCCAACCCAAAATTTTAATATTTTGCACAAAATTTAGACTTATAGAAATCCTAAGAAACCATTTTTTTCTTAGTGTTGCATTGGAAAAGAAAAGGGGAAGGAATGCTTGGCCATTGAGAGAAGAGAAGAGACGATGGGTAGCAAAGGCCGGTGCTTGTCTTTCAAATGTTAGTTCTCAACTTGGACAGAGGGTTATGGGGCGGCTGTCCGAAGTTGCAAACCATAAAAGCCCTTCAGTTTAAGTGATAACAACCCTTCCAATCTAATCATAGATATCATTTACGATGCTGACTACTGAGATGCATGTAGGAATAGGACTGATACCCTGCTACAGACAGCACTGAGTGCGCTGGCTTGAGCCTATTTATTGCATGTCATGGAAATTGATTTTTCATATGATATTGAGTGACCAATAAAGTATCATATAGTTCTTTTGTCATAGAAAATATGGTGTTGTAATTCTTTTCTTAAGAGACTAAACCACAAAATTGTGCATGCAGCAGTGTTGAAACTTGCTGAAATTTCTCTTTTGGGCTGATTTTATATAATGGTTTCCTTGGATAAACAAAGAATTTTCTGTTGAAATTATGTGAATTCTAATATATGTGTATTGACTAACTTCAGATCAAATTATAGCTAAAAATTCAATTCTTAAATTGGATATTTTTTTTGCAACTTTTCTCTGCACCTAGAATGTGGCAGACTTGTAGTTTCAAATATATTAGTTTGCTTTGGTATATCCCTTGAATGCTTTGAGGCAGTGGAGCTGTAAAGAATGATATAAAGATGTTGATGGACCTTAGCAAGCCTTTTCTAGAAGTTATTTTGATGATAGGTTATAATGGGAAGTCCCAAAACCAGTTAGATGTAGTGGTATATTATGTATTAAATATGCTTTGAATGACTTTCTTTCTAGAGCTGAATTGAGAGCTATTCGGACATCTTTGCACGCTGTTACTGGCTGAGCGTGCCAATGTGGTGAGTACACACTCATGACATGCCTTTCTTCTCTCTTTCTATGACTATATTTTTTTTATACCATTAATGGGGCAATTAGATTATATGTTTATAGTGCACACTTGACTTTTGCAATTGTTCCATATTTCTCAAAATCCTTATGGCTCTTATGCAATTTTATATGCTATAAATATGTGATTCATATCTTTTTAAGCTCAAAATTATACAAGGCTACTGCCCTGGCCAAACCCCGTCCTGATGCTTAGTGCGTCTCAAAGAATCATGTCAGTGTCTCCTATTCAGTGGAGAGTCTATTTTGTATATGTGCCGGCACTCAGGATAAATTGTGTCATATCCATGGAAGTTTGTGCGCCTCGGTTGATAAGGAGTCTGAAACTTTGCTCTTTTTTTTGTCCGTTAAGATCTGATGAAGCAAATGATATTTCTGTTCCAATTTCAGCATCTTCTTCTCCCTCCAAATCAAACTTTTTCTTGCCATAATGTTCAGTAAAATTTAGTATGTATGCTTTTTGATCTATATCTATCTCTGTTAATATGGTGAAATCATGAATTCTGGATAAATTATTTGAAATTAATACTTGGCTTGCCGGCATCTGTTTATTATTGATCTTTGTTCATGAAACTGTTTTATGTCTCATCCTTGATTCAATGATGATAAATATATGAAAAAAATTGTTATCAAACTTCTATCTTCCACCTTAAGCACATTTGATATGTTACAACTTTTTATTTATTAAGTGGCTGATGATGGATGAATAATCTGTTTACTTTCTGCTTGGGAAGAGCTTCAGTTTATTCCTTTTTTTTTTTGTTGAACCTTTAGGATCAAGGGATTATATCTTGCTTATGTTTAATGTTTTTTTTTTTTTTTACTGCAATGTTTAATGTGAATTTGAGAAACAAATTCTGAACTTTAGTTAGTGTTTGGGATTTAGATATCTTTTCTAGTAAAGATTTTAGTGGGTTGTTCATAATTTGACATCATAGCAGCTCTAAAAGTATTTTCAATTATCACTATAGTGCTGAAATGACTTCAGAAGTGACTTTGTTGCCATTTTTTTTTTGCTTTAAGCTGTGAGAAATTCACCTTACACAATTCTTTTTTCCTTTCGTTTTTTTTTTTTTTTTTTGGTTGTGAGGGTGGGGGGACGCGCTTGGTTAGACATTGCTTTACAAGATTTTGAGGTATGTTCCTTCCTTCATTCTCACTATCTCCCCTTCATGGCTACAAATTCCTTGGTTACTCACTTATGCTCATGCCTTTTGTCTTCTTAGCATTTCTCTTCATAACAGATGATCAAGTTTGATGTTGGCATCTTTGTAGATTTTACATGCTTTACTGTATTCTATATATTAGCTTTCTTTCATTACATATGATTCTCTTTAGAATGCAGACACTTGATTTTGATGTTTTGAGATAGAAATCAACAAAATGGAGTTACAAATATGTGATATCTCGATAGAAGTTTTTTTAAGTATACAAATACTAAAAGTTATTTTTTAGCAAAATGATGATTTATACTGAGTAATTTTTTTATTTATTTTTTATCATAAGAACTTAGGTGCAATTTAGCTGACTGCTTAGTGGAAGAGAAGTTATAACTTCAAGACCAACTGAGAGCTATGAGGGGCCTTGAGATTTATGTTTAGAGTATGCACTATGCTAAATAAGCAATGTGCCACCCTAATGGAGGCATGCTCCAAAACTAAGATCCAAAGCTTGCCAAGTAGCTAAATTGGCTTCACAACAGAATTTCATTTTTGTTTCCTGATTTTTATGCACTATGCAGTGGATCTTTGAAATTGTCGTTTAATGGTTAGATCCTTCCATCTCTAAGAAATCAAATTTAGATCCATCTTGCCATAATTTGACGTGTTTGTATGCATTAACCATCCAACTTTCTCATCCAGGCATGGGGCCACTCATGGCTGCGTTGTTGGCAAATAAGGATCCATATATCCAACCCCAAATATTTTGGATAAGGCTTGGATGGTTATGATTATAGCAATTCTACCGTAAAGAAAAACTCCTGCCTCCAGCTCTACCTATAGTTTAATGGCATAGTTCTCCAAATACACCTTTATTGTACATTCAAAACAGCAAAAAAGCTAGAATTTGTGGCGACTGGTGACAAAGTGGAGAATATCTTACTTCCTTCAGAATTACTGTAACAACCAATTCCCCTATCATGCAACCCCGTCCGTCTCTCCATACTTAGTCCATTGTATTGTCACTTGACTTTAATATTTAAATATATCCAAATGACCTTATCATATAACATAAGAGCCTTGTGGTATACTGACCAACAATAAACTTTTAGAAGTTGCAGAAAAGTATTCCACTTGAGAGTAAATTATGATCACATAACTGCAAGAGTTGGTCTCAGCTCAAGCAATGGCATGCATCACGATAAAGGTAATCATGGATCATAAACCAATAGAAATTTAAAGACAAAGCAATTCTAAGCATCCAAAATTGAAAACCGGCCATTGCTATGTGCTCCCAGCATGTAAAAAGAGGATCATCAATATAAAGCATTCATTATGATCACCAGATCAAAAACAAAAGAGAAATGCTGTCAGAAATGTAAGCTCGAAGTGATGCAAACCTTCTTCCATCAAGGGATACTGTACTTCCTGTACCCAGACCAATCACCATTCCAGATTTCACAAATCCAAATGCCTTCTTACCAAGAGCATGCTTCAATGCATCCTGTTCTTCCATTGGCGTAACTGAAGGAATAAACCATATTTCAGAAGCAGTATTCAGTTTATGAATGCAGAAAATGCTAAACAGTGCAACTTATCAAACAAAAAAACAATATTTCTTTTATCTATTATTTGACAAGGATTTAGAATCCACATGAAAGCATGATACTCTTAAACCACAGATATTCCTCAGTTGCTCCAGATGAATGGAAAACACTGATCAATATAGATCAGCTACAGCAACTGCCTGGACAAATTAAATTTTGGGACAAATTTGTCGCGTGGACTACCAAAGAGAGCATAACCACAACTCATTTAAAATGTAACATAGTAATTTCTCATCATCGAATGCTGTGATTGTCCTACCATGAGGAGCCCAACAAGACATGACTACTTTTAAAAATTGCATTAGCAATCAGAACAATTGTAGTATCATCATCTAGATCGAATCAAAATTCATGTTTAACTTTCCAAGAAATTGCAAAATATCTATCAGACAACAAGCAGCAGTCAATGCAGATAAGAATCAATCAGCAATTGGTTGCAGGTGCAGTTGATCAAATTAACACAAGACTCCACTTTCTCAAGCCGAAACCGAAGTCCCTCTCATTACCAGCAAAAGTCAGCATTACATGTGAAAAAAAAAAAAAAAAAAAAAAAAATTGCGAACTTCATGCATCATCATTCAAATAATCACAACATGAAACTTGTCAAGAAATAAAATTAAATGCAATTATACCCAAACTCAAAATCCACAATCATAGCATGAATCCCTAGTGCAATTCCCAAGAAGAAACTAAAAAGCCTCAATCAACCGAACTATGGGGTAGGGTTTAGGAGGCCAACCACATGCCGCGGTGACTGATGAGAGGTGGTGAAATCTCTCGCCTTTCTTCCTCTCTTGGCTCCAAAATCGTCGACGAGAAATCCGTCGGCCCCGATTGAATGCCTGAAGCTCATGGCTCCTTGCATCGCGAGCGCTGCTTTAATCTGGTGTTTAGATGGGGAAAGCTCGGATCTTTTTTTCCAAAACAAAAAAAAAACACCAGCGTTTTGGTCCGGATTTAAGCGACAGCTCCGGACGCCGAATCCGAGTCTCTAAATATTGTCAGTTGGGCGTGGATTTTGGCCGAATTTGGATATCTCCGGAGCGAGACGCCGACATCCCCGGAGATCCGCGCCGGCAGCGGTCGGGTGCGGGAGGCCGTGCACACAACATTCGTACGTATGTCTGTCCACCCATGATGTCATGGAGGGCCATGATTTCATGATCAAAACCGCATATGCTCCCGATCATGGAGGGCTGAAGAGTTTTAAACTTACCAAGAAAAAAATATATGGCCAAGATATCAGCATAGGATATAATAAATTAGAGATAATCCCGGTATTGTATCATATGCATGCGTGCACATACTTTATCATGTCTTGGTGGGGAGTTCTATGATGGTACAAACAAGGGCCATGTCTCATGATAACAATATATTATCTTTTGGTGCATCAATTGGATGGGCTGTTCTCTTTTATATAAAGACAAGTAGATATGACATGATAAAGAGGGGGCTTCACATGGGCAGCATGCAGCAAATCCAGCACCTTTAAAGAACATTCTATGCAAACATTCAATTAATGGCATGATTCCTCTATGTGCATGCTTTATTTAAAAGGATTGTTTTCTTGTTGCAGTCATGTGCTCAAGTAGTACCATAGATGAAAAGAATACAACAGACACAATTTGAAAATATATATTATGGGACCAAATATGTCCAAAGTAATCAACATTAGAGAAGAAGACTCACATATGCATAATTAAGCCATACAAAGTAAAATGATGCTGTCCCCCCCTCCCCCAATATATATATATTCACGCTTGAACATTGTAATTACTATTACAGTATTACTTTGATCAACCTTCGTTATGATGGTTATATTTCTCATAATTTTGATCAACCTTCGATGCAGAAAGCATAGAAAGTGCATGTGACAAATAATATGAAAATATACATTGAAATAAATATTACTTTTTAGGCAAATAATATCTTTTTTATAAATTCTCAAAAAAATTTCTCTATTGAATGCTCGCATGACTATAAATGCATGATTGAAAATAGAAGATGATAATTAAAACATGTAATGTTAGTGCTTTTATATTATAGTTATCAACTTATCATTAACACAACTCCAACCAATCTCCATTATGATGGACACATATATGGCATTTTTTATCAACCTCCATTTTGATTGAGGCATGTAATGCTAGAGATATATTACAAATTGAATAAAATATGCTCTGAAATAGATAGATTTTTTTCAACAAATGTTGCCTTCTTTGTTCTCTCTAAGCTTTTTTCTATTTGAATGTTTTCATGACTATGTAAATATAGTTGACAAAGAAAGATTTTCTATCAACTTATTAACCTTCTTTATTATATGAAAATGCCTTTGTCCTTCTCAACATTTTCCAAATATATATTTTGGAGTGAATTTCTAGAAGATTAGTGTTTGTTGATAGCCAACCTAAAAGTCCCTCTTTTTCATCACTATTCCCAACTTAGAGTTTTACATCTTCTTTATTTTATGGAAATCTCTTTGTCCTTCTCAAAGTTTTCCAAACCTATATTTTGGAGTAAATTTATAGAAAATTGGTGTTCATTGATATAGATAACCTAAAAATCCCCTCATTTTCATAAATAATCCCAACTTAGAGTTAAAAAACAAAAAACAAAATCTATTTTAATATAAAGGCTTAAATATTAGTTATGATGCAAAATGACTATTATATTTATTATCTTATGAAATAATTGCACATTAGTTTCACTTTTAAAAAAAAATATCTCTCAAAAGCTAAACCTTTGTAATTGATCCTTACCAAAAATGAATAAATAAATAAGAATATATATATATATATATATATATATATATATATATATATATATATATATATATATATATAATGATTTATTATTATTTTCAATTATTGCTTCTTAAATAATAATATTACCATCTAAACATGGAAACTCAAATCATTTTACCTTTCACTTTAAAAGAATACATATTTTGCCTTAAAGAAATTGACTGTAATGGGTCACACTCAAGCATTTGCAATATGCCTTTAAAAAAAATGTATTTCCTTGGATTAAGAAGGTTGATGTGAATTAATGCTAACACAAAGAGAGTAATATTGTATCTCAATGATTTTTAACTTTAACGATCCAAGTTTGAATAAGATTAATTTGTTGACACCAATGAACGATATATCCTAATTAAGACAAAGAGCCATAATAACTAAAAATTAAAAAGTAATACAATCATCTTCCACCACTAATATTATGGCTTTATATTGTATGGTACAATTCATATATAATTGAATCTGGATCCTCTATGGTGCATCACAGACTTCAGTGCATATTTTCATCTTTTATCCGTGAATGAGCGACAGCCTTTCCCTCATAATAGGCCTCACTATAAAATTAGAAAAAAATTCGTTATCCATCTACAGATGAGAGATAGAGATATGCACCACACTCTATAATGCGTGGCATGCATTTCATGACCAAAACAAATACATAGAGAGAAATGAGGATAAGACACAGCACCTCAGTGATTTTTTAAGTTAGATGTTTGTGTTGCTAAATAATTTTTGTAAGACAAATTACTACTACGTACAGGATAAAGCTATAGCATACTTGAATAATTCAAAGGCAACGTATATCCATCCTCTTAACTTTTTCACTTTTTCCAACCTTTTCCCATGCTTTAGCGACTACCATTCCCCACTCCACCCTCTTCTTTCTACGAGAAAAGATACAAGAAACATGGGTGGAATGATTGCCCAACACACCCATTAAGCCCCTCATCACAACCATGATGGATTTCTATGCTTCCATGATGAAAGGAATCTCAAATCTATAACAAATCATCTACAACCTTTGACGTTTCAGCTGCAGGACTGCAAATAATTGATAGAAGACCAGAAGAATCCAATGTACTGCTCTGCAACATAGTTGTCCAAGAGGGATATTCATGACAAATATAAAGAAGTATACTTTAAGGACCTAATATTATAATATAATTTCACTAGACTAAACTTCTAGCATTCATAAAGAGAAGATTGATCAGAGGGGAGAACAGGGAGACAAAAGCCAGAAACAACATACAAGTCTCCTACAATAACAGTTCAAACTGAATGCCCTCACCATGGGAGTCATCAGTCTCAGCGGTCTCAGTTGTTTCATACAAATCCTTTCCTTCCAACAATCCCTTCCTATTGTTCTAATCACTTGCATTTGAGCTTTCACCACTGGCTGTCTCGGAGTGCAGCCTCTTCTTCCCATGGATGGAGACACCAAAGAGCTTGACAGTGCTGGCCGACTCCTCGGTTAAGGTCACGGAGCAGCGATTTTTGAAAACTTTTTGGAGCCCTGAAAGAGATTGGGGTTGGTCATCAGGAGCCAGTTCTATAATTCTACTGGGCCTTGGGTTCACCAGCCTTTGCTCAGAGGGTACTGGGGTGACATGGTTTTGGATGAAGTGAATGATGTCATTGTAGAGCTTCTTCATGTGGGTGAGCTCTGACAAGAGGAGGGTGTTCTTTCTCCTCAGTCTCTGATTGTCCTCTGAAAGAGCTGAGAGGAACTCTGCATCACCACTGGGAAGAGCCAAGGGAGGCTCAATCCAGTTGGCCATTTCATCTGGACTGTGGAAATTAGGTGGTGACTGATGGTAGTGTCTGTGGTTGGGGTGGTAGTGAGGGACCTGAGGGGTTTTCCTCCTGTGGATCTCAGAAAGTAGCTGCTTCTCTCCTTTTCTGAAGAACTCATTAGCAAACTCCCACCTATCTGCAACAATCTTTCTGAATCCCTGCAAGTGTGTGAAAGATAAGGTCATTAAATTTCTTCTCTCATTTGTACATATTATCTGGGGAGTTGCACATATCTCATGTAGTGAAGGTTTTAATGGCCTCATAGCTTGATTTTTTTATTTTTATTTTTTGTGTTTTTGTTCTTTTTTGAGAATATGAAATTGAAAGTTGTAACTTATACAAGAGAGACCCATAAGAGAGATTATGGAGGAGAAAGAAAATACTTTGTTAAAATCATACAGCATAATGTTCTTATAAAATAAAATTATACAGCATGATGTGATGTGACCTCAAGAGAGAATAAGGGATGGAGAAGAAGTCAGTACTGCAACCAGGTCACTATCTTGGTGATGCTCATTAAGTCCATCGTAAACGCACATCACACACATTTTCGAAAAATAAAAAGCAAGAATCAATTGCAGAAAGAAAAAAAGATCTCTCACTCTAGAATATATGTCCATTCCAAAACAGTACATAGGAAACTAAGAACTGTTAAAAATAAGAAGACAAACGAGTTACTATGCTTTTCTTTATAAACCAGACAGTAAACTCAAATCCATTGAAGTTGATGTAACGATCCATAAACCCCAAAATTTGAGAACCGAACTCTATAAAATGATCACAGTGAAGAAGCCAGATTTCAGCACTTCTATCTATCTGTGAAGGACAAAAGAAACCCAATCTAACAAATGGAAGGAAATATGTTTTTTTTTTTTAAAAAAAGGGAAAAATGTCTGCTTTTGAGATGCTTACATAGGTGTTGAGCTGCCTCACAAAGCTTGAGAAGTTGTTGTGCTTGAAGTAGTTGGGCAAGAGATCTCTTGCAAATTCTGGAGGTCTCCACACCACAAAGGTGGTTTCATCTTCACCCCACGATACAATGTGATCAGTGCAGGGATCGTCAACCAGCTGGTAGGTCTTGGTCAGGAAGGGTGCAGGAACTGGCTTGTGAGAGTCCACTGAAACCATCATCTCACCACATCTCTCAACCAGGAAAGCCATTGCAAAGCAAAGAGAGAACCAAAGCCCCACTACTGCCTCCAACTCTCTCAAATAAGCTTATTTAGCGCGCGCGGTCTCTCTCTCTCTATCTTTCGATTATATATTTGCATAGGCTTTTGTATTCACCAGGTATACACGCGCACACACTCAAGAACCAATTAGTAGTTTATTTTAGTAGTTTATTTGCTTTTTCAGCATAACCTAGAAATAATTGAAGCTTTTCTAGCCACAGCTTTTCTCCCGGATCATTGGTGATAACGCTTCACAATCATTTACTTGAGATCGGTGAGAGCTTGTGGGAAATTGTGAAAGCTTTCAATAAATATATTCCCCCATTACTAAAGAACGACGTTCATTTAAGATTTGTCCTTGTAACTGGTATATTAGGTTCATTTTGCCATCACATAGATAAAAGGCCCATGAGCGCTGTGTTTAATTACTAACAATTCTTGTGTAGTCGCTATATAAATTTCTCTCCTTGGCAGCATGCACTTAAATTACAGATGCCTTGGATTGAAATTTTATAAAATTAAGATTAAATGGTAAGAATTTATGCTCACAGTGTTTAATTTTACATTGACCATATATTGAAGAGATCCTGAGAGTTTATATAGAATTAAGAAGCTCAAGTAGTAATATGTTGACTAACCTTTTTTTTATTAGATCATGAGTTGTTAGAAATAATACCAAAACAAACTCAGTTCATATCCCATTTATACTAAGAAAAACTAGATAAGCTCAAATGTTGCAATAATATTTAATTGAATTTAATGTATATTTAAATATGAAGATGTCTTAATTTAAATAAAAAAGTATATAAAAAATCATGCTAGCAAGTGCTTAATTTTATATTATTTATGTATTAAAAAAATTAAATATTTATTCAGAAAAATTAAATAATAATTTTTAATTAATTTTTTAGATGAAATTTTAGATTGTTACATAAACTGAGAATAAATTTTAGAAGTTCTCAGATTCTTTGTTAGCATGCTTAGATCTGCTCTATAGATATGATCAGGATTTCTTGTTAATAAGTAAGAAGAGGACTAAAAAAAAATCATTTCCAGGTTTAAACGTTGTCTAGTTAAAAGCTAGAGCCAAAAATACATTGCGGTACCTGTGGAAATTGTCAAAGTGGTAACTGTATTTTGAAGTACAAGATAGACTTTCCTCCCAGATTTAAAAAAATATATAAAAGAGGTTTAAGATGGACATCCTTAGCTTGCGCGCATAGCTACTGCTTCTCTTCTGCTTTATAGTATCTTTTGTAGTTCCAAGGCATGTCCGTGACTTAGCTGGCATGGGAAAGGTGTTTAGTGGAGGGAATAATTTAATTATCCTCTGCAAGCATGCACTTTTGGTGCAACATCTTTTTATATTGCCCATTTCTGCTATTGGCCTGCATGGTGGGACTCAAGGCTGCTCTTTCCACACAAAAATAAAGTTTCAAGCTCAAAACAGACATTCCTGGCTTTTCTCATGAGGGATGGCGCTTGGGATTTGGGAGATTTGGTGCAAGTCCTTCACAGTTTACAAGTCCATGTAGATGCTTCTTCTTTTTTTTTTTCTCATATGTCTTTGAGAACATAACCACACCATACTATGGTGTGGCCAAAGATAAGCTCTCTCTCTCTTCTCTCTCTTAAAAGGAGAGCAATGGCCTATGTCTCTTTCCTTTCTTTTTCTTCCTCCGTTATCTTCCAAGCATCAGTTATTTTGTCAAAGCATACAACAAAGGATACATCCAGGGTAAGTCAGTCCTGAGGGAGGCTTGGGTTTCAGCATGCTTTCCAGAAACCAAAAGATGCAACTTATATTGTCACATAAATTCAGATGAACAGACAAGCCTTTGAGCCTTTGCCCTCGTGCCCCGTATTTATGTCATAGCACAGAAGCACGACACACACACACAGAGAGAGAGAGAGAGAGAGAGAGAGATCCACTTACCTTAGTTTATTGTTAAGAAAAGGAGAGAGAAATAAAATATAATGAGTGCAAAGGAGGAAGTGTTGCCCACTGGGAACTGTTCACAGAATTTGAATATTGTGGAAGATTCTATTCCACATATGACAACTTGGTCATACATGGAATGCATACATGGCATGACCTATCTCTATCAACATGTGACCCAACTGCTTAGGAAGTCAGGTGTGGATCTCTCTTTGACTGGCAAAGAAATGAATAGATAGTGTTTGAGAGAGATCACAAGCTCACCACCTTGTCGTATTTAGGCCCACACCCTCTCTCCACTCTGCACAAATCTAGATGCTTACATGTGACTATGGATAAAACAAAGCATGTCCATGCATGCATGTGAGGGTAGGGTTGGATTTATTCATGGAGTACTACTACTACAATAATCCAAAAGGGCTCAACCTCCTGCAGGTCACTTGATCCAAATCATTAGGGTGAAGGATATCTTGCTAGCCTTCCCCTACACCAACTTGGATTTTTGTATGATATCATGCAGATGTCTTGGGCTTTGTTCTTAAATAATCTCATGATGGAAGGATAGACCACTTCCGATCAGCTTGCTTCATCAAGAAACAGAAAACAAATCAAGCTCACAATCAGACAGTCATGATGGCCTTCCCTCCTTTTTTTATTTCACCACAGGAGAGAGTGGGGTCCTCTCAATTGAATATATAGCTTGTTCAAACTTATGACCACTGAGACCTGGTGTCCCAGAGGAGAATGAGCTTTAGAGGATCATGCCAAGGCCATATGGCAAGGGCATGTTAGCCTTGGCAGAAAGTCCATTTCTTTTCCCTCCTAAGTGCTTTTATATATTGGAAAAGGAGAAAAGACACTCCAAAGATGGGAGCTTGCTAGACAAAGGAAGCTTTACAGAGAACATCTCCCTTCTTTTCCCCCTGGAACAGACAGCAGTGTGGGTCAGTGGCTCTCAGAGCATTAAGGGGTAACCGATTAAAGTCTGTTTACATAAAGGTGATGTAAAGAAGAATTTACCATGCCTTTCTATCCCCCCAACATGCACCTCTCTCTCTCTCTCTCTCTCTCTCTCTCTCTCTCTCTCTCTCTCTCATATGCATGCATGTGGGGAAAAGTGGGCATGGATGGTGTGATTTGCAGGATGGAATGGACCATGCATGCATGTGCCTGCTTGCATCCAGTAGTTCAAGGAGGTGGGTTGTGGGCTAATGAGTCCAAATGGGTGCATGCACGGGTGGCCCTCGAGTGAGTTCATGTGCATGAGTGTTCCAGAAACCTACCAAAACTGCAGTCTGGTGGAACTCTCCACCATGACCATGCCTGCTTTTGTTTGCATCTTCTTCTTCCACATGGAGTCACATGAAGTGCTGCCACTCTCTTGTTAGGTGCGGGTTTGGTGGCCACCATTGATAAGGATATTCTAGTCTCTTCCATTTGTACTTAACAACATCAAAGAAAAGATAAGTTGATACATATCATTGCCACAGTAAATTAATTTTAGGCTTTTTCTGCCATGCTCATGCTTTTTTTTAATATATTTTTTTTTATCTGTTTCATTTATTTTAGTGCATCAGATTTAATAAAAAATAATCGATTATACTAATAATTTAAAAAAATAATAGAATCAATTGGTGATATTCCCTGGTTTCATGCTTCTAAAACAGAATCAAAAGAGATTCTTATAATTTCAAATCAGAATAGAGATAACACGCTTTCAAAATTATAAAGAAATTCATAATAATGAAACGTTAAGTTGGTTAACCCCATAATTTTATAATATTAATATTAATATTAATATTTTGTAACCTTAATGTTATTTATAAAAATTTAAACAATTATTTTTTAAAAATAATTATAATTTAAACTCTATAATTTAAAAGAAAATTAGATCTTAAAATTTGTACTTAATAAAAAATCAAAAGAAATCCTACCATCTATAATCTGCATCATTTAGGCCTTCCATCTATCTATATATTATTGGCATTGTGTCATGGAGAGAACATAAAAGATTAAATTATTTAGCGATAAAAAGTTTAATCATTTCAACAATATTGTTTCTTTGCCATTCAATGCACGTGAGTAATAATTATAAGTTAAACTCTATAATTCTAAAAAATTTACATCTTAAAATTTACACTTAATTAAAAGAAATTCTGTCATTTATAATCTGCATTATTTTAGATCCTCCATGTATCTACATTATTGACATTGTTCTCATGAAGAAAAGATTAAACTATTTAGCGGCAAAAGATTAGCTATGTCAACGATGTTGTTTCTCTGTCATTCAATGCATGTAAAAAATAATTATAATATAAACTTTATAATTTTTAAAAAATTATAATGTAAAATTTATACTTAATCAAAAAAGTCCTATCATTTATAATCTACATCTTTTTAGATTCTTCAACTATCAATATTATTGACTTTATTCTCATGAAGAGAACCAATTAAATTATTTGGCGGTGAAAGATTTAACTGCATTACAATGTTATTTACTTGAATGCACATAAGAAATAATTATAATTTAAACTCTATAATTTTTAAAAATTATTTCTTAAAATTTGGTAAACTCAATTCAATTCAATTCATTTAAGCTTTTTCCTAACTACATAAGGTCGGCTACATAAATATGCTTTCTTCACTCTGCTCTATTCAGGACCAAGCCGATATTTAAATTATAAATAATTATATCTTTTTTAATTATTTATGTTCATGTGAGTTTAGGTCTATCTCTATCTCTATCCTTACCATAATTTGTTAAAAGATCACTCTTTCTAATTGAAGTATCTAAAGGTCTACGTTGTATATGTCCAAATCATCATAATTAACTTTCTCTCATTTTATCTTTATCATTTCTCTTATGTAGTATTTGATATGGGGGATAAGGAAGGATATCCCCTGTATATCCCCCCTTATTCCCAAATGCTATAGCTAGAGAGGATAGATCTGAACTTATTCCCTAGGGAACCCAGGAACAACTAAAGTTATCCCTTGATGGAAGATTTATAATTTTAAAAAATGCTTATTCCCTCAGCTATCCCCTAGATAAATGGTATCATGTACATTTATCTAGGGATAGCTTTTGGGCTTTCAAACACTACCTTATATGCTTATTTCTAATTCTATCTTTTAAAATTTTACTACATATCCATCTTACCATACACATTTCTATTATACTTAATTTATTCACATATTGTTTCAATATTGTCCAACACTCTGTTCAATATAGCATAGCTGACCTAATAGCGGTTTTATAGAATTTTTTTTTTAATTTTAATTAGATACGCCGATTATACATTAGTCTCAAAGTACTTCTCCACTTAATCCATCCTACTTTAACTCTATAATTCACATCTTCATCTATTTTACCTTTTTACTAGATAATTGATCCCAAATACCTAAAATTGTTACTCCTTAAAATCTCTTGGCTTGCAATCTTTATTATTTTTTATTTATATTTCTACTCCCACTAAAATTATATTTCATATATTCAGTTTTAGTTCTACTAATCTTAAAACCTTTAGATTCTAAAGCCTTTCTCCAAATCTCTAACTTAGCATTTACTCCTAATTTAGTTTCATCAATCAACACTATATCATCTGCAAATAAGATATACCATGGAATATTATTTTAAATATGTTTGATTAATTCATCCATAATTAATACAAAAAGATACGGACTTAAAGCAAATCCTTGATGTAAACCTATAGTAATTAAAAACCCACTAATTTTTCCTATTATTGTTTTAACAATGGTTATTATCCTATCATATTATCTTTTATCAATTCTATGTACCTTTTGGTAACTTCTTTTTTTTTTAAAACACACCATATTATTTCTCTAGGTTCTCTGTCATATGCTTTCTCTAAATCAATAGAGACAATATGAATGTCTTTTTTTTTCTTATACCTCTTCATCAATTTTCTTAATAAATAAATAGCTTTCATGGTTAATCTTTCATGCATTAATCCAAATAGATTATTTGATATCAAAGTTTTAGCTCTTATTCGATTTTCTATTACTTTCTTCCATAATTTCATTGTATGACTCATTAGCTCAATCCCTCTATAATTTGCATAGTTTTGAATATCTTTTTATTTTTGTATATGGGTATTAATATACTTTTTCTTTGATCATTCAGTATTTTTTTAGTTGCTACAATCCTGTTAAATAAATTAGTTAACTACATGACTCTAATTTCTTCTAAGCCTTTCCAAACCTCAATAGGAATCGCATCTGGTCCTAATGCCTTTGCATTTTTTATTTTACTCAAAGCATTTTTAACCTCAAGTATACTAAATTTATAAAAAAAATTATGTTCATTTGTTACTCCTATAGGTTATCACATCCTTCTACCATTAAATTTATTAAATTATTTTTATTTAATAATTTTTTAAAATAACTTTTTTATCGTTCTTTATCTCTTCTTCTTTTACTAAGACTCTTTCATTTTCATCCTTAATACATTTAATATAGTCAAGATCTTTTATTTTCTTTTCTCTTAGTTTTGCTAGTTTATATATAGTATTGTGTCCTTTTAAGCTTGATGGCAGCTTGAACTTTCTCGTTCTACCATCAAGTTTCTTTCCTACTAGTTTTACTCTTTTAATTCTTCTAAACTTCTTTTGCTATATTTTTTTTATGCATTTAGTTACTTTTTTTTACATTAAATTGGGATCCTTATTTATATTCATATTCATTTCTCTTACTAACTTTTCTTTAAATAACTATAGTTTTTCTTCTTTTAAATTCCATCATTTAACTTTTGAATTAATAATTTTATGTTTTACTCTACATTTTATTTTTATCCATATGTCTGCTACCATTATCCTATGTTGTGAAGTTAAACTTCTTCTAAGAAAAAGTCTATTTGACTCTTATTAGATTCACTTTTAAATATTATTAAATATTTATCTCTCTTTTTGAAATAAGTATTTGCTATTATTAGATCTTACACCACTGTAAAATCTAATAAGCTGCTTCATTCCTATCTCCAAATCCATATCCTTCATATATCATTTCATATTCATTCCTCTATTTACCTATATATCCATTAAAATATCCTTTCAAATATATCTTTTTTTCTTATATATTTCTTGCATTACTTTATGTATGTCTTCCCAAAATTGTATCTTAATTGTTGGTCTAATCATACTTGTGGTGCATATGCATTAATTATGTTAATTATATTGATTATTCTTAATTATAAATTTTAGTGACATAATACGATCTCCTTTTCTAGTTATCTTAACAACATATTTCTTAAAATTCTTGTTTATAATTATTCCTACTCCATTTCTATTTTTATATTTTTCAGTGTAATATAATTTATATCTTGTATTCTTTATTTTTCTAAATCTTTTACCTACATATTTAGTCTCTTGTAATTATATTATATTTACTTTCTCTTAATCATAGTATCCACTATCTTCATAGCTTAACCTGTTACTATTCCTATATTTTAAGTTGCTACTCTAAGCTGACTATTATGGACTAACTTTTTTACCCGCATCATAATGCATGAACCCTTACTCACTTATCACCGCATCCAAGCATTGATGCTGCGCTTCTTGCCCATTTTTTTAAACATTTGGAAGCAGATCGTCTCTTATGGGGACGTCCTATCCGTTTTGATTTAATAGATTTATGTTTTAAGAGATCTGACGAAGTTTTATTCTGGCTATCAGCTATATAATGCAGCCCTCCTTTACTCAGACTATCTAACGCAATCCTTCTCTTTTACCAAGGCTTAGGACCAGCATCGTGAAGTTATATCTTAAAATTTATATTTAATCAAAAAAAATCTACCATTTATAATATGCATCATTTAAAATCCTTCATCTATCTATATTATTGACATAGAACATGAAGGTTAAATTATTTGGTGGTAAAAGGTTAAACCATATCAACTACGTTGTTTCTTTGTCATTTGTATATGAGAAATAATTATAATTTAAATTTTCTAATTAAAAAAGGTTTACATCTTAAAATTTATAGTTAATAAAAAATAAAACAAAATTCTATCGTTTATTTTGAACCCTTCAACAACCATCTGCATATTATGGGCGTCGTTCTCATGACGCAAAACATAAAGATTTAAACTGTTTGACGGCAAAGGATTTAACCGCATCAACGGCGTCGTTTCTGTGCCGTTCGATGCACGTGATGACTACTTCGCGGCAAAGCGGCTACGCGAAAGGTTTATTATTTTATATATTAGTAATTTGATATATTCTAAATAATTTGTTAATATATAAAATTATTATTTATTTGATAATCGAATAATATTTTATGATGGCTGTTAATACGTGCAAAGAATCGTGGGTTTTTTTTTTTTTTTATGGTATTTCCTTTGGCTGTGTTTGGATGGAGGAACAAGGCCTTGAATAGGCAGGCCTTATTCCGGCTTATTCTTTCAAACAAGATGAAAAAGGAGCATGGGCCCCACTGGAATTTCTATTCCAGTCAACCCTCTTATTTCGATTTCTTATTCCATGGTACCCTATGGAATAGCTCCTATTCCCACTGCAGCTATTCCAAAAGCACCGATGTAATTAAATTAATTAAATTAAATAAATTTATTTATAATATCATTTAAATAAATTAAATAAATTTATTTATAATATAATTTAAAATTAAATAAATTTATTAATAGAAAATAATAAATTAAGTATGTTATTTTTTTATTAATATAAAATAATTTATTAAGTATGTTCTTATATTATTTTATTAATAATAATTAATTTATTATCTTATTTATTAATAAATAATAATTTATTCAAGTTATTTTAAAAAATAAAAATTGATAAATCATTTTTATTGGAAGGGGTATCTTTAGAATTTCATAAAAATTTTCATCTATTCCTACTGAAATATATGCTTATTCTTATGTCATCTAAACATCATTTGGAATAACACTGCATTAATTGCACTGAAATAACATAAAATACTAAATTTTTATCCAAATAAAAATTTAAAATAACAAAAAAAAATAAATTATTCCTACAAAATTCATATTCTTATTCTCAAAATTACTTTTTTGAGATCCAAACGCAGAGCGAAGGCATGGGCGTCAACCGGTGGTCGGGTTCCAGAGTCGAACCCAGCGCAGGAGCCAGGGGCTATCTCTTGAGATTTGTGGTCACAGTCCCATGCTTCGCCTCTAGCGAACGCTTTTGTGCAACGCTGCTATTATCTCAAGACGCGCGTCGCCGTCGCGTTGAAGCGTTGCTTCCAGAACATCGCTCCTTCCGCTTTTTGCAACGAAATGGTTTAAGGGGAATAGGGTTTTAAGGGGATTTTAAGGTTCCGATTCGCTTTCAGTGCGAATTAGGGTTTTCGATAGGAGCTACGATGTGGGCACTGTGGGCACTTCGAAGAGCGCCGAACTCTTTGAGGTGATACTCTCCCCTTCCCATTTCTCCGTTCTGCCATTCTTTCTTCTGAACGTGATTCGAAAGATGCATTTTTGAATCTTTTATTGCGATATTTCTGAACTAATTTCTGGATTTTGCGATCGTTTCTACCGCTTTTAGCCGTCTATAGAAGCAGCTTGGATGCATGCGATTGGGTTCTGCCTCTATGGAACTTTGTGTAGAAGTTGCTTTTGTTCCTCATTACGTTGATGTATTAATGATTCGTGATTTTGCATTGGGTAGTTTTACATTTATTTGAAGTTTATCACGGTGTAATTATACTTCTTTTCTTGTTGCAAAACAAGTTGCTTTGTTTAGTTTCATGCGATTAGGCAGAGGCAAGAACAAACATATCACATTCATGACTTTTGGAGTTCGTTAGCTTGCTTGATAATTTTTGTCCTTTCTTTTGTATCCAACTGTTAAAGTAATAGGGGAAAAAAAAATCAATTTGTATATCTTGGTGCGAGGAAGAAAGGGATTTCATGGAGTCAACTTATTGTTTTCGAATAATTTTTATGATTTTTTTTCCTCTGAATTGTTTCTTTGGATATAGTTTATGAACATGGTAAGGAGGTTAGCACTCCAAAGTGAGAAATTGTTTGATGCCTGTTGCACATATTACTGACCGCACAAGTAATACCTTCTTGGCAAATCTGTTTGCTAATGGATTTCATGGGTGAGGGAGCACTAATGACTACATTTTAGTGTTTGTCTACCCAAATTCCATTTTTATATCATTCTGAGAACTCAAGTGCAGGGATTAGTTGATTTTTGTCAGACTCATCTTTGAAAAAAGAATCACCTCCTGCCCATTCTGATATGGTCCATCTTAAAAATTATAATCCATTTTGTGGGTCCCTGTAGTTTCACAAATAAAAGAATAGCCCAATGCATGAGGCTCCCACCATGGTATGGTCTGAGAAAGTCAGATGTATGAAATTTTACCCTCACATGCATAGAGGCTATATGTACATTTTGAACCGGTGGCCTATAGGTTACATGAAGCAACCTTGCTGTTGCGCCAAAGCTCAACCTCACCCATGGTTCTACAACTGATTGCTTTATATAATTGTTCTGTTTTCACATGGCACATCTATACTTTGTGGATTCAGCTCATTTAAGCTTATGTTATAGACTCTTTTGCTTGTTTTAATGAAACTCCTCTTAATAATTTCAGGTACCATATTCCTTGTGGGGCAGCTGCTTTAGCTTTATGTGCTAAGTTAGATATACAATGTAGTCGCTTGAAGCATGAATATTGGGGTAATGAGTTAAATGCAAATATTGTTGAATTCCCTGTTGTACCAAAGTTTTTTTTCCATGGACCATCTTTTTCTACAATGCCTTCTCTGGGGATCAGAAACTTCTCTTCACAGTCTGGAGCCCAGACCAGTGGCAGTGAGGTGCATGATGGTTTTTCTGATCTAGATTCACCTCCAGAAACTAATGAAATGACACTTTGGTAGACAAGGAGGGGGATGATGAGTTCATCTCTGAACAAAACATCTCTGTAGATGAGTCAGAAATAGATTCAGTGGAAGTTGCTGATAGTTCCCTTGGCTTGTCAGATAGTGAAGCACAATCAAATGGTGAAAAAGAACCCAGAAGGAAGAGCTTGACATCTCGACTTTTCAAGGTTATAATGGGAGCTCCACGACATTTGGTTAGTAGTGTTCTTGATAGATGGGTAGAAGAAGGTAATTCTTTGGGACAAGATGAGTTTACATGACTCTGCGGAATCTTCGAAAAGGAAGGTTTTATTGGAAGGCCTTGCAGGTTCTTGCTTCTTTCCCAACTAAGATTCTGATATGTTTGATTTTAGACATATTAAGTACAAGGTTACTCCACGGCATGAGAATTATCTACGATTGTGATAGCTGGTTATTCTAAATTAATTTTACATTTTGTTGTATGTTACTTCATATGTGTTTTGCTGTTTTGCTTGGTATCTAATAATCACATTATTATATGATGCTTGTTTGCTCTACGTGGACCTAAGAAAAATTATATGACAACTATGATTTTCTTTGATGTAATTATGACACGCACGCACACACGTATATATATAATTTCATCTATATGTAGACAGCTGTGCGCCAGCAGGTGTAAGAGAAAAAAAAAATGCAGAAAGAGGAAAATTCTTTGCTGTTATTTTTCTTGAACTTGGATGAGGGAGCTTAAGAAATGAATAAGAGGGGAAATTAATACTCTTATCTCTTCCTCCTTCCTGCTGCCTTGTTTAAACACAAGAAAATTCCATATGATAATGCTTATCATGTACTGATGTACCGGTGTGTATGTTCCATACTAAGCATACCATGCTGCACTAATACTGAATTGAGATTCAGTACGGAAGGCATATTGAGTTTTGTTACACTGCATCAACCCTGTTAGTCTGATATAGGTTTGGGATTTGATATCAAGATAACAAACCTTGATCCTTTATAAACTAGAGTTCTGCCTAAATCATATTGTAGGATCTCTCTACCGCAACTCTTCATCGGAGATCAAGCACCATCCCTTATCAACATTTGAATGTAGTCAAGTTTAAGATCCGATCATTTTTTTCATCCTTAGATCTACATAAATCCAGAGCCACCTCACCTTTTTCACTTTTACCATTTTTGGGATCCGTAAACTGTGTGAATCCAATGGTGGTGTGATCAAATCAGGACCCGATCACCTTCTCCACCGTTGGATCGACACGAATCCCAAGCCACCTCATTTTTTAAACTTTTTATTTTTATTTTAGGATCCATGAACTGTGTGGATCTAAGGATGGGGGAGGTGATCAAATCTAGACTTAGTTACGTTTGAATGTAGCCAAGCCTACCTTTCTCTATATATATTTTTAATTTTTTTTAGATTTCTTTTATATTATCTAGCACCATCATTTTGTTATCTATAAGTGTGATTATTTACAAACATGCATCAAATTTATGCTTTGTAACCTCCTATTAGTCTGGACTAACCGATTGATCTTGGTTTGGATTTATTATTATTATTATTATTTAAGAGGCTTGAGTCAGATTTGGAGCAGGTTCTAGTTACATTCAAAACATGAAATTGACCATAGGAAATTGATTGGATCAACGTGGTTACTTATGGTTATGCATATCAGATACATTAGGGAGTGTTGCCCTCTCTGCTTTATGGGGAATGATGGTAGTGCATAACATAGAGAAAATAAACCATATCACCAATTTGCTTTTTCAATCAATGGATGGATAATTCATGACATTAGGCCTTTCTAATGCCACATAGTCTCTTGACTACTACTGTTCCTTCTACCACTTTGAACTCTAGTCAGCATGTAATTTGTCCTTCATTAGATGTTGTTCCGCCACCATTTCTTATTTACCTTCCTCTCTTTCGAAGTTTGATCATTGTTTATGTTTGCTTTTGGCTAGTTATTTTATTTAACCAAAGTTCCCTTCTGGAACTTAGAAGTTCTTGGTCAAGATTGAGGTTTGTATCAATATTGGGCACCTCTTGATACAGTACAAAAATATTAGCTCCTAATATGTTGAGTGTTGACCCATAAAAACTAATGAATCCCCAGATATTGGTTGATGTGATACAAACATATTGACCAATATTTTTCCATGGCTCTTTACTTAATAGTTTTTTTAACTTATAAATTTCAATATCAATTTCCGTAATATAATTGCTAATCTTGTTTTTCTATATTGGCTTGGATTTCTATAGTCCTAAGTTGTAGGGTGAGATCTTGGAAAGTCTCAGTTCCTTGCAATTTTTTCACTTTCCATATCAGCTGAGATAAATTGAAATCTAGGTTCAGTCTTGCAACCCACTGAGATAACGAGATCCTGTTTTTCGAAAACATTGCTGGAACTGCTTGTGATTTCCATGATGTTTGTGTTGTTTGAATTTTATTCTCAGAAAGGCTGATCAAGTGGTGATTTGTGGTAAGGTCACAAATTTTTTTTTTTTTTTTTGTAATTTCTTTTTGCATGCTTCTGGATATTCAGGCATTGTCCTGTATATTGGGTGTATGTATTATTGGACCAACAAACTACCAATATCTTATATCATCAGTCCCCCTCATTGATCCTGAGATTTAATGTTGACAATTTTCACGGACGATGCCTTTCTACTGTTATATATGTTTGATATCATAGATATGCAATGTAATATTATTTGTTTACCTGTCAGTTGCATATTATTATTCTTAGCTTAAAACAAACCCTTTTCACATTATATTGCAGTTTGTGGAGTGGCTGGAAGCAAGTAAGCGTCTCAATTTGGTAGAACGTGATTATGCTTCACATGTAGATTTGATTGCTAAAGTACATGGTCTTCAAAAGGCAGAAAAGTACATCAACATGATTCCAGAATCCTTCAGAGGTGAGGTTATCTACAGTACTCTTCTAGCCAATTGTGTATCTACTGACAATGCCGGGAAATCAGAGGAAGTTTTTAACAAAATAAGAGACCTTGGTTTGCCAATTACAACCTTCTTGTGCAACCAACTACTCTTGCTGTATAAAAGAATTGACCGTAAGAAGATAGCTGATGTTCTTATGATGATGGAAAAAGAAGGTGTTAAACCATCTCCCTTAACATATAGGCTCTTGATAGATGCAAAAGGCCGTGCAAATGACATAACAGGAATGGAACAAATTGTGGAGAGGATGAACGCCAAAGGACTGAAACCTGATTTAGCTACCCAAGCTTTGATTGCTAATCACTACATCTTTGGAGGGTTGAATGACAAAGCAGAAGCAACTTTGAAGGAGATGGAGGGTGCTGACATCAAGGAGAACCGCAATGCTTGCAAGGCTCTTCTTCCTCTATATGCTGCTTTGGGTAAAGCAGAAGATGTGGGGAGGATTTGGAATGTTTGTGAGGCTAACCCCCGTCTTGTTGAGTGCTTAGCTGCCATTGAAGCTTGGGGGAAGCTCGGGCATGTGGAATATGCAGAGGAAGTCTTCGAGAACACGTTGAAGACATGGAAGAAGCTTTCTTCAAAATATTACAATGCTTTGCTAAAAGTTTATGCAAACCATAAACTTCTATCCAAGGGGAAGGATCTGGCCAGGAGGATGTCAGATAATGGGTGCAGGATTGGTCCTTGGACATGGGATGCACTTGCGAAGCTTTATGGGAAGGCTGGTGAGGTGGCAAAAGCTGACTCAATGTTACAGAGGGCAGCTCTGATGAATCAGATTAAGCCTCTCTATTGCTCATACATGGCTATTTTGAACGAGTATGCAAAGAGAGGTGACATCCATAATGCTGAGAAAATATTTGACAGGTTGAAAAGTACTGGGTATACCGTGACGATGACACAGTATAGGTTGTTGCTTGAGGCCTACGTAATTGCCAAAACTCCAGCTTATGGGTTTAGGGAGAGGATGAAAGCTGATAATATGTTCCCCAACAAGTGGGTGGCAGAACAATTGGCAGCTGTTGATGCTTTTAAAAAGACACATATTTCTGAACTTCTTGATTGAGAATGGATAGTGTCATTTCAGGCAAGAGTGATCGTTTACAATGGTTTGTTATTTTCTTGAGCCGCACTTTTTTAATTTTCTAGCACTGGGAAAAGATGCATTTTAAAGGGGTCCTTTATGGTTGTAAGTTAATAATGTTTTCTTTTTTCCTGCTTCACTGGGTTTTAGCTTGATTATGATTTCTTGTAGGCTAGCACAGTGTCCTAATGTCAGGAGATTTCAAGGAATTTAAGGAGAACTCTCTGGTTTCTGGTGCTAAAAATGATTGATTAAATACTCTTGTTAAACCACCTTTACAATAAAAATCACTTTTGTCAAATAACCTTGCTACAGTCTTAAGCATGGAACAATGTAACCTTGTTGCATGCTTTTGTGCAAAATAACATTTGATGATTAAGATTTGGTGTATTTAGCAGTCTTCCGAATTTTGGATGTTTGATGCATGTCTAAATTGTTCCTATTGCTAGAATCTCAGTTGGTGCTCGGCAGCACCATGTTGTCCCTCTTTTTCTACAAATTTTGTCACGTGCCAAATTAAATATTTGTTATGTAGAATATAATCAATTCTTATCTGATTGGACCTGATCTTGTCCATTTTTGGAGCTCGGATCGGATTAAAAATTAAGCATAATTTGGCAACTGGTCAGGTTTGTATTTTGTAGTACTTTTTAACTTAACCCAATCTGACTTAAATAATATTTAGGTCTAATTTGGATTAACAGAAGGTAGACTCAACAGAACCTGGACCTTATCTAACCTGATTTGAAAACATGATTTATATAAAATTTCTTCCCCCTAAATGTCCTTTTAATTAATTAATTGAATCTTATTTAAATTTTCCCTCTTTGTTTATCTCAATAACGCTATTTTCTCCAACATATTTCACTTAATTGTATTTAAATCTTCATTGATTAACTCTCACATTGATCATTTTATATATATTATCCTCTGTTATATTAAATTTATTTTTTAAAATTATAATCTATAAAATTGAACTTTAAAATGATAGCTTTCTTTGATCAAATTTAAGAACTTTTAAATGAAAATTCAATATCTACATTGATTTTAGTTTTATTTAGAAATTTTATAATAATTTTGTGCATTATTATTTCTTTTTATATTTTTAGTTATAAAATAACAACTAATATTTGATCTAAACTATAGATCCCAGCCAATTCGGTTTTGATCTAAACTCTAATATTCTGAGTTGGTTTTGATTTAGCCTTTATATCGGCTTCACTCAAATATTTCATTAGGTCTAAAATACATTTTAGCTTAGTTGATCAATTAATGAATTGGATCTATGCTCAAAATCAAGAACCAAACTTAAAATTATTTCGGGTCTGAGTCAAGCCTATCTTATCTTGATCTAACTTGATTTTATTTGCAGCCCTATCAGGAAAGGTAAGAGGTAATATTGTCCAAGCATGGTAGTCATTTTTTAACAAATAGGAACTAAAAAATTTATTCTGTATGTTTTACATGGAGACATGTTCAACTAAAATCAAAAGTACTTAAACATGTCAAGAATTTCTATACAATATTACAGGCTTATGCAAGGAGATGAATATTGCATCTTAGCATTAACATTCATGCCAATACTGATTGTCTGATGCTTAAAATCACCTTGACAACTTGTCAACGCCTTGCTATTTAACCAATTTTGTTACTCAATCTAAAAGAGTTTTATGATAACTACCTTCAACCATCTTTTAGCAGCTAGAGGTTGCAAATGTACTACAATTACAGTTTACCATTAGAATTTAGGTATGATGTTCTTCTTAATATACATGCATATGTGTATAGGTACAATATTCTTTTCAATCTACCTACATGCATAACATGCAAAATCATGAATCCGTTGATCTCCTCTTTGCTATGCCATCCGCACTGAATGTAGTGGCAAGGTTGTCAAAAACTGCCAAAGATTAGGGAGAGACTGTAAATTTCTTTATGTTAAGCAATGCTTATTCTCTTTTAAACATTTATAGTTCTAGCCAAAATCTTTTCTTGCCATGGCAGCTGTCCTATTAGAGTGTCCCACATTTTGATTCAACTATCATTTTCCTAATCTTAATACTTTTTGAGCAAATGCATCTTTGTTTTTTCATCAAAAGTAAATGAGGTGATCCTCACATCATCATTCTTGGCTCTAAGAGAGCAATCCAAATTTTTCAAACCACTTCCCAGGAAAGGAATATAAGATTTGGTCATTAATTTAGGGCCAAATACCAACCTTATCCTTGGTAATTAAAGAGACACGAGTGTTGAAGCCATTTTTCGACTTAGAATCAATAATCTTTTTTAAATGTATTGGTGTTAATCAAGCAAATCGAAATTTTCATGAAAACTTTACATAAAAAAAAGAAAAGAAAAGGAAAGAAAAGAACAAGCATTTAAGCCAAAATTTCCTCCTAAACCCAAATCACATGTTACATGATCAACCTATAGCCAGTAATAAAATTTTAGCTAGAATATACTTTTGCTTTTTATACTTTCACTCAAAATTTATTTTAGTTCTTAAACTTTCGGAGTTATTACTGTTTATTGCTCATGCTTCAAGAATATTACATTCCTAATGTCTCATCACATAGGATCAATTAAAATTAATGAAACAACTGAAGTATTATTTTAACATGACTTATCCTATATAGCAAACTAGTATTAGACATGTCATAGAACATTCGAGTAGCACATCAATATTTTTCATCAATTTTAATTGACTTTATATAATGAGACGTTGGTAATATAATTTCTTTTAAGTATGATAGATTACACGCACTATAACAATGAAAGGTTGGGGATCAAAATGAATTTTGAATAAAATTTTATAAACTAAAAGTATATTTTAATAGAAAGTAAAAGAGCCCCCTTGTTTATGATAATTTGAATGCTTTCTCTAATAAATAAAAAGAATTGATTTGATTATTTCAGTACATTTTTCTTTTGTTCAGAAAATGGGTTTAGTGGTTCACACTAAGAAAAATAAGATTACCTAAAAGAAGGCAGCGGACTCTCACGTCTCCACTATTTCTCAATAAATGACTGCAAACGGTTGGATACCAAGAGAGGGAACATGAAAGGCTTTTTTTCAACACCCATTCATCTTCTCTCTTAAAAATAGAAGAGGCGGTTGGGATTGGGAAGCGCTGAACCTTGCCTTTGTTATCACTTTTTTCAATCCTCCCTTTGAATTATTGATGCAACTCCTATTAAAACGGCTTCCAGAGGAATGGGCGCAGAAATTCAGTGTCCAGTGACTGCGAAGAGATCCAGAGTCTTGGTAATCTACCATAAAAAGTCTCTTCCACTTCATTGTAGCATCGGTGCTCACAGCTAGGCCCCTTAAGCCTGGTGTAAGAATTTGGTCTTTCCATCTAAGATACTTTGATACAGAATATGAATGAAAAAAAAAAAAGGCAGAAGAAAGAACAAGAAAAGCAAGAAGATAGCATGCCACAGAGAAGTGTTCTGCACCTGCACTCAATCCATTGCTGGTAAAAAATGTCTCCAAAGTAGTAGATTACATATGTCACGCCCCAGAC
Source organism: Calamus simplicifolius (assembly GCA_900491605.1). NCBI lineage: Eukaryota > Viridiplantae > Streptophyta > Magnoliopsida > Arecales > Arecaceae > Calamus > Calamus simplicifolius. Next base: position 523,803 of record UESW01004688.1, read on the forward strand.
CCAAAAATTTTTTGAGCTAGGGTGACAACCCGCCGCATGCCAGGCATGCAAGGCGTCCCGAATCATGACACTGAATTCAAGAAAGGCAACAACCTATATATCATTCAAATCCATAACTTTAATACAATCCATAACTAAAGATTTGGGCTACAAGCCCTACACAAACATTACTGGGGTTACATCAACATATGAATCCACTTTATTTTAAATAGAAGCTCCATCACCCCAACCATCCATCTTCAATCTCGTGGCTCTGACAAAAACATTGTAAGATTTTTATGAGCTTATACTCAATAAGTAAGCCACGTTATACAGTCAAATCATAGCATAACAATCTATAAGCATATAAATGATTTGCATGCTTAAACATTCCACAAATACTCAAACATGCAATGTAAGTAAACCCACTGTTTATACTCTCAATGGTAGCTGTAAATGTGACCCACGGCCCTGCAATATCTTAATAGTGTACCAACAAGCATCCCCCTACTGAAAGGGTCCAGATACCAGTGTCACTCCATATCATAATCCACCAGAACACATACTCTATATGTATGATGCCATCTCGAACCAAGCAGAACACATCCTCTAGACGTGTGATGCCACCTCATAGTAACTCAGAACACATCCTCTAGATGCGTGATGCCATCTCGGACCCAAGCATAACACATCCTCTAGACGTGTGAATGGCATAAACAAGCAGAACACATCCTCTAGACGTGTAGGTGGCAAAATCATCAGAACACATCCTCTATATGTGTGGCATAAATCATCAGAACACATTCTCTAGATGTGTGTGTGGTATGACATGATAAAGGAGAACCGCGGCGACACATAACAGCACCTCACATCATGCACAAACATATCAATAACATCTTCATATTGCATAAACAGTGGATTATACTTACTTAACAATTGCATGTAATATATCACATTAATGTAATAATAACTGCATCTCTCATGCATAGCATCCACATATGAAATCATTCTCAATAATAGCACACAAATACTCAAACATGCAATGTAAGTAAACCCACTGTTTATACCCTCAATGGTAGCTGCAAATGTAACCCACGGCCCTGCAATATCCCAATAGTGTACCAAAAAGTATCCCCCTACTGAAAGGTCCAGATACCAGGGTCACGCCATATCATAATCCATCAGAATACATACTCTATATGTGTGATGCCACCTCGAACCAAGCAGAACACATCCTCTAGATGTGTGTGTGGCATAAATCATCAGAACACATCCTCTAGATGTGTATGTGGTTGACATGATAAAGGAGAACTGCGGCGACACATAGCAGTACTTCACAGCATGCACAAACATATTAATAACATCTTTATATTGCATAAACAGTGGATTATACTTATTTAACAATTGCATGTAAAAATTACCTTAATGTAATAATAACTGCATCTCTCATGCATAGCATCCACATATGAAATCATAGCACATAAACAACAATGTACTCCTCTACTTACAATTTAGCCATAACAATTCTTCATTTACAATTTAAATATTCATATAATGAATAAAATAATTTATTAAATATGATAACTGGCTTACTTACCTCAGTACGTAATCCAACAGGTATATATATCAGCTAGTCAGATGTCTGAGCACCTACAGGATCATTTTACACAATTAATTTATTAGCAAAGAATATTAAAATGACCCTTAGAATTTTTACCCAGACTAGTTCACGGGCCCAACTTTGGGCTCGAATAACTCCCACTATACACACTCAATTGGGGAAATAAAAATACCCCAAGAAACTAGAATTCACCCAGATTCTAGCCATATAAATATTTTGCTAATCCCGGCCCGTTACGGAGCCCAAAAACCAGCCCAAACTTTCATTATTGCACGGCCCAAAAGCCCTGAACCGGCCAGCCCAGCCGGCCCAGTTCAGCCAAGCCATCTCGATCCCCTGTTTCACCGAACAGGGGACGGGACCTAGCCGGCGGCCAGGGCCGCCGCCGGCCAAATTGAGGGTGGCCCGGCCGCGGCCGGCCACTAATCTCCTCCTCTCTCCCTCAATTTCACTCTTCTTCTCTCTCACGTCCACGCGGCACGTCCCTGTGCCGGCGGCACGGCCGGCCACCTTGGCCGGCTGGACCTCCACCGGACGCACGCCCGGCACCGATGGAGGCGACAGGTCGAAGCTCAGGCCCGGCGAGGCAGCGAGCACGCCGCCGGGCCCGAACCAACTGGCGGATCGGCTTCCGCCACCGCGCGAGAGAAGGGCCGATTGGTCCTGTCTCTCTTCTCTCTCCACCACCACCCCGCCGGACACCTCCCCCGGTGCCGATGGGGTCACCGGCCAAAGCTCAGGCCCGGCGAGGCAGCGAGCATGCCGCCGGGCCTGAACCAACAATCGATCGGCAACTCTCTCTCTCTCTGTCTCTCGCGTTCTCTCTATCACCCTCTCTGTCTGTCTCTCTCTCTCTCTCTCTCTCTCTCTCTCTCTCTCTGGCAGGGGAACGTACCTGAGGATGAAGCGCGCCAGCGTGAAGGAAGGAGTCCTCCTCCTTCCTATTTAATCACCTGAGCAACGCCTCAGATCAGGGGTTTCCTCGAAGACTAAATGCTTCACCTGGAGCGAAGCGTCAGCCCGGGGAACCTAACAGACTGGAGCTTGGTTCATCTGAACTAGACCTGGTTCATCTGAACCAAAGCTGGTTCGTCTAAACCGGGTTACTACATCCTCCCCTCCTTATAAAAATTTCGGCCTCGAAATTGGTATACTATAAATCTCAAAAGTCAACAATCTAAGATAGATAAATTACCTTCAAATAATTGTGGATACTTCGTTTTAATTTCTTTCTCCAGCTCCCAAGTAGCCTCCCTCTCAGAGTGATTATTCCACTGAACTTTGACATAAGGGTGGTACGCCGTCTCAGAATCTGATCCTTGCGGTCCACGATACGCATAGGATGCTCCTCATATGATAAATCCTTCCTCAACTGAATAGGCTCATAAGTTATAACATGACTGGGGTCTGAAACATACTTCCTCAACATAGATACATGGAATACATTGTGAATACCAGATAAGATCGGAGGCAGTGCTAAGCTGTATGCAACCTCCCCAACTCCATATCATAAGGAATACTACACCATCTCAGAACTTAATCCTTACGGTCCACAATGTGCACAAAATGATCTTCATAGGTCAATTCTTTCTTAAGCTAAATTGGTTTATAACGGGAGCTTAGAATATTCTTCCTCAATCATAAAGATATGAAACACATTAAACACCCCAAAGAGTAATGAACGCAGTGCTAAGCTATAAGCCGCCACCTATATCTTGATCAATCTCAAATGGCCCAATGTATTGTGGCTCAAATCACCTCTAAACACAATCTCATCATATCATTGGTTAGTAAAACTTACCAAATGATTTTCAACCTGAAATTTCAAATCTTTCTTTTTGACATCAACATAACTTTTCTATTAACTCTGAGCTACATGAAGCTGCTTTACTTAACGATACTTTTCATAGTTGTTAAACCAGCTCAGTAACCAAAATTTTCTCTCTCATTTCATTTCAATAAAAAGGGGATCTATACCTTATATCATAGACAACTTAAATGAATCCATTTGAATGTTGGCTTGGTAATCAAAAATAAGCAATTTCACTAAGGGTAAGAAGCTATACCAAGCACTTTCTAAATCCAACACACAGGCTCGCAGTATATCATCAAAATCTAATTGGTTCATGCAGATTGTCCATCTATTTGAGGGTGGAAGGCTGGACAGAAATTCAGCTTAATCCACAAAGTTATGAAGACATCATCGAATTAGGAGAGTGAGACAAATTGGTTCAGACTCAATTTATGCAGTTTACATTAAACCAAAAACAAATATTAACATTTAACCCACTAAATTTCATCCTCGAAATTAAATGTCCACAAATTTTGTACTATTAAAGATACTCACTAGCAAACTTTTATTTCATTCCCAAGTACCCAAATGACATGTCCAACTTTCAAAATTAATTTGATCTTTCTACCAAATAAAATTGAATTCTTTAAGAAGTATTTCTTTCCGGTCATCCCTTTTATCCTTAACTTCTCACAACACAATCATTATAAATATCATAGAATCCATCACATGTATTATGTCATCCATTCTTAAGGTTAATAACCTATATCAATTACTGTTAATTCCTCGATAAGACAGTTCCAAGTTCTTTTGAATTAAATATAAGATAGTTTCCTTCCAATGCTCTCTCAACTCATAAATAGTTGAATGTGTCATTAATCATTACGACACTTATTTAATCATCATAACATACTTGGTTCACTCTTGAATACTTCAAGCTAACATCAATGAACATTATGCAATTATTTAGGATATCTTTCATAATTATCATAATCAACTAATTTAATTTTTTTTGAATAATATTGCCATCATTAATCATTAGTATGATTAATTTATCTCCTTCATATTTATCAATAATACCACCATAACCAATCAATTTCTCTTGAATAGGTCAGTATATCCTCAATAAATAATGCAATTTAAATGATTCAAATTCTTTAATCGATTATTTTATTACCAATGATTATCAAAATCATCTATAGATTATGCAATGTCTCGTGCCATAACATGACCAACTAATTTAAACCCTTCAAATATCTCAAAGTGACTTCACTAATCTAGCTCAGATGGATACAAGACTTATAAGGTCAATCAAGATTGAAAATACACTTACCATTCGAAAGACATAATTAAAAATTATAGTAATCTCTCTATGACTTGAAAGTGATAATAGATGTACCCTTAACCATAATCCATAACTGATAATAATCAAAATAAAATCATCTCCCTCCTATTTTCTTAACAATAATTATGCCACTTATGGATGATTGATAATTTATCCATCCTAGAGAAAGATATCTCCTTAGGAACTATGAAGAAAGGCACAATAAATTAATGAATAGATATCTTGATTTAGAAATCTATTAAAAATAAAAATCCCCATGAAACTCTTTATCAATGGAGTTTATCTTATTCTCATTATTGCTAAAATCTTTCACTTTCTACCATCAAAATATTTGATCATTTATAGCTAAAATCAGGTCTAAAGATTAATAGAGTCTACTGCTCTCAAAAACTTAAACAGTAATTGTCTCAGAATTTAAAATTTTATATTCTTCATAAATGGTCCATCATGATATAATATGCAGTCAACTATTTCATTAACATCAGTATCAACCATCTGCATATCTAGCAAAGTAACAATCAGTCTTGAATATATAATATCCATAATAAAAGTTCTCTTAGTAAAATTCACTATATATACTTATCCATCCAGACTTAAATTCAAAAGTACTCAATTGTAATTGATCAAAATATGTAGTTAACTATTTCATTACCAAAATATCATCAATATTAATCATCTTTATAACCAGCAGGTTAGCTCATAATCTTACAATATCAATAATGTAAGTTCTACAAATAAAAATTCATTGTATACATCCACATTCAATTTCAGATTTAATACCTTCAAATCCACATATCAACTCAATTGCAATATGGACATAATGATGTTTGGTTATATTAGTCATCAATTGCAATTTTTAACTACTATATCATATTCCATATATTCATCTGTCTTTTATTACATATCCAATAAAAGTTTCATCTTCCATATTATTTAAAGATCTGAAATTGCTACGAGCCATTTTCAACAAGTTTGACAGAGCTAAAACCTCTAGAAGCCCCTTGGCCTCCCCATTGGTCAAGGCTACCAGCCAAGGAGCCCACATAATATCATTGGCTTGCGATGGTTCATTCTTAATTCCTATCAAATTTGTAATTCAATTAATATCTTGATAAACTTTAATTTTCAAGCTTCCAAAGCATAATTCCTGAAATTCCTTTAAAGTCATAATTGTCTCAATATCATCATAGTATTTTGCCTAGAGTGTCATCATGCATGTGTCCCTAAGGTCATAACCTAGGCTCTGATACCATAAAAGCTGTCACGCCCCAGACCCAAAAATTTTTGAGCTAGGGTGACAACCCGCCGCATGCCAGGCATGCAAGGCGTCCCGAATCATGACACTGATTCAAGAAAGGCAACAACCTATATATCATTCAGTCCATAACTTTAATACAATCCATAAATAAAGATTTGGGCTACAAGCCCTACACACAAACATTACTGGGGTTACATCAACATATGAATCCACTTTATTTTAAATAGAAGCTCCATCACCCCAACCATCCATCTTCAATCTCGTGGCTCTGACAAAAACATTGTAAGATTTTTATGAGCTTACACTCAATAAGTAAGCCACGTTATACAGTCAAATCATAGCATAACAATCTATAAGCATATAAATGATTTGTATGCTTAAACATTCCACAAATACTCAAACATGCAATGTAAGTAAACCCACTGTTTATACTCTCAATGGTAGCTGTAAATGTGACCCACGGCCCTGCAATATCTTAATAGTGTACCAACAAGCATCCCCCTACTGAAAGGGTCCAGATACCAGTGTCACTCCATATCATAATCCACCAGAACACATACTCTATATGTGTGATGCCACCTCGAACCAAGCAGAACACATCCCCTAGACGTGTGATGCCACCTCATAGTAACTCAGAACACATCCTCTAGATGCGTGATGCCATCTCGGACCCAAGCAGAACACATCCTCTAGACATGTGAATGCATAAACAAGCAGAACACATCCTCTAGACGTGTAGGTGGCATAAATCATCAGAACACATCCTTTATATGTGTGTGGCATAAATCATCAGAACACATCCTCTAAATGTGTGTGTGGTATGACATGATAAAGGAGAATCGCAGCGACACATAACAGCACCTCACATCATGCACAAACATATCAATAACATCTTCATATTGCATAAACAGTGGATTATACTTACTTAACAATTGCATATAATATATCACATTAATGTAATAATAACTGCATCTCTCATGCATAGCATCCACATATAAAATCATTCTCAATAATAGCACACAAATACTCAAACATGCAATATAAGTAAACCCACTGTTTATACCCTTAATGGTAGCTGCAAATGTGACCCATGGCCCTGCAATATCCCAATAGTGTACCAACAAGTATCCCCCTACTGAAAGGTCCAGATACCAGGATCACGTCATATCATAATCCACCAGAACACATACTCTATAGTGTGATGCCACCTCGAACTAAGCAGAACACATCCTCTAGATGTGTGTGGGCATAAATCATCAGAACACATCCTCTAGATGTGTGTGTGGTATGACATGATAAAGAAGAACCGCGGCGACACATAGCAGTACCTCACAGCATGCACAAACATATTAATAACATCTTTATATTGCATAAACAGTGGATTATACTTATTTAACAATTGCATGTAAAATATCACCTTAATGTAATAATAACTGCATCTCTCATGCATAGCATCCACATATGAAATCATAGCACATAAACAACAATGTACTCCTCTACTTACAATTTAGCCATAACAATTCTTCATTTACAATTTAAATATTCATATAATGAATAAAATAATTTATTAAATACTGATAACTGGCTTACTTACCTCAGTACGCAATCCAACAGATATATATATCAGCTAGTCAGATGTCTGAGCACCTACAGGATCATTTTACACAATTAATTTATTAGTAAAGAATATTAAAATGACCCTTAGAATTTCTACCCAGACTAGTTCACGGGCCCAACTTTGGGCTCGAATAACTCCCACTATACACACTCAATTGGGGAAATAAAAATACCCCAAGAAATTAGAACTCACCCAGATTCTAGCCATATAAATATTTGCTAATCCCGACCCATTACGGGGCCCAAAAACCAGCCCAAACTTTCATTGCTGCACGGCCCAAAAGCCCTGAACCGTCCGGCCCAGCCGGCCCAGTTCAGCCAAGCCATCCCGATCCCCTGTTTCACCGAACAGGGGACGGGGACCTAGCCGGCGGCCAGGGCTGCCGCCGGCCTAATTGAGGGCGGCCCGGCCGCCGGTGGCCGGGCCAGAGCCGGCCGCCGCCGCGGCCGACCACTAATCTCCTGCTCTCTCCCTCAATTTTACTCTTCTTCTCTCTCACATCCGCGCGGCACGTCCCTGTGCCGGTGGCACGGCCGGCCACCTTTGCCAGCCAGACCTCCATCGGACGCACGCCCGGCACCAGTGGAGGCGACAGGTCAAAGCTCAGGCCTGGCGAGGCGGCGAGCACGCCGCCGGGCCCGAACCAATTCGGCTTCCGCCACCGTGCGAGAGAAGGGCCGATTGGCCCTCTCTCTCTTCTCTCTCTCCACCACCACCCCGCCGGACACCTCCCCCGGTGCCGGCGGGGTTGCCGGCCAAAGCTCAGGCCCGGCGAGGCGGCGAGCACGCCGCCGGGCCTGAACCAACAATCGACCGGCAACTCTCTCTCTCTCTGTCTCTCGCATTCTCTCTGTCACCCTCTCTGTCTCTCTTTCTCTCTATGGCAGGGGAACGTACCTGAGGATGAAGCGTGCCAGCATGAAGGAAGGAGTCCTCCTCCTTCCTATTTAATCACCTGAGCAACGCCTCAGATCGGGGGTTTCCCCGAAGACTAAACGCTTCACCTGGAGTGAAGCGTCAGCCCGGGGAACCTAACAGACTGGAGCTTGGTTCATCTGAACCAGACCTGGTTCATCTGAACCAAACCTGGTTCGTCTGAACCGGGTTACTACAACATAACACCCTCAACAGGGCCTCATTCTGATGTCGCATTCAGGAGTACCAGGCAAAACTATGGATTGAGAATTGGCACATCCATGATCCTCCTTTTGTAGCCAATGTCGCTGTGGACCTTCTGTAATCATAGTCCAAAGACAATGCAAGTGCAACAGATTGTGGCATCAGTCATTGTAGATTGACAAATGACATTATGAAGCAGCATCAACTGATACGGAGCAACAAATGTCATTGTGAAGCCTTGGTTTTCTTGCTTGACAGTTCTTGAACCACAACAGACGCCATAGAATACTGCAGGATGCATTGGAGTTCTTCAGAGCAAATTTCCAGTTCATGGGCTTCCTTCACCTTTGCCATGTGAAAACAAGGTTGTGCCACATTATACAGCTCTAGCAGACACAGCCAGCCCAAGAAGACTTATTATGTATTCACACAAGAAGCTACTCCAAGCCAGCTAGAAGCTTCTGAAAAGAAATACTAATGATAAGTTAATCTGCTATAACGATGTCGAAAACGACAAAAATGTAATAAGAAAATTATGACTATCAAGATTCTGATGTTGAGCAAGAGAACAACCAGGACTGACGGCGGATGATACAGAAGGAGCTTTGGATAAGAGTCAGCAAAAGGTAGCTCTGGGAAAGTCCTGTTGGCCTCAATGCCAAATCCGCCAGGTCAACGTGACTTCCACCACCACTGGCTGAATCACGATGTGAAGACTTCAATGATTAGTGATTGAAGATGAAATTAAATATTGACTATATTTTCTTTTTTTTAAAAAAAACCACTATTCATATGCAGAAAGGTAGCTTGAAGATTACATCAATGGTGATACTGGATACTTCATACAAATACATCAAAGATCTCAAATTGTATGTCAATTACCATAAAGCACAAGGTAACTCTACAGTTCTTCTAACAGCATAATTTAGACAGGGGCTTGAGGTGTTTTTTGGGGCTAAAGTCCCTATTTTGCCCCAGTAATCTAAAGAAAGACCTAATTTGTTGATTATTTTGACTATGCACTGCTATAGGGAAGGTAGGGATAGCAATTTTACCTTGACTTGATGGGGACCCACTCCGATCAAGGCAGGATCTTCAAGCTTAGACCAAATTTAGGATGGGTTTCAAGGAAAACCAAAAACTGTGGTTAAGATTGGGGTTGGGGCGGGGCTGGTATATGTACTCCCAGCCCCAAAATCCATCTTCGAACCTGCTTCGAATTTGGATATATAGTTGTTATAATCAAAGCCCATGCCCAGCCCATTAAATAAATCCCACCATACTTACTTTGTGGTCAGAATAAAGTGAGGGGGCAATGGGATATTCGGGCCTCTCTATTCCCGATGGGATAAGGGATGGAGATTAAACTTATTATCCTAATATGGCATGGTGTGAGGATGGAGTGGGGTATGGGAATTTAGGGATTGGGACAGGGTGGGCAAAAATTGCCTCCACTCATCCCGTTGCCATTCTTAAGAGAAGGTATAATTCTTGATCGAGTTTTTACTTCAAGCAATGGAGGATCGGTAACTATTCACTAAATTTTACATGCATAGAACATGATAGAAATTAAGATTAAAAAGTTTATAACATAAAAGCAAGTACTGATCTTAATATTAGATATATCTACAGAGACGCACAAGGAAAAAAAAATATAAAACTCACCTGAGTTGATATTGCCGATTGCCTCCCATTCCCACGTCACTTCCACGTACTTATCCAATGGTGGCTTTTGGGTCTTTTCATCTTCTGTTAATGTATTCTTGTTACCCATATTCTTCCCCACATGAAACTGTTTCAGCTCATGTTTGATCTCTTCATTTTGTTTTGATTTATTCTCATATCTCCATTTTAGAAGCTATCATGTAACTATCTTTCCATATCTAATTAATCAATCTTTCCATATAAGCATGTCTTATTTTTTTTCTATCATAAATGAAGGGAAAGAATGGTGAAAGGTTACCTATAACAATTCAATCTCACATGGCAACACAAGGACTTCTAGGCTTGATATTAACATCAATTTTGAACACCAAATCAAGATGTTGCAAGCACCATTCTAGCTGCTCTTTTATAGGCATTCTCACTCTTTCAAAACCAAGTGCGACCATTGTTTTAAAACCAAAGGCATCTGTTATTTCAAGACCAGAGGTGCCTATTGCTTCAAGACCAGGGGCTCACAAGGTTCACACATTCGACACCCACTATTTCAAAACTGGAGTTACCCATGTTTCAAGACTAGGGGCCCACAAGAGTTCATGTATCAATATCATTTTAATATATAACCAGTGCCCATTGTTTCAAGACCAGGGGCTCACACAAGCATTCACACATTCAACACCTATTATTTCAAGATTAGAGTTATCCCATATTTTAAGACTAGGGGCCCACAAGAGTTCATGTATCGATACAATTTTATATATCTCTAGTGTCCATTGTTTCAAGACCAGGGGCACACACAAGGGTTCACACATTGACACCCACTATTTCAAGACTGAAGTTACCCCATGTTTCAAGACTAGGGGCCCACAAGAGTTCATGTATCGATACAATTTTGACATATCTTTAGTGCCCATTGTTTCAAGACCAGGGGCACGCACAAGGGTTCACACATTCGACACCCACTATTTCAAGACTAGAGTTACCCCATGTTTTAAGACTAGGGGCCCACAAGAGTTCATGTATAAATACAATTTTGACATATCTTTAGTGCCCATTGTTTCAAGACCAGGGGCGCACACAAGGGTTTGCACATTTGACACCCACTATTTCAAAACTGGAATTACCCCATATTTCAAGATTGGGGCCCACAAGAGTTCATGCATCGATACAATTTTGATATATTTTTAGTGCCCATTGTTTCAAGATCAGGGGTGCACAAGGGTTCATATATTCAACACCCATTATTTCAAGACTATAGTTATCTTATGTTTCAAAACTAGGGGCCCACAAGAGTTCATGTATCAATATAATTTTGATATATCTCTAGTGCCTCTTGTTTCAATACCAAGGGTGGGCACAAGGGTTCGCACATTCGATACCCACTATTTCAAGACTGGAGTTACCCCATGTTTCAAGACTAAGGGCCAACAAGAGTTTAGATACAATTTTGATATATCTTTAGTGCCATTGTTTCAAGATCAGAGGCGCGTACAAGGGTTCGCACATTCGATACCCACTATTTGAAGACTAAAATTACCCTTTGTTTAAAAACTAAGGCCCACAAGAGTTCATGTATTGATATAATTTTGATATATCTTTAGTGTCCATTATTTGAAGATCAGGGGTGCAAAAGGGTTCGTACATTCGACACCCACTATTTTAAGACCGAAGTTATCCTATGTTTCAAGACTAGGGGGCCGCAAGAGTTCATGTACCAATATAATTTTGATATATCTCTAGTGCCCATTGTTTTAATACTAGGCGTGCGCACAAGGGTTCGCACATTTGATACCCACTATTTCAAGACTAGAGTTACCCCATGTTTAAGACTAGGTGCCAACAAGAGTTCATGTATCGACACAATTTTGATATATCTCTAGTGCCCATTGTTTCAAGATCAGGGGCACGCACAAGGGTTCGCACATTCGATACCCACTATTTCAAGACTGAAATTACCCCATGTTTTAAGACTAAGGGCCCACAAGAGTTTATGTATCGATACAATTTTGATATATCTTTAGTGCCTATTATTTGAAGACCAGAGGCACACAAGGGTTCGCACATGCGGCACCCACTATTTCAAGACTGGAGTTACCCTATGTTTCAAGACTAGGGATCCACAATAGTTTGTGTCAATACAATTTTGATATATCTTTAATGCCCATTGTTTCAAGACCAGGGGCGCACAAAGATTCGCACAATCGACACTCACTATTTCAAAACTGGAGTTACCCCATGTTTCAAGACTAGGGGCCCACAAGAGTTCCTATATCAATACAATTTTGACATATCTTTATTTTTAGAAATACATTGAAATAACTTGTCCTATTGTTTCACATGTAAGCTTCGTAAAATTTGGTGGCTATCAATAAATATAGATTGATTTGATTGGTTATTATTCATGATATTAGTATGACTTATCAAAAATGATGAATGTATACTATTATTTTCTTCAAATGGCGATGCTCACCATCAGACAGAGTATTACCATATTGATATCACTACAAAAGACATTTTTGGCAATTATTGCAAATAATGACCTACTTTTGATGTACCATATACTTGGGATTAGAGCTTTGTAACTAAAATAATTAAATCAAAATTGATGAAAAATAGTTTATTCAAATCTACTATAGCAATATCATACTACCATTTTTGGCAAAACTTTCATTTATGCAAGAGGTCTCATCAGATTAATTCAGATGGAGTCCTATACATAGTATAGATTCCATCTTCAAACAAAAAGAACTATCTAGCCTAGTAGTTAGGCATAATGGTGAGTGTCACCAAGGATACACAGAGGGTGGAAAAAAAATAAAAAAAAACCTATATTAAGGGATTGTGACAAGTTCTCTTAATCCATGACACATAACAAGGGGATCAACCATTTAGTATTGTTTATCTGATGGAGACCATGAAGTGGCCTTCTCTCTTGATCTCCATTTGCCAATCAAAAGAAAGTATCAAAGGAAAGATGGCTTCGATCATGATGAAGTGGAAAGCAAAGAATAACAGCTAATTTACCTCCAATGATTGGATCTCATACCATAGCACAAGGGGCCTTTAGATTCCGTACTCTGATCTTTAAACACCAAATCAAGATGTTGAAAGCACTATTCTTTTTACACTTTTATAGGTACTCTTCTCATTCAGAAACAACAATGGCCATCATTTCAAGACCAATGGTGCTTATTATTTCAAGACCAAAGGTGCAAGTTCATGCATTTGATGCCCATTAGCTATTTCAAGACACGAGCTATCCATTTTAAGAGTAGGGACCTACAAGGTTTTACGCATCAATAAATTTTTGGTATTTTTATTGTATGATACACGTCAATATAGTTTATCATGTTGTTTCACATGTGAGCTCAGTATAGTACAGATCTACTATTTTGGTATGTTATTTGTGATGATATTTGTAGAATTTACTAGAAATGGCGAATACATATAATTATTTTCTTGATAGTTTTCATCAAACAATTTTCATATATGTTCTTTCACACTGTTGTCGCCGGGATCCGTCCTCCGACTCAGGCGCAGTCGATCTCCTGGGGCGGACCTGCACACAAGTCTCACGCGAGAGGCATTGGGGGTGGCCCTCCGCGGAAGACCCTCTGACGCTCAAGTCAGTGGGGGAAATCGACGATCAATCAGAAAACGGGGAGGTGGATCTCTCCGGAGAGTCTCTCCAGGGGCGGCCGATCGGGAGCTCTAGAGGAGAGAGCACCGACGAGCAGCTGGTGAGAGTGGGAGAGTGAGAGTGAGCGCATACCTGAGGGAATCTGGGAGTGTCATATTTACAGGTTGTCACCTGGATCTTGAGCGCCTTCTGGAAGGTTCGAAGGTTGTTAGGATACGGAGATGGATCGAAACAGGCCGTTGTGGGGCCGTTGGGATCCATATCTTGTTTGTTAAGGGATCCACGGCTAGGAGAGCTCCTTGATGGCTTGGGATCTGGTAGGTGCGTAGGTTCCAGGTAGTCGTATTAGGTTCTAGACCACTCTTCAACATAATTCTTTGCCTGAGATGCCGTTACGATAGGTCTAGGCTCTCCTGCACAGGTTCCGCGGGGGTGAGTATCGGATCATGGATCGCTCGGGAAAGACGAGCTACGGAAGCTTGGAGAAAGCCGAGCTATGGGAAGCTCGGGGAGCCGAGCTACGGGAAGCTCGGGGGAGCTGAGCTGTGGAAGCTCGGGGAAGACGAGCTGTAGAAGCTCGGGGGAGCCGAGCTATCGAAGCTCGGGGGAGCCGAGCTGTGGAAGCTCGGGGGAGACGAGCTATCGAAGCTCGGGGGAGACGAGCTGTGGAAGCTCGGGAGAGCCGAGCTGTGGAAGCTCGGGGACATCATGGCGGGCGAAGGGATGGGGTCGGTCTTAGCCTCCTCGCATGAATATTGATGCAATAATGATTTTACCCCCCAACACATGCCCTCCACTCCCTAGTTCGAAGCGCAGGTTCGGGCATAGGAAGTATAAGTCCAGGTGGCACGCTTTGGATGGGACGATCTGGTTTAGACAGCCCGCGCAATGATGCCCTAATTAATGCAGCTAGGTCATCATGCCTTCGTGGGTAAGGCTCCTCCAGGGGCGACGGTTGGGGAAACACCACGTAGAAAATCCCGATTAATGCGACGTTTATCGAGGCGATTCTGGATGCCTCGGGCGAAGTGCCTCATCTTCTCAAGATGGCTTCCTTAGGGGGAAGCAAAGCGATAGCAGCGCTGTATCTGTTTGCAATATCCTCTCATTCTGTTTCCTGGAGAGTCCCGTCTTCTGCGACGTTTGCCATTTCGCCTGGTGCTTTTTCCGGCTAGGATGACGATGAGCCCCAACGACGTAGCTACGGAGATCGTTGCTGAGGATGTGGGAAGGATTCGCTAGAGGTATGGCATACCCCCAGATGTCGTTCTGCGATTGCCGGGACCTGAGCACAGGGTCTCGCGAGATCTAGAGCATGGGGTCTTCATTTACGAAGACATCTTGAAAGCAGGCCTCCGGTTTCCTCTTCATCCCTTGGTGAAGGAAATCATGACACATTATAACATCTGTCCGGCGATGGTGGCCCCAAATAGCTGGTGGAGTATTATCGGATTCATCTCAATGTGCCATCATATTCAGATCATCGCCACTCTCCCTCTTTTCCGCGCCTGCTATCATCTAATACCCAGGAGGAAATCGGAGTGGCCTTACATCGGACCTCAGAGGTCCTTCAGAATGATTGTGGATAAGCCGTCCTCCATAAAGGGATGGAAGAGTCGATTCGTCATCGCTGAGGGGAACATTGGTTCGACTTCCCTTGAAGATGGAGAAATTTCGTCCGGGATGCGGAAACGCATCCAGTTTTATCCGAGCGAGAGGAGAAAGATTTGGACGTCTTCCGCAATGACCAGGTGTTCTCGGCCAATGATTTGCTATCGGAGGGTGCTCTTTTTGCGGCCGGGCTTAGTCCTCTGGACCCGCAAGGTGAGTCCTCCCTTTCGTCTTCTCCGTTGTTTGTTATCCAGGCAAACGTGTTGGATTTAATTATACTTTCCGCTCTTGTAGCCAAGAGGTCTGCGCTGTCAAGTCTTGTCAAGAGGAAGAGAGGCAAGCGCCCAAAGGAGAGCAGTGGCACAGAGAAGTAGGCCCGAGAAGAGGGCTCATACTTCGTAAGATACTCGCCGGATGTCGGAGTGACCACGACGGGAGCGTCGGAAGCAAGGGAGGATTTGAGGAGGACAGCTGGGATCCCTTGTCCCCTTGTGGTGGAACTATCGGATAGCTCGGATGAGATTCCATTGGCTCATCCGGCCGCATCCCCTTTGAAAGATGAGCCGGCGACGAATTCGGCGGAAGTCGTCATTTCTGGGGGGCTTTCCCCAACCGTGGGTTTACTCCCGACCTCAGTAGGAGAGCAAGAGGGAGCGGCCGCAGTTGGTGAGGTTCGGGGCGAGCTCCCTCTTGGGCCCTTTGCGGGAGAGTCTGGGGGTAGCGACGTTGGGTCGCCCGCAGTGGTTCGAGAAGCAAGCCGGATAGAGGTTTCGGCAGAGCCTGCAGAGGAGACGCAGGTGACTGTGACCGAAGGAGACGGGTCGGAGAGGGAGCGCAGCGAGATGAGAGTCCCGCAATGGAGACTCCTTCAAGAAGGGTTTTGGGGAGGCTGGCGCTTGGGTTGGCCGAATTATCTGAGGAAGCTCAAGCCAGAGTTCTGATAGAAGAGGCTGGGAAGTTGAAGGCTTCTCAGTCGGAGGTCGCCCGGGTTGACCCTCGGGTGGAGACGGCCAGCCCAGTAGCTCGAACATGGACGTTGAGGAGGCATTTTCCGCTTTAATGAGGTCGGCCCTGTACCCGGGTGTGGATCCCTCGCGGACAAGTTTGCGGACTTGGAGTTGGTTGATGCCGCATTCGGGCAGCAGGGCATGGCCGAAAGTGTCCATCTTCTTCCGACATCGACAATCCGACCCTCATGAAGATGACACGGGCCTACGCCTCTCGGGTGAGTCACCATTCTTGGGTGGCGGATACTTTCTGGCTGACTTGATTGCATATTCTTACTCATTCTTTCCTGTAGAGTGTTTTGCTTTCTCGGGCGATGTGCTGGCGTTTGAGTTTGGCGACGGGGGCCGGCGTTCAGGCCAGGAGAGCCAGCGCCGAACTCCGATCGCGAGCAGAGGCATCCGAGAAGTTCGAGGAACTCCTGGCGCTAGCAACGAAAGCTTGGCGGGGATGAAGGCATCGTATCAGGCCGCTCTAGCTGAAGCGTCTAAGCAAAGCGTAAAGTGGAGGAGTTGCAGGGGCTCCTGGCGAAGAACGACGACGCATGCTTGGAGTTGGCTCGAGTTAGGTCAAAGCATTCTGAGGAAGTGGCGGCGATGCAGAAAGAACATAATGAGAGTCTGGGCCGGCTGGGGAAGGAGGCCGCCGACGAGAGAAAAGCCTGGCCAGAATGCTCGATGAAGTAGAGGAGAAGCTGCAGCGGCGCGATTGCGAAGTCGCTGACTTGAGAGTCAACGCTAAATGGCACGAAGGGATGATAGCCCGGCTGAGTGACGAGCTATCCCAAGCCCGGGGAGAGTCGAAGATAAGCAGTTGAAAATTAACGCTCTCCAAGAAAGGGTCGAGTTGGTTAGGCCGATAAAGCGAGGGCCAGGGGTGAGGCCGAGGAGCTGACCAAAAGGTTGGCCCAACAAAAGGAGGAGGTACGATCCTATTCCCCTTTTTTAGTTTCCTTTGTTGGTTCCTCGTGGCGCGACTGATTCTGGCTTCGCAGATGGCAAAATTAGGGCTGGACAATCGGGCTTTGCAAGGTGAGCTTGCATCTAGCCGAGGTAGGAGTTCGGAACTCGAGGCGCGGGCCGGCGAGTTCGAGGAGCAAACCGTTTTTCTGCGGCTCAGGTCGCGGAAGCTGAGAGGCAAGTTGCCCTATTGCGGAGCCAAATGGCCGAGGTTGAGATGCAACTCGCCATGCTCAAGGGCGAACAGGACGTAATTGGTACTGACGCCTTCCAACTCGGAGTGGAAGAATGCAGAGACAAGATATCCAGCGAGCATCCAGAATGGGATCTCTCTTTCCTGGATGCTGAAGCTCTTGACGCCGGTGACTCCGGGGTGAAGAGGAGGATGAGTACATCGACGCTTTTGATACCGATCTTGGTGCCGCCCCAGGTCCCAGCGAGGCCGCAGCTTCTGGAGGACATTCGCAGACTGTCACCGAGGAGGCTAAGATATTCGAGAAGGGCGAATCAAGTCATGCCTCTGCAGACGTAATTGGGGGTTCTCCTGGAACTGACGCGGTTCCCGGCTTTTAAAAGTCATTTCTACGTTTTGCTTCCTGAGCTGTAACTCTGCCTGACGTTCTTTAATGAATGAACTTTCTGCTTCCATTTGAGTGCTTTTTCTTGGGCGGTCCTTCGCTCCAAATTTCGCCCCAATCGCAAGCGACTTATGGCTTGTTGGCGCTGTTTGGTCATTTTTATCTCAGGATCGAGGGAACGCATTGGCTGGGTCCAAGGCGGGGCGATAGCCTTGACTGGTGAACCGAGAGACGATCTGGTTCGGTTCATGTTTGAGCGATGCAATAGATTAATTAAAACTTGAGGAATGAAGCAGGTCGGTTAAGGCCGACGGATAGGGTAGGTCGGCTAGGGCGACAGACGAAATAAGTCGGCTAGGGCCGACGGGTGAGGTAGGTCGGATAGTAGGTCGGCTAGGGCCGATGGCAAAGTAGGTCGGCTAGGGCCGACGGTGAAGTAGGTCGGCTAGGGCCGACGGAAAGGTAGGTCGGCTAGGGCCGATGGCAAAGTAGGTCGGCTAGGGCCGACGGATGAGAGTGGTTACCAAGTGGCGACATGTGGCGGGATTTTGTGTCGGTGGCTCGAGGGCCGATGGCTGGAGCAGGTAGATTTCTTGCTTGGATCGGTTTAAATACCGATGGGGGGTCCGGTTATCGTTGGCCATTTCATTCGACGACCTTTGCTAGCTTGATACGAGCTTGCGCCGATGGAATGGCTTCCAAGGATGGGGAAGGTCAACCGGAGCACCAGCCGACGATGCCAACACTCGCTGGGGGGCTCGTAGGAGCCGCACTCAGACCGTCGTCGACGGGGAGGTCCTGGCCTCCTTGTTGGCGAGTCGACAACGACTCCAGGAGGCGACCGAACAATATGTGATCGCCTCCACCAGGGAGATCATGCACCTTCGTGCGGTTAATGATCGCTTAGAGAGGCGCGTGGCGTCTCTCCAACAGCAGGCGGTAGTCCTGCGGCGGATCAGGGAGAACGGTCGGCGGTTCCGGGAGACAATGGTGAGCCCCTATGAGGGCTGATGTATTTTCGTTTCTTTTGTCACTTTTTTTCGGTGAATGAAAGAATAGTTTGCGTAGCCCTCGCATTCATTTTCGTTTTGAGATGTTCAATTTTGTTGCACAAGTTCTTCGAGCGATTAACTTCCTTGGGGAGCAGTCGATGAACAATCGGTTTTCGTGCTTTTTGCTGCCCTGCCAGCGCTCTCGTTCCGCAGGTAGATCGGTTTTTATTTCACCGAGTTGATGATACGGCTCTGTGGGGAGCAAAAAGCTGCTCCGGCGCTTTCCGAAGGCTTTTATGGCANCCATTTGTTTGTCTTCCCTGAATGGTTCCTTGTCTCGAGTTTTGGCGAAATACCCTGGTAGAGGCCAAGGCGTGGGGGCTGTTTTGATGAAAAGGTCGAACATCAACGCAGCCCGGTGTGAGACGATTTAACTTGGCTAGGCCGAATGACATGGTGGTTTGACAAAATTCGAAGAACGAGATAGCCTTTTCGGGGCTGAAGGATAAAGTAGCTCGGCTGGGGCCGAAGGAAAAAGTAGCTCGGCTGGGAGCGGATACTTCAATTGGTTTTTGAAGTATAGGAACAGCTCTGGCCCCACAAGAAGGGGGGGTTAGGCGATGCCTAGACCTTACGCGCAATTAGACTGGGGGTTGTTCCCGAGGAACGCACGGCGTCCGCACCCCTTAATTGTTTTGTCAGTGCTCTGTCTCCTCTCAGGCGAGTCGATTTTCGTTTTGCCGAAATGGATGATACGACTCTGATGCCAGTAAAAAGCTGCCTTGGAGCCTTCCGGGAGGCCTTTACTGTGCTGGTCTTTTCCCACGTGGGTTGTTTCGACGTACGATACAGGTATTCGCCCGCCATTGGAGGATGTCTTTCTCGTAGGACGATCCCCTGGATCTGTCAGTTTCCGTAGGATCGGCGGGCGATTTTCTGCGTTCGACAACCATGATTCGGGATCAAAGGAAATCTTTGCGTTCGTCATGGTTCAGGCGATGGCTTGGCGCGCGGCGGGGCGCTGCTTTCATCCTGGGAGGCCACGTGGAGGCATGGGCCAGGTGTTTCGAATCTCGGGGCTTCCGGCCTTGATAGCTGTTCCCGGTTCATTTTTGCCTATAAAAAGGGGGAAGAGGGGTCGTGTTAGGTCATCCTCAAAGTTTCCTTCCCCATTGGAGTTTCCACCATGCTCATTTCTCTGCTGTTGCGAGTGGGAGGGTTGAGCTTTCCTTTCATAAGCCTTTCGCCTCCGGATAGTTGGGGCGATGAAGGAGCTGCTGAAGAGTGGCTCGCCCTTAGGGGATGAGCCCCGGAGATCATATGGAGAGCGCACAGGAGGGCGCAGAGATCACACGGAGAGCGCACATATGTGCTTCCCGTGTGACCTTTGTGGTTCCCCTTAGGGACGTACGGTAGGAAGTGCACGCGGGCTCCCCATGGGTTGTGTGAATTTCGCCTCCTCCCCTGGTTTGGATTCCTGGGCTTGCCCGCCTGGGGAATCTTTTGCCACATGGGGAGGGGGTGAGGTGTGTCGCCCGCAGGTACCTTGCCTTTGAGTTTGGGCAAGGTGGGGCGGTACACACTCGGTTTGGGAGAGCGTTCTGGCGCCAGGGTCCGCGGGCTTCCTACCTACTCGTCGGGGGGCCTCTCGGTTGGGTGGTTTGGGGTAATATCCCGTCCACCCTTTCCAATCACTCTGATATCCCGGTTGGGTCGCCGAGATATCATTATTTACCGAAGCTGGTCGCAACTGTTGGTCCATGTCGCCCGCCCATTATCGGCTCGAGCTGACTGTTCGTGGTTGTCTGATTTTCGGTCCGGACCGGAGCATCACAGTTGCCCAGATCTGCTTTGGAGCAGTTGCCCGAGTTTTGTGCTCGTCTTTATTTTATGCATTTCAATGCTCTTGTAACGCCTCTCAGGCATTTGTAATTGGTTTTGATGGCAATGAAATAAAGAAAGTTTTGCTCTATTTCTCAATCTCTGTTTCTCTTGTGCCAAGTTGTTGTTGCTGGCCCGGGACATAAGGACATCCCTCGTTTTTAGGCGAGGATCCCGCGCCATCCGAACTAGTCGGGGCTTGTAAGCTGCCCGGGTCTAGATGGAGGTTTAGAGGTTGTTTGGTGGTAAAATATGTTCCTTAACTCTGGCCGAAGCTCGAGATTCATGCCTCGACCCTGTTGGAGTTCGGATATTTATGGCTCGGCCCTGCCGAGGTTCGGAGAACGGTTGCTTGGCCCTGCCAAGGTTCGAAGATTAGTTACTTAGCCCTGCCAAGGTTCGGAGATTCAGAGCTCGGAGGAGTGACTTAGTCGTCACTATGAGTCATAATGCCAGGTCCCTGCGGGGTTCGGTGAGGGCGTCAAGGCGGAACGGGTGGTACATGGTCACGCCCTCCATTTATGACACGACCACTCCCGAGGGGACGAATTATTGTCAGGCGCTGGAACTCTTTTTTTTTCACGCTTCCCGAAAGGCGGCCAGCTTAAAAGAGCTTGGGGAAGTGTTGGGAGCATTTATTGGGGGGGCCGGCAGATTGGGAGGTACCCCTTCCCAGAAAAAAAAAGGGGTTCCCGAACAGTCCGCCCGCATTACCGATTTCGCTTGGGATGGGGCATGACCTTTAGGATTCTGCAGGCGCCAATTAAAGCGGTGATACGTGGCGAATTCTCACGGGTCGATGGTTACGGCCTGATTGATCGAAATACTTGCTTGAAAAGTATAAATACGGACGGGGGTGTTGGTCTTTGCCATCCCTTTGGTTCAGTCTTAGAACAGCTTTCGACATGGCTTCTCGAGGAGGAGAGCAGTCATCCGATGATTTAAGAGCGACGATCAACGGCTGCTGCATCCGGAGGGGGGCCGTCCCACCATTACGGTCGATGGACAGGCCTTGGCGTCGGCCTTCGCGAGCCACCAGCGGCTCGAGAGGGTCGTCGAAGAGTACGTTGCCGTCACCACGAGGGAGGTCGAGGCCCTATGCCGGGTGGTGGACCGGCAAAGGGAGGAAATAATATCACTCCACCGACAAGTCGCCGAGCTTTCCCAGCGCCTGGAGGATTTGTCGGCTTCCGGAAGTGACAGCGAGCCTTAGCGAGGGCTCTTTTTGTTTTTTTTCTTTCTTTCGCCGTTGTTGTCCTTCTTTTCTTTTTAATCAGTAAATACGAAGATTTGTCATACTGTGCATTCTGTTGTTTCCAGAGCATTTGCGAATCGGTTGGGTTTTTCCGGCCGCCCAAGTACGAGCTAGGTCTTGGGAGACCACGGTCGGGTTTAATTAGGGCACGCAAGCCACCGAACCCGGACATAGCTTAGAAGGATACTTAGGTCGGCCGGGGCTTGTGAGCTACCCGAATCAGAGCTAAGCTATGAACATTGTTTAGGTGGCCGGGGTTTATGAGTTGCCCGAATCGAACCAAGTTTTCTTGGGGGGTCACTGGTCTCTGTCCGGACCAGTGGCGGACCTAGGCGGTTCTTTAGGAGTCCCTTTACTTCCTTCGGAGTATCAGGAGGTCTTTGTCTTCGTTTTCACTTATAGGGTATTCGAGAAGTCACCCTGCTTCAAACGATGTCCTGGGGTGCGACTAAGGCGCGAGAACTTTGCTCCTTCGGCCGATGGTTCGGCCGTCGGGCGCGACTAGGGCACGGGAATGTCACTCGGTTGGCCCGAGGAACTTGATAGCTAAGGCCTCTTCCTGGCTTTGGCCAAGGTTTCGAGCGGCAGAATGTAGCCCTTGGCTTTGGCCAAGGTTCGGAGAATTTGTTGCTAGGCCCGATCGAGTTCGGAGAATTTGTTGCTTGGCCCAGCCGAGGTTCGGAGAATTTGTTGCTCGGCCCAGCCGAGGTTCGGAGATTTTTTACTTGGCCCTGCCAAGGTTCGGAGAATTTTTACTTGGCCCTGCCAAGGTTCGGAGATTCCATGTGCAAATAGGAACTCGGTCGTGCCGAGGATTGGTGAGCAGCACCTGTTTCTTTTCGCAATCTTTGGCAACATAATGTGTGATGATTCATGTTGTAAATTGCGAAAACATGCGCCGATAGAAGGTATAATAAGGTATAATGAGGTGAGCCTATGCAGGACGTACCCTATTGATAATACTTATGGAGATTGTCTGAGTTCCACGTCCAGGGGATGGACTTTCCGTTTAAATCTTGCAGCTTGTAGGTTCCCGGTCCAATGATCTCCGCTACTTGGTATGGGCCTTCCCAGTTTGGTGCCAGTTTTCCTTGTTCCAGCGGTTTGGAAACAGAGGCTTTCCGGAGAACAAGATCGCCTGGCAGGAAGGCTTTCCCTTTGACTCTGGAGGTGTGGTAGCGGGCCACCCTTTGTTGATAGGCAGCCACTCTGATCCGGGCCTTCTCTCTAATCTCCTCTATCAGGTCGAGGTTGGTGCGGAGCTGTTCGTCACTGGCTTCCTCTGAGTAGCTTTCCACCCGCAGCGAAGGGAGGCCTATTCCACAGGGATAATGGCCTCGTGCCGAAGGCCATCCGGAATGGGGTTTCACCTGTGGGACTCTCGTGGTGGTGCGGTAGGCCCATAGGACGTGGTGCAACTCGTCCCCCACCTGCCTTGGGCTTTGGAAAGATGAGCTTTGATCCCTTGAAGCAGGGTCCTGTTGGTCACTTCGGCCGCTCCGTTGGCTTGCGGATGCCCGACCGAGGTGAGGTGGTGACGGATTCCGTGCTCTTCGCAGAACTGGCAGAACTTAGGGTTGTCGAATTGCCTTCGTTATCAGTGATTGGTGTGCGGGAGGCCGAAATGGCAGATGATGGACCTCCATACAAAATCTCTGGCCCGTGCCTCGGTTATTTGTGCAACTGCCTCCGCCTCGACCCATTTAGTGAAGTAGTCGATGGCGACAAATAGAAATTTCCGCTGCCCTGTGGCAAGCGGGAACGGGCCGAAGATGTCCATCCCCCACTTGGCGAAAGGCCAAGCGGAGGATATAGGAACCAGGTTGGCAGAGGGGAGTCTTTGAATGCTTGAGTGCCTCTGGCACGGGTCGCAAGCTCGGACAAGATCGTCTGCATCCTTCTGTATAGTCGGCCAGTAGTAGCCTTGTCATAGCACCTTGTGGCATAGGGACCGGCTTCCCAGATGGTTGCCGCAAATCCCCTCATGCACTTCACGGAGAGCATAATCTGCTTCGGACGGGCGGAGGCATCTGAGCAGTGGCATGGAGAAGGACCATTTGTAGAGTTGATCGTCGATCAGCACATAATGGGTGGCCTGCAACTTTAGCTTTCTAGCTTCTCTCCGGTCGGGTGGAAGCAACCCTTCTTTGAGGTACTTCAGAATGGGATCAAACCATGATGGTTCTTTGACTTGCAATATCGGTCGGCTTCCGTGATGCTGGGTTTTTCCAGGTCTCCAGGTGGAACTTTTGCTCGGCGTCCATTGACTCCGCGGTCGCCAATCGGGACAGTAGGTCGGCACGGGCATTCTTGGATCTGGGAATCTGAGTAATCTCAAACTCGAAAAAATGGGGAAGTAGGCTCCGCACCTCTTGAAGATATCGAACCATGTTCGGCTCTCGAGCCTCAAATTCTCCTCGTACATGGCCAGCCACTAGCTGAGAGTCGGTGAAGGAGTTAAGTTTTTCCACCTTCAAGTGTGGGCGATTCGGAGGCCGGCTAGCAGGGCTTCATACTCAGCTTCGTTGTTGGAGGCCGGGAAAGA
Organism: Calamus simplicifolius; assembly: GCA_900491605.1. Taxonomy (NCBI): domain Eukaryota; kingdom Viridiplantae; phylum Streptophyta; class Magnoliopsida; order Arecales; family Arecaceae; genus Calamus; species Calamus simplicifolius. The sequence goes on from UESW01004688.1 coordinate 548,663, forward strand.
GAAGCGGACGCCGTATTCAAAGGTTGCCCCCTCCGGACTGGTGAGAACCAGGACCGCACCGGAACGATGAGCGTTAGACGACCCGTCGACATGGAGGAGCCATCGGGCTCCAGATTTTGGTTCTTCGGGGGAGTCTGGGGTGGAACCATCCTCCGGGATGGTACACTCGAGGAGGAAATCAGCTAGCACCTGAGCTTTGATGGCTGGCGAGGCTGAAAGTGGATGTCATGCTCGCTCAACTCGACGGCCCACTTGGTCATTCTTCCTGATGTCTCGGGGCGGTGGACCACCGCTTGATAGGTTGGTCGGTCAGGACCGTCACAGAATGTGCTGGAAGTACGGTCGCAGCTTCCAACTGAGGTGATCAAGGCCAACACCGTTTTTTCAATCCTGCTATATCTTGTCTCCGCATCGCGGAGCAGCCTGCTGACATAGTAAATCGGCTTTTGGACCTTGCTTTCCTCTCTGACCAGCACCGAACAGACGCACCTTCTGAAACAGCCAGGTACAAGAACAGGGTCTCGCCCGGGCTCGGACTGCTGAGGAGTGGGGGCGAGCCGAGGTATTTCTTGAGATCTTGAAATGATTTTTGGCATTCAGGGGTCCACCGGAAGTTCTTAGCCGACCGAAGGGTTTTGAAGAAGGGGAGGCATCTCTCGGCCGAACGCACCACAAAGCGGTTAAGAGCCGCTATCCTCCCAGTTAGGCGCTGGACCTCTTTAATAGATGCCGGGGGCGCCATTTGTTGGAGAGCTTGAATCTTCTAGGGGTTAGCTTCGATACCTCGCTGGGAGACCATGAAGCCGAGAAACTTCCCGGAGTTAACGCCGAAGGCGCATTTGGTCGGATTGAGCCTCATCCCATACTTGCAGAGCGTGCAAAGCTCTCTGAGAGGTCCTCGACATGCCGTGATGCTTCTTTGCTCTTGACCAGCATGTCATCCACATACACCTCCATATTCTGGCCGATTTGCTCCTTGAATACTTTGTTAACCAGCCTTTGGTAGGTGGCACCTGCATTTTTAAGACCAAAGGCATGACGCGGTAACAGTAAGTACCTCGGTCGGTTATGAAGGTGGTCTTTTCTTCATCCTCGGGGGCCATCCGGATCTGATTGTAACCCGAATAAGCGTCCATGAATGACAGCATTTGATGACCTAAGGTGGCATCCACGAGCTGGTCGATCCGGAGAAGAGGGAAGCTTTCCTTCGGGCAGGCTTTGTTGAGGTCGGTGAAGTCGATGCAAATCCTCCACTTGCCGTTCGACTTCTTCACCATGACGACGTTTGATAGCCAGCTTGGATAATTTACCTCCCGAACGAAGTTTGCCTTGATGAGTTTATCTACTTCTTCTTCAATGGCCTTTTGTCGTTCCGGGGCAAAGCTCCTCTTCTTCTGCTTGACGGCCTGTGCATCTCGTCCACATTGAGACGATGGACGAGAACCTCGGGGCTGATCCCCGGCATATCAGAGCGGACCAGGCGAAGACGTCAGCGTTGCTTCGGAGAAACCTGATCAATCTGTGCGAGGTTCGCCCTTGAGCAGCGACCCGATTTTTATGGTTCGGTCGGGACGAGCCTCATCCAATGGCACCTCCTCCAGTTCCTCTGCTGGTTCTCCTCGCTGTTCGGCGAAGTCCTCCCGAGCGTCTAGCCCGTCAACCTCGGCACTCTGGACTGAAGGCTGGTAACGAAGCATTGCCGAGCCATGGCTTGACTTCCTCGAACAACTCCAACTCCCTGTTCGGTGGGAATTTCATGGATAAGTGTGGGATGGAGACAACTGCCTTGAGGGACATTAGGCCGGGCCTGCCTAATATTGCATTGTATGGGGACCTGAGTTTGGTCACTAGGAAGTCTGTGTAAACAGTGGCCACAAGGGGCCAGGCTCCTGCACGGACCGTCAGGGTGACGACCCCTTTCGGGATGATGACGTCACCTGTGAATCCCATTAGGGTGGAATCCACGGCTCGAAGGTTTTCCATGAGTAGTTTCATCTTGGCAAACACATCGAGGTACAAAACATTCACCGAACTTCCACTGTCAACAAGGATCCGACTTACATCATAGTTATTCAAATTGAGGGATACAACTAATGCATCATCATGGGGGAACTGTATCCCTTGGAGATCATCATCGAGAAAGAGAGCTCTCCCGTCCGCGCCTTCTTTGGTGCTGATCCTTCATCATCGTTCCTGGGGCCCGATCCGTCGGCCTCTTCGATCATATTGATGCGGCCGATCATGGGTGGATTTGGTGGAGGAGGAGGTTGTTGAGGTTCGGGCTGGCGGTTGCTTCCTTGTCCTGGCTCGGGTGCCCTCCTGAACTAATTCAGTCGCCCCGTTGGATCAGCCTTTCGATTTCATTTTTCAGCTGCCAGCATTCTTCAGTATCGTGGCCGTGCTCCCGGTGGTAGCGGCAGTACTTGGTGGGGTCTCTTCGGGTCGGGTTTCCTTGGAGAGGAGCTGGCCGGGGGAGTTGGCGCTCTATCTCCATGAGGATCTACGCCCGGGGCATGGTTAGCGTAGTGTAGCGATCGAATCGCCTAGGCGAGCTCCGGGAGCGATTCCTCGGCGGTAGTGGGGGAGCTCTTTGGCGGCGAGGCGGACTCGGCCGACGGGCGGGTCGGTGCCTATCGGGACCTTTGGGCTCCTTCTTCTTTGCCAGCTCGGCGCGGGCGACTCTCCGCGACTTTTCGACCCTGGCGTATTTGTCCGCCAGGGCCATCATATCGGAGAGGTTAGGGGGGGTAGCTGACTTCCATCGCCAGGTAGAAGTCGCTTTCCTTTGAGACTCCCCTCCGCCAAGGTGGACATAGCCACCTCATGATTAAGGTGGTCCACCTCCAACATGGCCTTATTGAAACGGCCAAGATAACTTCTCAAGGACTCCCCCTCTCTCTGCTTGACTTCGGAGAGGGAGTCAGATCTCCATCGGTGGCGGCGGCTGCTGACGAACTGGCCAATAAAAAGATGGCTCAGCTCGTCAAATGAATCAATGGAACCTGGCTTCAAGGCATTGAACCAGGTTCGGGCAGATCCTCTGAGGGTGAAGGGGAAAGCGTGGCAGAGGATCGCGTCGGATGCTCCGTGGAACATCATTTTTGACCGAAGCTGCTGAGATGGTCGTCCAGGTCAGAAGAGCCGTGGTAGGGTTCGACGGCTGGTAGCTTGACATGGGAGGGAATCACTTCCTCCATGATCCCTTTGGAGAAAGGGATGCCCTGCTCCGCTTTGGGCTGAGGCGGATGGGCTTGCCTGGCGGCATCCAGCTCCTGGCGCATCTCCCTGATCTATCGACGGATCTCCTCTTCAGCGGTAAGAGGAGGAGCTGGGCGAGGGGAGCGCAGGGACGACATCGAATCATGGTGGGAAGACACTGGGGAGAGGGTCCGGGCTCGCCGAGATCTGGGAGGATCCCTGTCGTAGCCGCCTTGTGGGACTGGTTTGTCCCCTCTGGGTCGATGTGGGGGGTCCGCGGCTTCATGCAGACTGGAGGAGGAAGTCGCCGGCGAAGAAGGAATCACGGCCTCCTTATGAAGGTGCGGAGCGGGAGGAGCTGCGAAACGCTCCTGGACCAGGTGGGTTAGGGCTTGGACTTGCTGGACTAGCATGGCGAACTGGTCCTGGGTCATCGGGATGGCTGGCGGCGACGGGGTTTCAATTGGTGGAGGCAGCGGCGCTACACTGCTCACCGGATCAGGTCTCTGGGAGGCGATATGGTCTTGGGCTTCAGAGGTTGCTCTTCTCCGTATAGCCATTAGAGAGATTCTCTTCCAGATCGAGATCCTTATCTCCTTTCTTCAAGTTTTAATGAGACTTGAGGCCCTTCCTCTAGCGCCAATCTGTTGCCGCCGGGATCCATCCTCCGACTCGGGCGCAGTCGATCTCCTGGGGCAGACCTGCACAAAAGTCCTTACGCGAGAGGCGTTGGGGGTGGCCCTCCGTGGAAGACCCTCCGATGTTCAAGTCAGTGAAGAAAATCGGCGATCAATCAGAAAATAGGGAGGTGGATCTCTCCGGGAAGTCTCTCCAGGGGCGGCCGATCGGGAGCTCTAGGGGGGAGCACCAATGAGCAGCTGGGGAGAGTGGGAGAGTGAGAGTGAGAGTGAGTGCATACCTGAGAGAATCTGGGAGTGTTGTATTTATAGGCTGTCACCTAGATCTTGAGCGCCTTCTGGAAGGTTCGAAAGTTGTTAGGATACGGAGACGAATCGAATCAGGCCGTCGTTTGGCCGTTGGGATCCGGATCTTGTTCGTTAGGGGATCGATGGCTTGGAGAGCTCCTTGATAGCTTGAGATCTGATAGGTGCGTGGGCCCCAGGTAGCCGTGATAGGTTCTAGACCACTCCTCAACATGATTTCTTGCTTGGGACACTGTTACGATAGGCCTAGGCTCTCCCGTGCCAGGTTCCACGGAGATGAGTGTTGGACCGTGGGAAGCTCGGGGGAGCCAAGCTACGGAAGCTCGGGGAAGACGAGCTATGGGAAGCTCGGGGGAGCCGAACTACGGAAGCCCGGAGAAGACGAGCTATGGGAAGCTCGGGGGAGCCGAGCTACGGAAGCTCGGGGAAGACAAGCTATGGAAGCTCGGGGGAGCCGAGCTACGAAAGCTCGGAGAAGACGAGCTATGGGGAACTCGGGGAGCCGAGCTATGGAAGCCCGGAGAAGACGAGTTATGGGAAGCTCGGGGGAGCCGAGCTACGGAAGCTCGGGAAAGACGAGCTATGGGAAGCTTGGGGGCATCATGGCGGGCGAAGGGGTGGGGTCGGTCTTAGCCTCCTCACACGACTATCAATGCAATGACGATTTTACCCCTCAACACTAATAATTTTAAATTATCAATAATCAAATATTATCTTTCATATCATCATGTTTAATTGCCAAACATAATAATTTAAGATATTACTATCAACCAAATGCTATAAGGGAAAATATTCTGATCTCACTATGTGTATTGCATGTGAACCTCACCCAAGTAACATGATAATATATACAGAAAGCCTATCCCAAATACAAATTTGAGGAATCTAATATACTTTCACGGTCATTTTTTGTAACCGAAGCTTTCATCTTTTCATATTTTAGACTACTATATGAAATTATATCGTAATAGCAAATATAAAAACAATTTAAGATAACTTAGAAAAATAATTTAAGATAACTTACAAAGATTTTTCTATCATGCTTTTAATTTTGTATGAATGATACCGTAAATTATGAAAATAAAAAGATATAAAAATATTGAATAAAGTTATGAAAGAATTCAATGCTGATTTTGAATGAATATAAACAACATATATAGTAGTGAAAAGATACATTACCTGAAGAGTGGATCGTCCTCTTTCTACCCTTGGAGCATAGCACGCATTCGACCAGCCCCAAGTCGTGTGGAGATGCGGAAGCGAGATGATATCCCTGCTGAAATTTCTGCAGCAGAATTTTGGATCTTGATCTTGGTAATCTTCCCAGATTGATTAGCAACTAGGATTTTCCTTGGTTTCTTGCGCCCCAAGATTGTAAGAGAGGGTCGTGGCCTCTCTTCTTCCTCACGTGAACCTTCAGATCTGATCCAGAAAATCAAGAGACGTTGCCCAAGAAGAAGGTGCTGCTAGGGTTTCTTCCTTCTCCTTCTTTGAGAGAGGCGGCTCCAAGAAGATGGCTAGGGCAGAGATGGCAGCAATAAAACCCTAGAAACCTAGGGCATCTATATGTGAGAAAGAGAGGAGGAGAAAGAGAAGGGATAGCTTATTCTAGGGAGAAAAGGGTTTCTTTCATTCATCTATAATCATCATCGTTACATGACTATATATAACCCGTCCCCATGACGGCCACCAAAATAAAACCAGCACCACACATGAACCGGTGCCTTATTATATGGATAAAAAACCCTAAAAAACTCCCTTGGACCAACCCACACCTTGGGCCCAAACCCAGCCCAATGATAGACTAGCCCCCTCAAGACCCAACAACCTGGGCCTTAACCCTGTGGAGCCTACAAACCTCCACCCTAGGATTTAAGCTTTGGAGTACCACACCAGGCTCTACAATCTCCACCTTGGTGCTTCAAAGCTGCTGAAAAATCTGCACATTCCCTCAGACCCATCAGTGTCACACATGAGAGAAAGCTATCCCGTGGAAGAGTCTTCGTAAGTGCATCTGCCTGGTTCTTCTTTGTATGAACTTTTACCAGCTCCACTTCACCTTCTTCCACCAATTCTCTGATCCTGTGATACCTCACATCTATATGCTTTGTGCGTGCATGATAGATTGGGTTCTGAGCCAACTGCAGGGCACTCTGACTATCACTGTGTAACAATACTGTACCCTGCTTCACCCCCATTTCCATGATGAGTCTCTTCAACCAAAGAGCCTCCTTGGCAGCCTCTGTAATCCCTATATACTCAGCTTCTGTTGTAGACAAAGCTGTAATAGGTTGAAGGGTTGATCTCCAAGAAATTAATCCACCATACATGCTGAACACATACCCTGTGGTAGACCTTCTTGTATCCAGATCACCTGCAAAATTTGCATCCACAAATCCTTCCAATGGACCTAATGACTTACTTGGGATATTAGATTTCTCCTTAGATCCATCTTGCTGCCCAAAAATTAGACCAAGTCCACGAGTTCCCTGAAGGTACCTCAAAATCCACTTGAGTGCCTTCCAGTGCTCCTTCCCTGGGTTCGCCATGAATCTGCTCACCTGGCTCACTGCATATGCTATGTCAGGCCTGCAACACACCATAGCATACATAATGCTGCCCACGGCACTGGCATATGGAACTCTCTCCATGTACTCTTTCTCTTCATCTGTCTGGGGGTTCTGTAACTTAGAAAGAGACATGTGACTAGCCAAAGGTGTTCCAACTGGTTTGGCCTTATCCATCCCAAACCTCTCCAACACCTTGTGAATATATCCACCCAATGACAAGTGTAGAATTCCCTTGGTCCTATCTCTGTAAATTTTCATCCCAAGTATCTTCCTAGCTGACCCCAAATCCTTCATTTCAAATTCTGTTGATAATGCATATTTCAGTCCATTCACTGCTTCAACACTCCTGCTGGCAATGAGCATATCATCCACATACAGAAGGAGATACAGTGCATCATCCTCATCCACATCTTTCACATAGACACAAGTATCATGTTCACATCTAGAAAATCCAAGGCCCAAAATAAAAGTGTCAAACCTTTTGTACCACTGACGGGGTGACTGCTTCAAACCATAGAGCGATTTCTTTAGTAGACACACTTTTTCTTCCAATCCAGATTCCTTGAAACCCTCTGGTTGCTTCATGTATATCCTCTCCTCTAGACTCCCATGTAAGAAAGCCGTCTTCACGTCCATCTGCTGCAACTCCATACCATGTTGTGCTACGAGAGATAACAACACACGAATTGAAGCATGACGTACCACTGGAGAGAATACCTCTGTGTAGTCCACTCCCTCTCTCTGTGAGAACCCCTTAGCAACAAGCCTTGCTTTGTATCTGACTCCACCTTGCTCTGAAGGTGCCTCCTTCTTTGTGAACACCCATTTTGAACCAATGGCCCGAGCATCTCTAGGTAGATCCACTAGCTGCCATGTCTTGTTCTTTTCCAGGGACTCCATCTCCTCCATCATGGCCTGCATCCATGAGTCTCTTTCTGAACTTTCCATGGCTTCTTGGAAGGTCTCTGGATCTTCATTTGCAGTGATTAGAGCATAGGAAATCATGTCATCAATGCGATACCGAGCAGGTTTGATGATGGTACGCTTTGCCTTGTGTAGTGCCACACCCCTTTGATCATCTCTCAAAGCTGAAGTGTGTGACTCCACCTGCACCTCCTTTTGGATTGATGGCTCTTCTGGCTGATCCTTTACATGTATTGGAACATTCATACCAAACTCCACCTCAAAAGAAGCATGTTTTGAAGTAGAAGTAGAAGGTACATCACCTGTCAGCCAATGCTGTCCACTGCTGTCCTGTTCAGCCTTTTCAGCTCCATCTGCAATCTCTGACCTCTTCAAGATGCTCTTCTCATCAAAAATAATGTCTCTACTGATGATACACTTCTGTGAATCTGAACTCCATAGCAAATAGCCTTTAACTCCCTGTGGATACCCGATGAAGATCAGCCTTTGTGATTTTGGGTCCAGCTTGCTCCTTTCAGTTGCCTCCACATGTGCATAGGCTGGGCAACCAAAAATCCTTAGGTGTCCAAGCTCCACCTTCTTCCCACTCCAGATCTCCTCTGGAATGCCTCCATCAAGTTTTCTATTAGGGGACCTGTTAACAAGAAAACCAGAGAACATAATTGCATCACCCCAAAAGACCTTGGGCAGTGATGCCTGCAGCCTCAAACTCCTAGCCTTCTCTGTCAATGTACGATTCATCCTCTCTGCCACACCATTCTGCTGGGGAGTCATCCTTACTGTGTAATGGCGTTGGATCCCATTTTCCTCACAGTAGCTTCTGAATTCATTGCTTGTATACTCCCCTCCATTGTCAGATCTCAAACACTTCACTGGTTTTCCTGTCTCCTTTTCAACACCAACTCTCCAAGCTTTAAACCGGGCAAATACCTCTGATTTTTCTCTTATCAGATATACCCATACCTTCCTGGAGTAGTCATCAATGAAAGTTAAAAAATACTTAGCCCCACCTCTGGCTGACACAGGGGCCGGTCCCCATACATCTGAGTGAACTAGTTCCAGAATACCTTCACTCTGCTTGGAACTGCTGGCAAATCTCACCCTATGTTGTTTGCCATAAATACAGGGCTCACAGATGTCATTGTCCTCCTTCTTAAGTGCTGGAATCAGACCTCTTTTGCTGAGTTCTATAAGCCCTTTATCACTCATGTGTCCCATTCGATAGTGCCACAGTTTATAGACCAACTGTTCCTCCTGTGCCGCTGCTAGCACCTCTGCACCATCTATGGCCACTGAGCCTTCCATCTGATAGAGATTATTTTCCAACCTTCTCCCTTTCATCACCACTAATGCACCCTTGGTTATCCTCAAACATCCACTCCCCGGCTGGCTTCCAAAAGCATACCCATGCTTCTCCAGGTAGCCCAAAGAAATTAGATTCTTCTTCAACTCCGGGACATGTTTGACATTGGTTAAAGTCCTTATAACCCCATCATACATCCTCACCCTTATGCTTCCAACTCCAGCAACCTTACAAGGATGATTATCACCAAGGCATACACTCCCTCCATCAGATTCTTCATAAGTTGCAAACCACTCCCTATGCGAAGTATAATGGTGAGAACATGCTGAGTCAAGTGTCCAACAACTATCACACTTCTTGGTCCCATCTGAAACTACCAGTACATCATCTTCACTGTCTTCAGATGAATTTGCACCACCATTGCTGGCTGAACCTCCCTTGGAAATGCCCTTCCCCTTCTCATTCTTCAGAAGTGGGCAATTTCTCTTCAGGTGACCAATCTGATGACACTTGTAACACTTCCATGCTTTCTGCTTGCCCGAGACTTAGATCTGCCTTTGGACTTGCCTCTAACCTTTTCCCAGGGTCTTCCTTGCCTCTCATTCACAGCAAGTACCTCTGTGTTAGAGTTTCCCATGCGAATCTTTTCTCTTTGCTGGTTTGATCTCAGCACCCCCACAACCTCTTCATAATTCAGGGTCTCCTTCCCATACACCAAGGTTGTAATCAGACCATCATAGGAACTGGGTAGCGAACACAACAAGATGAGGGTCTTGTCTTCTTCATCAATCTTCACATCAAGGCTCATCACCTCTGAGCACACTTGATTGAATTTCTGAATATGGGCCACAAGATCTCCTCCCTCAGGCATTCTCAAGCTGTACAACTGTTTCTTCAACCACAACTTGTTTGTCATGCTCTTTCCCATGTAAGTGTTCTCTAAAGTTTCCCAGAGCCCCCTTGCCGTGGTCTGCGTGCAAATCTCCGGCAAGACTTGATCAGCCAAGCACATCCTGATTGTGCTAAATGCAATCTCCTCTAACTCCTCCCAATCCTCACGACTTACATTATCCGGTCTTTGTTTCACCAAGACCTTATAAATCCTTTGCTGTACCAATAAATCCTTCACCCTTTGCTGCCATAGGGTGAAGTTTCCCTTGCCATCATACTTTTCAAAATCGAATTTAAAGCTACTAGATGCCATATCCAACCAAGAAACAATGCACACAACAAAAACAGAAAATTAAACTTGCTGCAGAAATTTCTGGTTTGATATCTTACCAAGAAACGCCCAAGATCCAATCTTTTCTCCCAAATCACCGAGGCTCTGATACCAAATGAAGAGTGGATCGTCCTCTTTCTACCTTGGAGCATAGCACGCATTCGACCAGCCCCAAGTCGTGTGGAGATGCGGAAGCGAGATGATATCCCTGCTGAAATTTCTGCAGCAGAATTTTGGATCTTGATCTTGGTAATCTTCCCAGATTGATTAGCAACTAGGATTTTCCTTGGTTTCTTGCGCCCCAAGATTGTAAGAGAGGGTCGTGGCCTCTCTTCTTCCTCACGTGAACCTTCAGATCTGATCCAGAAAATCAAGAGACGTTGCCCAAGAAGAAGGTGCTGCTAGGGTTTCTTCCTTCTCCTTCTTTGAGAGAGGCGGCTCCAAGAAGATGGCTAGGGCAGAGATGGCAGCAATAAAACCCTAGAAACCTAGGGCATCTATATGAGAAAGAGAGGAGGAGAAAGAGAAGGGATAGCTTATTCTAGGGAGAAAAGGTTTCTTTCATTCATCTATAATCATCATCGTTACATGACTATATATAACCCGTCCCCATGACGGCCACCAAAATAAAACCAACACCACACATGAACCGGTGCCTTATTATATGGATAATAAACCTTAAAAAAAACTTTCTTGGACCAATTCTACTTGTAATGACTCGATATCTATCAAAGGGCATTTAGAGATACATTACCAGCATTCATATAAAAAATATTAAACCTTTGCTTGCATTCTAAATTTCATAGCATGACAGCGTATACATGGGAGTGCATAGAGGACAAGGTGCCGCTCTCGCTCGTAAAGATTTAAATCCAATTATTTTTGTTTCCTTGCTTGCACCATTTATTGCATCGCTAAGGGCCATGAAACATTGCCATAAATGTGATGAATAATACTTTGAAAAAATCTTTGTGCATCGGCCACAAAGCATGCATGCATTCAATATGCAAATTGTTTATCATTATGATATATATGATGGCACGGGTGCATATTAATTCATGTGCTCAACGTGCACTGTGCCTTTTTTTTTTCCAAGTACCTTTCTTATTCGCAACGGACAGCCCAGTGCCTTTGTACGAACCCAAGCTGGCCAATGGAAGCAGCCATCGAACCCCCACGGTCCTAATTGAGACGTCAGGAGCCATGCAACGCACCATGTGCCGTGACATCGGTGCCCTGGACGACCACGAAAATCTCGGCGGGGAACAGCATACTTTATGAGACTTTAGTGTCACTGTTCATGGAGTATATAATATGTCGACCAGTGATGGAGCCAGTGAAGACCAGCAGCAGTAATAGACATCAAAAGGTATTCAATTTCTTTTATCTTATTACCGATCCGAGGTCCACCATGGAACTTGAAAGGGTTTTTTTATTTTATTTTATTTTATTTTATTAAGCGGAGAACAAAGAGTTTTGAAGGAATTTTTTTAAAGCTTTGAACTCGAGACCTACTTCAAAAAAGTGAATGCACCACTTCTTAGCAGGCACATCACGTACACGTTGTTACCAACAGATTTAGATGGAAGAATAAAAAATATTCTCTTGATCAACCATATATATATATATATCTTGATTGCCTATGTATTAATATTCAAACATATCGAAATTGCATTCCTTTAAGAACACATCCAAATTGCTATGAAGAACTACAACCGTACTGAAAGTGTTTCCTCGATTCTTTAGGCTCCGTAGTTACTCTGGAATGAAGTTTTTGGACTTTCAGCACACTACTGGAATTGAACCTTAATTTAGATCCAACTTGGTCCATGGGTAACACAAATTACTGCTTTAAAAAAGTCCCCGGTTATTCCGTGAAAGATCCCAAGTTAGCTTAATTTGTGTAATATAATTTAGTTATTCCGTGAAAGATCCCTGGTTAGAAAACCTGATAACGCCGGTTAGCTTTATCTAATATAGTTCGTCCTACCTAACGCAGCTAAGATTATTCCACCACTAGAATATTGGAATAGTTCTATATCAACTAACCAGTCCATGTCCTTGGTGAATAACTTCTAACAACTAATTCCATTCAACCCACGTAGTGCCGGGTGACCGAACAAAGCCTCAGGTTCTATTAATTTCTTAAAATAAAATTGCCAAGAGGTGAAAAATTATGGTGCAATTGACACACACAGTTACCAAGTTATATATATCCAACTAATTCACCATTCCTTTTGCACCACTCGAGATCCAACCCACCAAGAAAGAGACGCGCGAAACTGGAAAGTTAAGAAGAAATTAAAGAATATTCTTTTCTTTTTATTCTCACCATATTTTACGGTCCAAAGTGGTCGTACTCTAGAAGAAATTAAAGAAGGCATGGGGGGACCATATGTGAAGCTTACTTCTAATTAAGAAGTTTAGACCGAGAGAATTAGTCCTCGTCCTTACCTGGAATCGACTGGAGAATGGCCTGGGACTTATGACTCACCTACCCTGGTTTCTAGTTCTTTTTGATTTTGTGACGCGTCAAATGGCTTGGCTTGTATATATACTGCCACATTGCAGTGTTACCTCACCAAAAAAAAAAAAAAAAAATCCTAATCATGTGTTAGTTGAAAGTTGAAACTCTAAACGTGTATGGTCCTCCAATTAATATAGTGCCAATCTATACACTATGAAAAGGTGAGAGCAACTGAGTGAGCCATGATATATATAGCTTTCAGATATTGGACCACCATTAAGGCAAGACAATAAAGTTTTGTATGCAATGACTGTGAATAAGATCACCCCAATTATAAGGGAGCTATTTAATGGAGGACAGCTTGAATAGATGTTTTGATACATTTGGTTGATCAGGGACGACCCTATTGGATATCAAGAGGATAAGTGGATAACATATGCACCAATAGCTTGTTTTATAATTGGTAGAGTGGGTCATATATACTCGATAAACATTGTGGTTGGTGCAGACTCCAATAGCTTGTGGAAGAAGAACATATCTAGCTGCTAGATATTTTTATGGACCGAGAGTTAATATCCTTTCTTATTTATTTATCTTTTCTGTGCGCCTTTCTGTTCTGTGCCCCTATGACCAAAATCTACAGGTGGAAGTCCTTTTTTTTTTTTTTGGGAAAGAAGAGAGTAGTCTACAGGAAAGTCACCGTTCCATTCCACTTACAACTTAGAACTTTTCTACTCACAGTCCAACATATATATCGGTTCAAGTGCGACCAAAACAATTTGGCTTTTGGTGGAAAAAATAATGGCTTGGCTTAGAGAAACCCATGAGGTTTGCCTATGTTCTTTGGCAATTCACGAATAAAAAGTAGGTTTGTTGCCTTCCCAACGCACACGCTGCTAAGTGAGATCGATATCGTAGTGAATAGAGAGTACTATTACCCACATGACTAGATTACTATTACCCATCAACTCTGCATTTCTCATTCCACTCTCTAAACCTCTATAACAATCAGGAGTTGATGCAATGCATGAATTGTAGGCGAGTTTTGTTGGTGTCGAGCCATTTAGACATCAAAACGCACCACATATTACTATCTGTTAAGTGCCAATTACTTCAGATATCAGCAGTGGTCCACTAACTAAGTAATAAAGCGATGATTCTTAGCGATTTTGATATGGTTTGGGTTACTTTTTGCCAAACAATTTAAAGGCAGCTTCAAATCAGGTACTGCTGCGTTGTCCAGGAGCTGTTGGGATTGTTCCAACTCAGATTATTTTGGAAAGAGAAATTAAGGAAGAAGAATGATTTTCTCTCAAGAATAAAATTGATCTATTACGTTTCATTAAGCACATCACCATATAAATATTGTTTCTTGTTTCTACGGATAAGCATAATCCTCTTATGATCTTATCCATCTAAGGCTATCCTATTAAATCATAAAAAGATAGGCTCATTATTTAAAAAACTAACTCAGACTAAATAAATAAAATAAAATACTAACAACCTAACAACCACTTTTAACACTCCCCTTTAATGGTTGTTCTTGGATACCCATGAGATCTCTAAAGTGTATGAATTTCTCCTTGGGTAGTGCCTTGGTGAAGATATCTACAATTTGGTCTTCAGTCTTCACATACTTGACTTCAATTCTTTTTCTTCTACCATATCTCTAATGAAATGGTACTTGATTTTGATATGCTTGGTGCGGCTGTGATATATAGGATTCTTTGTCATAGAAATAGTAGATTTGTTGTCACATAGTAGAGTAGTAGCTTCTTCTTATTTTTCACCATATCTTCAAGTATTCTTCTCAACCAAATTATTTGTTGTGCTGCCAAAGTTTGAAACATATTCTGCTTCAGAAGAAGATAATGCCACTGTATCTTGCTTCTTGGATGCCCAAGATATGATACATGATCCATAAAAGAATGCATATCCTGATGTGCTTTTCATGTCATCAATACTTCCAGCCCAATCACTATCACAAAACCCAAATAACTTCACATATCATCCTTGTTTCTGTCATACATGATCCCATAATCTTTAGTACCTTTGATGTATCTCAAGACTCTTTTTGCTTGTCCAAAGTGAATATTACTTGGCTTTTGCATAAATCTGGAAAGTAAACTTGATGCAAACATAATATCTGGTCTTGTAATTGTTAGATATAATAAACTTTCAATAATGCTTCTGTATAATTATGCATTGGCTTCACCACTTTCATCTTCTTTCATCAACTTATCATTTACCACAAAAGGTGTTTCCACACTATTGCAATTTTTCATGTTGAATTTCTTGAGAATGCCTTCTACATACTTCTTTTGACTGATAAATATAATCTTTTCTTTGACTGATTTCAATTCCCAAAAATAATGAAGCAAACCCATATCATTCATTTCATATCTTCTCATCATATCATTTTTGAAAGTCAAGATCATATTCTCATTGTTACCAGTAATAATTAAATCATCAACATAAAGAGAGACAATGAGAATATCATTACCTTGCTTCTTCACATAAAGTGTTGGTTCACTTGGACTTTTTAGAAAACCTTTTTCATTGAAGTAGGTGTCAATTTGAGAGTACCATGCTCTGGGTGCTTGCTTCAGCCCATATAATGCTTTCTTCAACTTGTATACCTTGTTTTCTTGACCTTTGATAATAAAGCCTTGAGGTTGTTCAACATAAATTTCTTCTTCTAATACTCCATTCAAGAATGCAGACTTTACATCTAGTTGATGTAGTTTCCAACTTTTATGTGCTGCTATAGAAATAAGAGTTCTAATTGTATCATGTCTAGCAACAGGTGCAAAAGTTTCTTGATAATCAATACCAGTAATTGAGAGTATCCCTTTGCTACTAATCTTGCTTTGTGTCTTTGAATAGTGCCATCTGGATTGTGTTTTATTTTGTAGATCCACTTCAAGCCAATGACTTCCTTATCACTTGGTTTCTTCACTAATTCCCAAGTTTTGTTCTTCTCAATCATATTGATTTCTTCTTGCATTGCCTTGTTCCACACTTCTTCATGCATAGCATTTTCATAAGTTTCAGGCTCAATCATGCAGAAATTACAAGAAGCATAAATGTCACTTAACCTTCTCATTTTTATAGGAGTAGAACTTGAAGATGGACTTGAACTTGAAGTAGTTTGTGGTGAACCTTCAACCTTATTTTCTTCATTTTGAGCATCATGAATTTCTTCATCTAGAGGAATTATTTCTTCAACTTTCTTTTGCTTCCAATCCCAAGCAACTTTTTCATTGAAAATAACATCTCTTCTTATGATCACTTGATTTTGCTTCAAGCTGAAAAGTCTGTAACCTTTTGATTTAGAACTGTATCCAACAAAGATACATTTTTCACTTACTTCATCAAGTTTATGTCTCCTTTCCTTTGGAATATGTGCATAGCACACACATCCAAAGATTTTGAAATGCTTCACTGAAGGCTTTCTACCATACCAGGCTTCAAATGGTGTCATATTTTGAAGAGCTTTTGTTGGACATCTATTCATCAGATAAACTGCTGTATTTACTGCTTCTGCCCAATAAGAATTTGGAAGGCCTTTGTCTTTGAGCATAGATCTAGACATCTCAACAATAGTACGATTCTTTCTTTCTGCAACACCATTTTGCTCTGGTGCATAGCCAACAGTCAATTATCTTTGTATACCATCATCTTCACAAAATTTCTCAAATTCATTTGAATTGTATTCACCACCTCTATCACTTCTCAGCACCTTGATATAATGCCCACTTTGTCTTTCCACAAGATTTTTAAACTTCTTAAAGATAAGAAATGCCTCTGATTTATGTCTCATAAAATATACCCATATCATCCTTGAATAGTCATCAATAAAAATAATGAAGTAGATATTACCTGCATGAGAAGGAGTTTTCATAGGCCCATATGTCAGTATGAATAAGCTCCAATGGTGCTTTGGCTCTTCATACATGCTCTTTGGAAATGCCTCTCTATGTTGTTTCCAAGTGCACATCCTTCACAAGGTTCTTCCTTGTCATGTATTGCTGGTAGACCATACACCATATTCTTTTGATGTAAATTTCTCAAACTTTGAAAATTCAAGTGCCAAACCTTTTGTGCTATAACCATGACTCATCATTTACCTCCATCTTCCATGCAACATCCTTTGCATAGTGCAAAATAAGAGGAAAACTTCTATTTTTCTCCATCTTGATATTTGTCATAAGTTGCTTTTTCATCCCTTTGTCATATAACTTGCAAACATTATTTTCAAAGTGTACCATATGCCCATGCTCAATCAGCTGTCCAACACTCAAGAGATTTTGCTTCAAATCTGGAACAAGTAAAACATCATGAATGAATTTTCTTCCTTTCTTGGTGTTGATTTCAATTGTGCCTTTGCCTCTTGCTTGGACTAATGCACTGTTGGCCCAGATGGCAACCCAAGAGGGGGGGGGGGTGAATTGGGTTCTTTAAAAAATTAAACCTCTTTAAAAAAATTATCTGCTCTAAGACAAATGAAATTAATTGCAATGCAAATATAAAGCACAAACAAGGAGATAAAGATAGAGATAATGAATGCACGACAAACACAAGGATTTTATAGTGTTTCGGTGTATCCAACACCTACGTCCACTCCCAAGATTCACTTGGGTCCACACTACAACCAACTAGATTACAGCCGAGTTGTTTTACAAGAGCACAACTCACAACTTGTTGTTTTTCCTCTGGGATCACAACGAACCCAGCCGGTTTTCCGGGCTCACCAGCACAAAACCCTAAACTCAAGCTAATCTAGCTTGATCCGAGGTTAACAACCTCCACTAGTTTAATCCCCTTGATAGAACTAGCACAAACAAATATAAGAATGTTTTACAATGATTCACAGCTCCTTAGTTGAGCAAATATTCAAAATAAAGTAAATAAGTTTAGAAAAGCCTGTTTGGAGATGATTGAATTTGAGCTTTTCTTCTTTTCTTCTTTTCCTCTTCTTCCTTTGAAATGATGAACCAAGCCTCAGCTTTAATCCCTCACAGTCGTTGCAGTTGAGAAGATTGGAAATGGAAGAAACGAAGCTTTTTCTTCAATTTGGGAAATCCACCGATTTTTTGATTTGGGCACCTTGGATTCCTCTTTGAGCTTTTTGGAGTGGAAGGGTTTGAGTTTGAATGCTTTTCTCTTGAGTTTCATGCTCAAACTTTCTTGGATTTTTGATTTGAAATTTTTCTATTTTTTTCTCATCTTTTTTCAAACGGGTGTTCTCCCTTTTTATAGATTTTCTTCAATCCGTTTTTGGGATGAAACTAGCCGTTGGAGTGTACCTGGAAACAAAATATATCCGTTAGAAATTAGGTAAAAAGGAAATATTACCGTTAGAGCTGATCTGGCAATTTAAACTTTCGTCCCAGTCAGGTTGGAGTCGGCTCTAACTTTTCAGGTGTCGGCTCCATATCGTTTTTCCAAAAATAGAAATTTTCGAGTTCGTTGAGGAGTCGGCTCCGAAAAAGTAAGTGTCGGCTCGCCATCGTCAGGTGTCGGCTCCCGAATACTGTGTGTGTCGGCTCCCGAATGCTCAAAAAATCAACGTTCTGTCCCTGCATCGGAGTCGGCTCCAGACACTGTAAGTGTCGACTTCAAAACTCTGGGTGTCGGCTCCGAAACTCTGGGTGTCGGCTCCGGACCGTATAAAAAATCAGAATAAAATTTGAATGGCCATGGGGTCGGCTCCAGGGATACTAGGTGTCGACTCCAGGTTCTGAAACTTTGAAATTGAAGTTTTGCATTTGATTCAAAACACGTTTCTTAATTCATTTAAATTGATCAAATAATTTTAACTCCTGAAACACTTCTCAAATCCATTAGTAATCAAATAAATATACTCAATTCCTTTATTAATCATCAAAATCAATAATTGGGTCAACAATCTCTCCCTTTTTAATAATTATAAAAACATTGAGTATATGCATAGTATTCTTAAATTAAAATTTTCAAAGCTCCCCTTGAATAAGATAGCTCCCCCTTTGAAGTTCAAATAATCAATTGTTCATGTTTAATTAAATAAATGCTAATTAAAGCATAACCAATCAATGCATATACAACATAACTTTCTTCAATTAATCAATCAATTAAGCTTTAATTGAATTCCAATCAATTGCTAATCAATGCATATACAACATAACTTTCTCCCCTTTTTTGTAATCAACAAAAAGATAAAGAAAAGTTAAGTCAAAAGATCAAATTGATAGATCAAAAGATAATTTTATTGCATCAAAAGTATTACAGAATGGAACTGAACTTTGACATTACATTAAACTGCACATCATCATATCAAAAACTTTCATTATATCAAAATTGTATTTCCATTACATCAAAATTCATTACATCATTACATGAAGATCAAAAATTAGTTCTAATGATCCTTGTTAAATGATCTACAATCTTCTGCATTCCTTCAGACTGAAGCTTGACGTAGTCTTTTAGTCTTTCATCAACAAACGTATAAGCAGTGATACTTTTATCTTGTAACTCGGCATTGCACTTTGAATAAATTTCAGAATCTCCACAGATGTCTTTAAGTTCTTCAAAGATGTTCTTCAAATCACTACTTAAAGATACAATACAAGAGCTAAGAGTTGATTCAATTTTGGCAATCCGATCATCTAATGAATAAAGAGTTTCTTTAAGTTTCAAAAATTTGTTGTCAAACTCAGTCTTTAATTCGTCCTTCTGAGCAGCAAGAAGACTTCTGAGTTGCTCTAACTGAAGGTCTGAAAATCTGACTGATGAAGCAGATGAAGTAGATGGAATCACTGGTACTGGGACAGGAGCAGGAGCAGGACTACTAGGATGTGGAGATGGAATCCTCATAGACGGACCGGCCTCACAAGATACAGAATGTCTAGGCTCGGGGACTCTCTCATCCAAGTTCCCTTTCCTTTCCCACTGACCATTAATCTTGACAAATCCCATTCGATTTAAAGTGGCCAAGCTATAATAATCAGTATGTCTCAGGCTCTTGGAGGGTTCATTATCCAAAATTACAACCCCTTGGCTTCTGAATACCATAGTTAAGATCATGCCGTAGGGTAGTGACGATCTTCTCTTTCCTCCAGCCTCGGCCATGTAAAATATCATCATAGCAGCTAGATTAATGGGCTGACCAGTCAATACACTATCCATCACAACAATGTCCCGCTCGGAGACATACTCAAAATGTCCGGTCTTCGGAAATAAACTTCTGTTGCAAATGTTGTGTAATACCTTAATTCCAAGGGCAACTGATTAGCCCTAATTTCCTTAAATTCAGTAACCTCTCTCCCTAACATCCTTGATAGGGCAGCTGATCTCTCACTGTGCACATCAGCAGCTAATCCAGTAATGGGGATGTTCAAGAGATTTCCTAATTTGTGAAATGTAAGGTGAATCCATTTTCCTCTAACAGTGCTTACTAAACCACCATCTCCTCTTGCTAAATTAAAATAAAATTCCTTCACTAGTGCTGGGTATGTAGGAACTTAAAGAGAGCATACTTTATCCCATCCAAGCTCCTTAAGTTGCCTACCAATCGAAAAACCCTCGGATTCAAAAAGTTCGAAATCAACTTTTCTTCCCATAGTGATTACCCTCCCTGCTAGGGTATCTACCTGAGGTGAAGTGGCATTAGGATTGTCTGAATCGGTGGAGGAATCTTCACTTGGAGACGGCTCGTGGATGGGTCGCCTTACGGAACGCTTCCCGATCACCACGGTCGCTCCAATCACCGAACCTCTCCTCTTAGGCGCCATTGAATCCGTAGGAAGGCTTGAGAGAAGTAGAATTAGAGATGGGTAGGTTTTGGAAGAGTTTTGGAGGGATTTGGTGAAGGATTCGAAGAGTAATGAAATGACTAGGTGTCGACTCTGCACTAATAAATCGATTTTGGAAACCCAGGTGTCGACTCCCGCAAAGTCGGGTGTCGACTCCAAGTCGCTAACACAGTCAGTGCTCGAACTGGAGTCGGCTTCACTTATACGGGTGTCGGCTCCAAGGTCAGGGACCGAGAGCGACACAGTCAGAGGTGTCGACTCCTCATTCTAAGGTGTCGACTCCAATGACAGTTTCAGAGAAAAATAATTGAAATTCAACCATCTGAAACTTGTCAAAATATATTTTATAAAATCTTGATAAAATTTTGGAGTATTAAGAATCAAATACCTCAGATGACTAGATAATTTGTCCTTAAAATTATGAAAGGAATATCAAGAAATTAATATAGATCTAGAAAGTCATTCCTTATAGTTTCAAAATCAATCCAAAGGGTCACATATCCCTAATTCACCTCTAAGATAATAAAATCTCTCTTCACTCAAGGGTTTTGTAAATATATCAGCTAATTGTTCTTCAGTATTAACATATTCAAGACAAATTTTATTATTAGCTACATATTCTCTATAAAATGATATCTAATTTCAATGTGTTTTGTTCTTGAATGTTGAATTGGATTTTTAGTTAGATTTATTGCACTTGTGTTATCACATCTAATTGGAGTTTTATCAAGTATTATGCCATAATCTTCAAGTTGTCTCTTAATCCAAAGGATTTGAGCACAGCAACTTCCAGCTACAACATATTCTGCTTCAGCAGTAGATAATGCAACCAAATTTTGCTTTTGCTAAACCAAGAGATTAAGTTACTACCTAAGAATTGACATGCTCCACTTGTACTTTTTCTATCTAATTTTCATCCAGCATAATCAGAGTCAGAATAAGCGATCAAGTTTAATGTTGAGTCTCTAGAATGCCATAAGCCTACATTTTTAGTTCCACTTAAATATCTTAAGATTCTTTTTACAGCAATTAAATGTGATTCTTTAGGTTCAGATTGAAATCTAGCGCATAAACATACAGCAAACATTATATCTGATCTACTAGCTGTTAAGTAAAGAAGAGATCCGATCATACCTCTATAATATTTATGATCTACTTTCTTACCATCATCATCTTTATCCAATTTGCATGAAGGACTCATAGGAGTTCCAAGTGGCTTGATTGACTCCATTCCAAACTTCTTGAGCAGTTCCTTTGTGTATTTGGCTTGATTGATGAAAATTCCTTCTTTGCTTTGTTTGATTTTAAGTCCTAGGAAGAAGTTGAGTTCTCCCATCATGCTCATTTCAAACTCACCCTGCATCAACTTAGCAAATTCTTGACATAACAAATTGTTAGTAGCACCGAATACAATATCATCAACATATATTTGTACTACTAATAAATCCTTGTCTTTTCTTTTCAAAAATAGTGTTTTATCAACATTTCCTCTTATGAAATCATTTTCAATTAGAAATTTACTTAATCTTTCATACCAAGCTCTAGGTGCTTGTTTTAAACCATATAGTGCTTTGTGTAATTTAAAAACATGATTTGAAAATTCATGATCTTCAAAACCAGGTGGTTGTTCAACAAAAACTTTCTCATTTATAAATCCATTTAAAAATGCACTTTTAACATCCATTTGAAATAAATTGATATGCATCTGACATGCAAATGCAAGTAATAATCTAATTGCTTCAAGTCTAGCTATAGGTGTAAAAGTTTCATCAAAATTAATTCCTTCTTCTTGATTATATCCTTTTGCAACTAATCTAGCTTTATTTCTAATTACTATGCCATTTTTGTCTAATTTATTTCTAAATACCCATTTTGATCCTATAACAGAATGATCTTTAGGTCTATCTACAAGAGTCCAAACATTGTTCCTAGTAAATTGATTTAATTCTTCTTGCATAGCTAACATCTAATTATTATCTTTTTCTGCTTCTTCAATAGTTTTAGGCTCAATTTGAGATACAAATGCAAGATGATTATTGATGTTTCTCATTGATGATCTAGTTCTTACTCCTTGAGATGGATCACCTATAATTAATTCTTTTGGATGACCATAGGCATATCTCCAATCTCTAGGAAGATCTACATCATTGTGATTTGCATCAACAACATCAACACTAGGAGAATCACTATCTTTAGCTTCTTTTTCATAATCCGAAGATACATCTATATTCAATTTTTCAATATCTCTTTCTAGAATGTTTGTATCTTCCTCATCATCAATCTTTTCAGAACTTGATGCTAAAGATTCATCAAAAATTATATGAATAGATTCTTCTGCAATTAAATTTCTCTTGTTAAACACTCTATAGGCTTTACTAGATGTTAAATACCCTAAAAAAATGCCTTCTTCAGATTTTGCATCAAATTTTCCTAGATTATCTTTACCATTATTATGAATGAAACATTTACAACCAAATGCATGAAAGTAACTTATGTTTGGTTTTATGTTATTCCATAGTTCATAAGGAGTTTTCTTAATGATTGGCCTAATTAGAGCTCTGTTAAGAATGTAGCATGCCGTGTTTATAGCTTCCGCCCAAAAGTATTTTGGTAGGTTGCTTTCACATAGCATGGTACGGGCCATGTCTTCTAAGGTTCTATTTTTCCTTTCAACTACTCCATTTTGTTACGGTGTTCTAGGTGCTGAAAAATTATGATGAATGCCATTTTCTATGCAAAAGTTTTCAAATAAATGATTTTCAAATTCAGTGCCATGATCACTTCTTAGAGACACTATGGTGTTATTTTTCTCATTAGTGACTTTCTTAAGAATTTCAAAAATAATGGAAAGGTCTCATCCTTATGAGCTAAAAACAACACCCAAGTGTATCTAGAATAATCATCTACAATCACAAGACCATATTTCCTTTCTCCTAGACTTGTAGTTCTAGTAGGTCCAAAAAGATCCATGTGAAGTAGTTCAAGTGGCCTAAAAGTGGAAACAATATTTTTAGTTTTGAAAGAATTTCTAGTTTGTTTTCAAATTGACATGCATCGCAAATTTTGTTATTTTCAAAATCTAGTTGTGGAAGTCCTTTTACTAAATCCATTCTAATTAATTTTGAAATAAGGTGTGTGCTTGCATGACCTAATCTACGATGCCATAACCAACCAATCTTATTCATATTAGCATTATTAGCAACTAAGCAATGATTACTAGTAGACAAATTGTCTAAATCAATCAAGTATATATTGCCATTTCTATTTCCAATAAAAATAATACTATTATCAATCGGATTAGAGACAGTGCAGATTGATGCTTCAAATGATACTTTAAAACCTTTATCACATAATTGACTAATACCTATTAGATTATGTTTTAAACCATTAACATATAAGACATTTTCAATATATGTGGAGGGAGTTATTTGAATTTTACCAAACCCCATGATTTGGCCTTTGTCATTGTCACCAAATGTAACAACTCCTCCTCTTTTGCTCTCAAGGGTGATGAATTGATCCTTGTCACCCGTCATGTGTCTTGAGCAGCCACTATCGAGATACCACTTTCGCTTTGATCTTTTGGCCGCAAGACACTCCTGCAAAAATAATTAAGTCTTATATTTAGGTACCCAAGCCTTCTTAGGTCCTTCATGGTTAGTAGCATAAAAAATTATTCCTTTGGGAACCCAAATTTTCTTGCCTTTACTACTTAAATTTTTGTTACTATTTCTCATGTTACATTCATAGGTTTTATGACCTTTCTTGTTACAATAATGACATGTAACATTATCTCTATTTTGTTCTTTTCTAAAGAAGTTTTTGACAAATTTTTGTTTTAAATTAGGTATATATCCTAAACCAGCTTTATCATATATGGCTCTTTGATTGCTTAATAATAAATTAAGTTTTTCAGAACTATAAGTAAATTTATTAACAACACTTTTATATTTATCAACTTCCTTCTTTAATTTATCATTTTCATTAGAAATTGATTCCTTTTCTTTTGTCAAATTATCATTTTCAGATTTTAGTATTTTAATTTCATTAGTAAGATCATCTTTTCTTTGATAAAAGTTGAGCTATCATTTTTCAAAGACTTGTATTTCTTTTTCAAATTTTAAAGTCATCTACTAGTTCATTGAAAGCTTCAAATAATTCATCGAAAGCAAAATCATCACAAGGGTTTTCAGAACTTACCTCATCATCCTCGTTTGCCATGAAGCAAATGTTGGCAACCTCTTTTTATTCTTCCTGCGAAGAGGATTCATCGCTGTCGCTCCAAGTTGCAACATAGGCTTTCTTCTTCTTCTTGAAAGTCTTCTTTAGTTGAGGACAATCGTATCTAAAGTGCCCCGGTTTCTTACACTCATAGAAAATCAAGGGGTCTTTCTCTTTTTCCTTGTCCTTTTCCTTTTCTTTTTCTCCTTCCATCTTAAATCCAGATTTCTTCTTGTGGAAGGTTCTCTTTCTTCTCATGAATTTTTTGAATTTTCTTGCTAGAAGAGCTATCTCATCATCATCTTCTTCACTATCACTGCAGCTTTCCTCATTTTCTGCAGCCTTAAGAGCTATAGTCTTCTTCTTCTTGACTTCCTCCTCTTGATGTTGTTTCATGGTTATCTCATGAGTCATCAAGGATCCAAGTAGCTCCTCCAGGGGTAATGTGTTGAGGTCCTTGGCTTCCTGGATTGCTGTCACCTTTGCTTCCCAAGTCCTTGGAAGTGACCTAAGAATTTTGCGAACAAGTTCAGAATTAGTATAGGTTTTTCCAAGACTTTTCAAACCATTCACAATATCGGTAAATTTAGTGTACATACAAGCTATAGTTTCAGTTTGCTCTATGCTAAATAATTCATATTTATAAACAAGAATATTTATTTTAGATTCTTTTACTTGGTTTGTACCCTCATGGGTAACCTCTAATCTATCCCAAATCTCTTTTGCGGAATTACATGTAGAAATGCGATTAAATTCGTTAGCATCTAATGAACAATATAAAACATTCATGGCCTTAGCATTGAGCTGTGCCATTTTTCTCTCATTATCATTCCAATCCCTTTCAGATTTCGGAACAATAGTGCCATCAACAATGTGTGTGGGTGTACTAGGTCCATTAGTTATAACACCCCACAATTCATAATCAGAAGCTTGAATGAATATCTTCATTCTTGCTTTCCAATATGAATAGTTGGAACCATTAAATAAAGGAGGTCTATTCGTAGAATGACCTTCGGCAAATGATCCAACATGAGCTGCCATTTGGATCTTTAGCTCTTGATCGTGTGATCAAATAAATAATGAGTACTTGCTCTGATACCAATTGTTGGCCCAGATGGCAACCCAAGAGGGGGGGGGGTGAATTGGGTTCTTTAAAAAATTAAACCTCTTTAAAAAAATTCTGCTCTAAGACAAATGAAATTAATTGCAATGCAAATATAAAGCACAAACAAGGAGATAAAGATAGAGATAATGAATGCACGACAAACACAAGGATTTTATAGTGGTTCGATGTATCCAACACCTACATCCACTCCCAAGATTCACTTGGGTCCACACTATAACCAACTAGATTACAGCCGAGTTGTTTTACAAGAGCATAACTACAGCCGAGTTGTTTTACAAGAGCATAACTCACAACTTGTTGTTTTTCCTCTGGGATCACAACGAACCCAGCCGGTTTTCCGGGCTCACCAGCATAAAACCCTAAACTCAAGCTAATCTAGCTTGACCTAAGGTTAACAACCTCCACTAGTTCAATCCCCTTGATAGAACTAGCACAAACAAATATAAGAATGTTTTACAATGATTCACAGCTCCTTAGTTGAGCAAATATTCAAAATAAAGTAAACAAGTTTAGAAAAGCCTGTTTGGAGATGATTGAATTTGAGCTTATCTTCTTTTCTTCTTTTCCTCTTCTTCCTTTGGAATGATGAACCAAGCCTCAGCTTTAATCCCTCACAGTCGTTGCAGTTGAGAAGATTGGAAATGGAAGAAACGGAGCTTTTTCTTCAATTTGGGAAATCCACCGATTTTTTGATTTGGGCGCCTTGGATTCCTCTTTGAGCTTTTTGGAGTGGAAGGGTTTGAGTTTGAATGCTTTTCTCTTGAGTTTCAGGCTCAAACTTTCTCGGATTTTTGATTTGAAATTTTTCTATTTTTTTCTCATCTTTTTTCAAATGGGTGTTCTCCCTTTTTATAGATTTTCTTCAATCCGTTTTTGGGATGAAACTAGCCATTGGAGTATACCTGAAAACAAAATATATCCGTTAGAAATTAGGTAAAATGAAAATATTACCGTTAGAGCTGATCTGGCAATTTAAACTTTCGTCCCAGTCAGGTTGGAGTCGGCTCCAACTTTTCAGGTGTCGGCTCCAGATCGTTTTTCCAAAAATAGAAATTTTCGAGTTCGTTGAGGAGTCGGCTCCGAAAAAGTAAGTGTCGGCTTGCCATCGTCAGGTGTCGGCTCCCGAATACTATGTGTGTCGGCTCCCGAATGCTCAAAAAATCAATTTCTGTCCCCGCATCGGAGTCGGCTCCAGACACTGTAAGTATCGACTCCGAAACTCTGGGTGTCGGCTCCGAAACTCTGGGTGTCAGCTCCGGACCGTATAAAAAATCAGAATAAAATTTGAATGGCCATGGGGTCGGCTCCAGGGATACTAGGTGTCGACTCCAGGTTCTGAAACTTTGAAATTGAAGTTTTGCATTTGATTCAAAACACGTTTCTTAATTCATTTAAATTGATCAAATAATTTTAACTCCTGAAACATTTCTCAAATCCATTAGTAATCAAATAAATATACTCAATTCCTTTATTAATCATTAAATCAATAATTAGGTCAACATGCACCATTGCCCATCTTCACTTGTGAAATTGAAGAACTGTTAATGTTCACAAAAATAGACTTGTCTCCTGTCATGTGATTGCTGCAACCACTGTCAAGATACCACATATTATTACTTTGCTCTTCTGCAGTTTGACATGCATATAGTGTGCTTTGTTGACCTTCATTTTCTTCTGAGAAGTATGCTTGCTCACTTGCTTTGTATCTGCAATCTTTTTGAACATGTCCAAACTTTTTGCAATTATAACATTGGGGTTTCCCCCTAAACCAGCAATCATTTTCAGCATGAGAAGACCTTTTACATATGTTGCACCTTTGTTGAGTGCTCTCATCATATTGCCCTTTTGAAATTTTTTTTTTTTTTTGTATTTCTCTACTTCTTCCTTTCATATTTCTTCCTCTTCCTCTACTCTGGTTTTCACCTCTGAATGACTATCTTTTGACTGGAGCATAACTCGATGATTCTTTTTGAGAATTTTTATCGACCACTTTGAGTTTAGATTGAAAGACACTTTCAATTGATGATTCTTTTTTCCTAAACAATCTTTGCTCATGAGCTTCAAGAGATCCCATTAATTCATGAACACTTAATTCAGAAAGATCTTTAGATTCTTCAACAATTGCAACTATTGTATCAAATTTTGGAGATAAACTAGCCAAGATTTTCTCACATATTCTTCGCTCGGTGATGGTTTCACCATAGCTCTTCATTTGATTAACAGTCTCCGTAATTTTGGAGAAGTAATCCTTCAATTTTTCATTTTCTTGCATTCTTAAATTATCTAACTCTCTTCTTAGAGTTTGAAGTTTGATAGCTCTTACCTTTATGTTGCCTTGAAATTCCTCTTGCAAGATATCCCATGCCTCCTTTGATTTGGTGGCTCTAATAATTCTTGAAAAAATTTTCTCAGATACAGCTTGTTAGATAAAGAACAGGGCTTTGGCATCCTTCTTTTTGTAGTCCTTCTCTGATTATTTGTTGGATTAACTGGGTCTTCGTATCCGTTCTCAACTAGATCCCATACTTCTTGTGAAATAAAAAGGGTCTTCATCTTGATGCTCCAATAATCATAATTTTTTCCATCAAAAATAGGGATAAAAGGTTGATGAATATTCATACCAATATTGCTTGGGGTTGCCATAAATTTTTTGTAGTAATTTTTTCTTTACTATTTCTTTGTTGATCACCTTGTGGGATAGGCCTTTAGAACTAATGCTTCTCCCTCCATGGATCAACTCCCGGACTTCTCCCACGAAAACAGCCCTTCTGACGGTGTAACTCCTCACGCCAAGACAACCAACCACAGGAGCTGAATCTTAGCCTTCTTTTTGCCAAGATTTGGGCTTTGTATTTTTTTTTTTTTTTTTTTTTTTGTTAAATGCTCCAAAGACCCACTTGCTGCCAAAAGGATATATACTTGGAAGCTATTTCCTAACGCTAGAAAAAGCTTCTTTGGAAAAGTTTCTTGGACCAACGCCGTGAAGAAATTTTTTTTTTTTTTTTTGTTGGTGGCTCTCAGGTCCTTTTTGTTGCTTTGAAAGAGAAGGCCTAGGCTTCTTTGAGAGGTAGTGCACGTTTGGAGAGGAAACTTTTCAGAATAGAGGCAACATTTTTTTTTTTTTACTGCTTGTCTCTCATAAGATCTTAAATATCCTAGGAAGAGAAGGAGGATGAGAAAACTCACGGTAAATTTCATAAACAGGTTGCTCTCGGCTACGTATGGAAGGGAAGGATCATTGGCGTTGGTCTTCTTATCCTTCTCATCGTCACCAAACTTTCTTCTCACAGCTGATCGTCCCTTCTTAAACTTCAAACTAGGTTCTGATACCAATTTTTGATACCAATTTTTGTTAGGATTGTTTCCAACTCAGATTATTTTGGAAAGAGAAATCAAGGAAGAAGAGGATTTTCTTTCAAGAATAAAATTGATCTATTACGTTTCATTAAGCATATCACCATATAAATATTATTTTTATTTCTATGGATAAGCATAATCCTCTTATGATCTTATTCATCTAAGACTATCTTATCAAATCATAAAAAAGATAGACTTATTATTTAAAAAATTAATTCAGAATAAATAAAATAAAATAAAATATTAAAAAACTAACAACCATTAGCTTGCACTTGAAAATACTGTGCATGGATGTGACTTTGGTCCTTTTTGGTATATAATAATCACCTGTTTTCGTACATGATTCGATGGCGAGTGATTCGTGGCCCCGCAAGGTGGGTTGGTGGTCGTGGGTCGATGGTGGTGAAGATGAACCTGCCGTCTGATTAATTTACAGTCAGAATTGAGTAATTGAATCGAATATCTGAACTTAGGGGAGGAACAACTCTTCAGGTAAAAGGTTGCCACTCCAAGTAATTAAATATCATCTCTTCGGCTCCTCCAGGATCGTTTTGCCCCAGCTGTTAACATTCAGTTTGGGTGGATAGGACTGCTTCATATTGTTATATTTCCTTTTATCATCCTCAACGATCGATGATCTCATCAGCTGTGGAAGATGGCGATATATAACTTGGATAGATTTATGATGAACATGGATGTCTTTTTGGGTAGTACCTCAACGTATTAGGCTAGCAAACTTTGGCCGGTACGCTAATATATAGTGGCATTTTAACTAGAAAATTAAAGTTGGCTCCAGTTTCATGTATGTTGCAACTGGGCGCATGTCAAGCCACAGAAAATTCGCAGTGTCTGTGAAGATGAAAGCTGTCTACAAAATAAAATATATAAATGAATAAAACTCAAGTAACGTCACGAGTGCCACTCGATCATGTACCCCATCTGAAGTTTCTCATATCAAGAATAAGAATTAGCCACGCGGAGTAATAAGTTCATTTTTTTTAAAAAATAAATTGCTAGAATGAAAGCACTTGAATATCCACCACGTACGGCCGTATAAAAAAGTCCTTCAACCCCACGCAACCCATATAAAAAATCATATTTGACTCAAAAGCAAGCTTCATTCATTGTTTATAATAATCATGTCATCATGGGCGTACAACACGTGCGACAGCACTCGTTTATCCCTGGCCGGAAAGGGAGGGGACAGCAGTATCTTGCACGAAGCGAAAGGAGACTGGCTCTGTTAATCAAAGCTACTGGACTCAAAGGCGAGACATGGCCGACACCTGTACCAGAGTCTCGGGTTGGCCGTGACCGTTATTGCCGTTAACGTAAACCACCTGGGCCATCCCTTGCGGCGCCGCCCCTCCTTGCGGCGTTCCGCCGCGGGCCATGATCTTCCTTAGCAGGAACTTTTGGATTTTTCCCGTCGAAGTCTTTGGCAACTCCTCCATGAACACAACCACCTTGGGTACCATAAACCTGGACATGCTATTCCTGCAGTAGGATATGATATCCTCTTCTTTGATGCTCCCTTTTTCGCACTCTTTCTTCAGTGTTAGGAAGGCACAAGGTGTTTCACCCCAGCGTGGGTGCGGCACGGCCACCACCGCCGCCTCGAGCACCATTGGATGCCGGTAAAGAATCGCCTCTACCTCGACGCTGCTGATGTTCTCGCCGCCCGATATGATGACATCTTTGGATCGGTCCTTGATCTCGACGTACCCATCCAGGTGGATAACCCCGACGTCTCCGGTGAGGAACCAGCCATCTCTAAATGCGGCGTCGGTGGCTTCGCGGTTCTTGTAGTAGCCCTTCATGATGCTGCTCCCCCGGAGAACTATCTCACCGAGCGAGTTCCCGTCCCGGGGAACGCTTTGCATGGTCTTGGCGTCTTTCACGTCGACGTCGGCGAGACACAGCACGCTGATGCCCTGCCGAGCTTTGAGCCGGGCTTGCTCGTCGACCGGGCGGTGGTTCCATTCTTCGCGCCACTCGCAGACCAGCGCCGGCCCGGTCGCCTCGGTAAGGCCGTAAGCATGGCTGACGCGGAAGCCGAGCTGTTCGATCTTCTCGAGGAGAGGCGCGGGGGGCGGAGCGCCGCCTGTGAGCACGCTGACCGGGGCTGCGAGCGGTCGGCGCTCGGTGGGGGTGGCCTCGAGGAGGATGTTGAAGACGATCGGGGCGCAGCACATGTGGGTGACGTGGTGGTCGGCGATGGCGCGGTACATGTCGTGGGCCGTCGTTGCCCGGATGCACACGTTGGCGCCGCCGCGGGCCGCCATGCCCCAGGTGAAGGTCCACCCGTTGCAGTGGAACATCGGAAGGGACCAGAGGTACACCGGCTCGCTCCCCACCTCCCACTGGAGGAGGAGGCTAAGAGTGCTCAAGTAAGCTCCACGGTGGCTGTAGACCACACCCTTCGGGGCCGACGTCGTGCCGGAGGTGTAATTGAGAGCTATCGGATCCCACTCGTCATTGAGAGGGCAAGGAGAGATCCTGGGGTCGCCACTTGTGATGAGCTTCTCGTACTCGAGCTCACCCAGCCGGATGCCGGTCGGGGCATCGATGTCGTCGATGACGACGACTAAAGGCAAGGGCGTGTTGTGATCGGTCAAGTGCTTGAGGGCATCGCGGGCGAGCCGGACGTACTGGTAGTCCACGAAGAACACCTTTGCCTCGGAGTGCTTCAGAATGGTCGCCACGTTAGGCATCGAGGCGGATGTTAATGGTGTTAAGCACGGCGCCGGCCATAGGCACGGCAAAGTGCATCTCATACATAGCTGGGACGTTGGGGGCGAGCACAGATACCTGTGATAAAACATCAGTATATATGCATGGTAACAGAAAGTCGCGTTGTATTAATTGCTGATACTGACCACATCATTCTTGGAAACATTCAAAGATCGGAGGGATGAGGCCATGCGTCGGCAGCGGTCATAAGTCTGTTTCCAAGTGAATCGGGTGCGCTCGAACACGATGGAAGTACGATCGGAGTAGACCGCTGCAGCTCTCTGCAAAAAGGTGATGGGGCTGAGAGGAACGTTGTTAGCTTGGCATTTGGGTAGTTGATCCATGGGCAACTGCTAGGCTGTTTTCTAGTTGAACAAGTTCTGAAAGAGATGAGGAGAGAGAGAAGACGGGGGGGTTGTTGTGCAGGGGGCAGCAAAGGAGAGGAAGAAAACTATGAATGTTTTAGTTTGAGCCAGGATGAGGTGATGAGGGGTTTATATGGTGGAGGTCCCTTGAGTTTGGGTGGGGGGGGAGCAGGCATATATGGCGGGCCCAGTTGATTTGTCCATGGAGGGTCCAGGTAATTGTGGGGAAGCTGGGAGGTAAGGTACGAAGATATATTAGACAAGAGATTTTGAAAATGGACCGTTGACCCTTAACAGTCCTAATGGTTTCAGTGTTCACATGAATTGGTGGGTCCTATGTTTTCTTGCGGGGAGTGAGGATTCCACCAAAATTTTATTATTATTTTGAAAGAATAGCACACGCTTTCTCCTCCTCCTTGCCCTATCTGGGAGCTTTCTGAAGTTTTTTACCCCTCGACTTTCACCAGTGAGTTGGCGGAGAAGAGTTCAGCCAAATACTCCTGCGGCCATGCCAAAGAATGGGTCTCAGATTTACGCTGTATTTGTTTTTTTAAAATAATCATTTTTTTTTGTCTTTCTTTTCATAAAAAAATAAAAAGTATTTGTAAAAATATATTTAATGAATAAAAAGAAAAAAAAAGAAGATTACTTCAAAGTAGTAAAAAATTAAAATAATTTCAAGATTTTTTCACTGCACTTTCCTGAATAAGTGAATAGAAAATGAAAAACAAAGAACTAGGAATGTATAGTTTTTTCTTTAACTTTTTTTATCGATCCCTTTAAAATGCATCTTTTGTAACATAAATTAAAAAAATTTGCTTACTAGGGATAAAATATATTTTTTAAAATAATTTTTTTTGGAAAAAAATGGCCTCCCCGCTTTCTCTCAAGTTGAGTACTGATATTTTCGTTTAGCAAACAGAAGAGAGAAACGTATAAAATATTCAAGGAAAACCCATAGCAACAACAGAAAGGATGGAGATCTTGCCGAGCCCCAAAGACTCTTGGCACTTGATATTTGCTAATAACATTAGAAATTGGTCACAGAACCATTTAATTGTTTTATATGCCCTCAAAAACGCTAGCAGGTATTTGAGGTTTCATTGGATCTTCTATAACTTGGATAACATATATAGCAAGTACGTAACTAGTAGTTGAATATAAATCATTTTGATTATGGTTGGTATATGATATTCTTTGCCAATGCATTCACTGTTGAGAGGTGTCAAATTCAAACATGGAAGCAGTCATTTTTAATAAAATGCTTAAAAATCAAAGTAGAAAAGTAATAAGGGACTGGATCTATCCTAACATATATGGAGAGAGAAAAATCTTGGCAAGACGTACGATAACTAGTCCGCATTAATGTCAGCATCGCTATCAAAATTTAAATTAAGATTACAACTTGCCAACTAATCCCTAAGTTGACTGCTTACCTTTTATTGTAAAATTTAAGTTAGTGATTGCAAATTAAATTGCTTAATGATTATTGTTGAGGGATAAAATCATCGTTGCATTAATAATCATGCAAGGGGTTAGAATCAAACCTGACTTCCACTTGTTGTGCAATACTCGCTAGAGATGAATCAGTCTCAGTGGATTAGGGCGCCTTAGCCCCTCAGCGAGCTAAGGATTTCCAAGGCGCTGATCACATTTCTCGGGCTCAGCCGAGCTATGACGTCTCTCTCGGCCTCAGCAAAGTTATAACATCTCTCTCGGCTTCCGCCGAGCTATCCCCATCTCTCTCGGCCTCTGCTGAGCTATCCCTGTCTCTTGGCCTTAGCCGAGCTATCCCGGTCTCTCGAACTCAACCGAGCTATTCCCATCTCTCGGCCTCAGCCGAGTTGTTCCTATCTCTCAGCCTCAGCCGAGCCATTCCTATCCATTGTGCCTCGCCAGCCGAGCTATCCGTGCCCCGATCAGACCAGGGCACTCAAGTACCTCTGCGGAATCCGGCGCGGGAGAGTTTAAACAAAAATTATACCCGAGAGTAGCCTAGAGCCCTGGAGCCTACACCTTCTCCGAATCTCAAGACATCATCCTCTAACTAACGAGATACGAATCTTACTGACCTCGTAACAAACTGGATTTGAATCCTAACAGCTTTCGGACCCATGATGCCCCCAAGGAATCAGGTGATCCTCTATAAATAGAACCGTCTCTCGACTTCTTAGGTATGCGCACTTGCTTACTGGCCCACTCTCCTTCTACCCCTGCTCACCCCTTTCCGCCATTAACGCTCTGCTCGAAGCTTTCGAAAGGCCACCCCTAGAGAGACTCTTCAGCGAGAGCCTTCTCCTCACATTTATTGATTGCCGATCCCCGCTGACTTGAGCGTTGGAGGGTCTTCCGCGGAGGGCCACCCCCAACGCCTCTCGCGTGAGGACTGTTTTGCAGGTCCGTCCAGGAGGGAGCCCATCCTGAAGCCCGATCGCGCCCGAGTCGAAGGACAGATTTCAGCAGCAACAAATTGGCGCTAGAGGAAGGGCCCTCAAGTCACATAAACTTGTGATCCAGGAGACAAGGATCTCGATCTGAAAGAGAACTCCTCCCATGGCCAATCGAAGAAAGGATACCTCCGAAGCTTGAGGCCAGGTCGCCTCCCAAAGACCTGATCTGGTAAGCAGCGTAGTGCCACCGCCACCACCAGTTGAAACTCCATCGCCACCGGCGGCCCTAGTGACCCAGGACCAGTTTGCCTCGCTGGTCCAGTAGGTCCAAGCTCTGGCCCACCTGATCCAGGGGTGCTTTGAAGCCCTCCATCTGGCTGCGCCTACTCCGCATCTTCCTAAGGAGAACGCGGCCCTTGTTCATCCAGCGATCTCTTTTTTCGGCTCGCATGAGGTTGCAGACCCCCCTCGTCGCCCTAGGGAAGCTGAGCCAGCCCCCCAAGGGGTCTACGGCAAGGATCTTCCCCGATCTCGGTGGGCCCGATCCCTTCTCCGGTGTTCTCTCATCACGACTCGACACCGTCTCATTTCTCTCCTCGCCCAGCTCCTCCTGCTGTGCCTGAGGAGATCCTCTAACAACTCCAGGAGATGCGTTAGGAGTTGGATGCCGCCAAGTAAGCCCATCCGCTTCAGCATAAAGTGGAGCAGGGCATTTCCTTCTCTAAGGAGATCATAGAGGAAGTGATTCCCTCCCACGTCAAGCTGCCCGCCATCGAGCCCTATCATGGATCCTCCGATCCCGACGACCACTTCAGCAGCTTCCGATCGATCGTGATGTTCCACGGGGCATCAAATGCGATTCTCTGCCGTGCCTTCCCTTCTACTCTCAGGGGGTCCGCCCAAACCTGGTTCAATGCCTTAAAACCAGGTTCTGTTGGTTCATTTGATGTGCTGAGCCGCCTCTTCATCGGTCAGTTCGTCAGCAGCCGTCGTCACCGGCGGAGATCTGACTCCCTCTCTGAGGTTAAGCAGAGAGAGGGGGAGTCCTTGAAGAAATATCTCGACCGTTTCAATACGGCCATGCTGGAAGTGGACCACCTTAATCATGAGGTGGCCATGTCCGCCCTAGCAGGCGGAGTGTTGAAGGAGAGTGACTTTTACCTAGCGTTAGAGGTCAGCTACCCTCCGAACCTTTCCGATATGATGGCCCTGGCGGACAAGTATGCCAGAGCCGAGGAATCGCGGAGGACTGCCCGCACTGAGCTAACAAGGAAGAAGGAGTCTAAGGGCTCAGACAAGCACCAATCCGCTCGCCAGCGGAGCCCACCTCGCCGCCAAAGGGTTCCTCCGCCGCCGCCAAGGAACCACACCCGGAGCCCGCCTAGGAGGTTCAACCAGTTCACCCCGCTCACCGTCCCAAGGGTGGAGATCCTCATGGAGATAGAGCATCAGCTCCCTCGACCACCTCCTCTCTGAGGGAATGCGACCCGGAGAGACCCCACCAAATATTGCCGCTACCACCGGGACCACGATCACGACATCGAGGAGTGCTAGCAGCTGAAGAACGAAATCGAGAGGCTCATCCAGCGGGGTAGGCTAGACCAATTCAGGAGAGCACCCGAGCCAAGGAATGGGGGTGACCGCCAGCCTGAGCCCCAGCAGCTTCCTCCTCTGAATCCTCTGGTCGCCGGCCACATCAATGTGATCGAGGCGGTTGGTGGTCCGTCGAGCTAGCAGAACGATGAAGAAGGCTCAGCGCCAAAGAGAGCGCAGACTAATGAGTTCTCCTTCTCCGACAATAACCTCTAGGAGATACAGTTCCCGCATGATGATGCATTGGTTGTATCCCTTAATCTGAACAATTATGATGTAGACCGAATCTTTATTGATAGTGTGAGTTCTGTCAACGTTTTGTATCTTGATGTGTTTGTGAAGATGAAACTGCTCATGGAGAATCTTCGAGCTATGGACTCCACTTTAATGGGGTTCACCGGCGATGTTATTGCCCCAGAGGGGGTCGTGACCTTGACGGTCCGCGCGGGGACTTGGCCCTGCGTCGCTACTGTTCATACAGATTTTTTTTGTGGCCAAGCTTCGATCGCCCTACAATGCAATCTTTGGAAGACCCGGCCTGATGTCCCTTAGAGCCGCTGTCTCCATCCCGCATCTAGCAATGAAGTTCCCTACCAGATGGGGAGTGAGAGTAGTTCGAGGAAATCAAGCTGTAGCTCGGCAGTGCTTCGTTACCAGCCTTCAGTCCAAACTGCCCGAGGTTGATGAGCTGGACGCTCGGGAGAACTTTGCCAAGCAACGAAGAGAACTAGTCGAAGAGCTGGAGGAGGTACTGCTGGACGAAGCTCAGCCCGACCGAACTATAAGGATCGGGTCGCTACTGAAAGGGAAGCCCCGGTTGGAGCTGATTGACTTTCTCCGAAGGAATGCTGACATCTTCAACTGGTCCGCTTTTGATATACCTGGAATCATCCCAGATGTTCTCGTCCACCATCTTAACGTGGACGAGATGTCCCAGCCCGTGAAGCAGAAGAAAAGAAGCTTCGCCCCTGAGCGACAAAAGGCAATTGAGGAAGAAGTTGACAAGCTTATCAAGGCAAATTTTATCTGAGAGGTAAATTATCCTAACTGGCTGTCAAATGTTGTCATGGTGAAGAAGTTGAACGGTAAATGGCGGATCTGCATCGACTTCATCGACCTTAATAAAGCATGCCCAAAGGACAGCTTTCCTCTTCCTCAGATTGACCAGCTTGTAGTTGCCACTTCAGGTCACCAGATACTGACCTTCATGGACGTATATTCGGTCTACAACCAAATCCGAATGGCACCCGAGGATGAAGAAAAGACCGCCTTCATAACCGACCAAGGTACTTATTGTTACCGTGTCATGCCTTTTGGTTTGAAAAACGCAGGTGCTACTTACCAAAGGCTGGTTAACAAAGTCTTCAAGGAGCAAATCGGTCAAAACATGGAGGTATATGTTGACAACATGCTGGTCAAAAGCAAAGAAGCATCCCATCATATTAAGGATCTCTCTGAGAGCTTTGCAACGCTCCGAAAATATTGGATGAAGCTCAATCCAACTAAGTGCGCCTTCGGGGTCAACTCTGGAAAGTTCCTGGGCTTCATGGTTTCTCAGCGGGGCATTGAGGCGAATCCGCAGAAGATTCAAGCCCTTCGGCAAATGGCACCTCCAGCATCCGTCAAAGAGATCCAGCGCATGACTGGAAGGATCGCGGCCCTTAACCGCTTCGTGGCTCGGTCAGTCGAGAGATGCCTTCCTTTCTTTAAAACTCTCCGATCTGCTAAGAATTTCCACTGGTCTCCCGAATCCAGGAGAAATGTTATTTCTGTACTTGGCAGTTTCAAAAGGTGCAGTGGGCTCAATGTTGGTCAGAGAAGAGAACAAGACCCAAAAGACGATCTATTATGTCAGCAAACTGCTCCGAGATGCCGAGACAAGATACACCCGGATCGAAAAGTTGGTGTTAGCCCTGATAATGTCAATTCGGAGGCTGCGACCCTATTTCCAATCGCATTCTGTGATGGTCCTTACCGACCAACCCATCAAGACGGTGGTCCATCGTCCGGAGACATCAGGGAGAATGGCTAAATGGGCCGTCGAGTTAAGCGAGCATGATATCCGATACCAACCTCGCTCGGCCATCAAAGCATAGGTTCTAGCTGATTTCCTCCTCGAATGTACCATCCTGGAGGATGGCTCCACTTCGGACTCCTCTAAGCACCCGAGATTAGATGCCCTGTGGCTGCTCCCCATCGACGGGTCATCTAATGCCCACGGCTCCGACGCTGGTTTAATCCTCACCAGCCCAGAAGGGGCAACCTTTGAGTATGGCATTCGCTTCTCCTTCCCAGTCTCCAATAATGAAGCCGAATATGAAGCTCTGCTCACTGGAATTCGAATCGCCCGTGACCTTAAAGTGAAGAAGCTGAATG
This sequence comes from Calamus simplicifolius, assembly GCA_900491605.1. Classification (NCBI taxonomy): domain Eukaryota; kingdom Viridiplantae; phylum Streptophyta; class Magnoliopsida; order Arecales; family Arecaceae; genus Calamus; species Calamus simplicifolius. The sequence goes on from UESW01004688.1 coordinate 587,245, forward strand.
CCTTTACCGACTCTCAATTGGTAGCTGGTCATGTGCGGGGCGAATTTGAGGCTCGGAAGCCGAACATGATTCGGTACCTTCAATAGGTGCGGGACTTACTTTCCCACTTCTCTAAATTTGAAGTCATTCAGATCCCAAGATCCGAGAATGCACGCGCCGACCTATTGTCTCGGCTGGCAACTGATTCTGGAAAAGCCTAGCATCGCGGAGGCGGACCGAGAGATGCAGGTCGAGGTCGAACCATCCTAGTTCGACCCCATACTGAAGTATCTTAAAGAAGGGTCGCTCCCAACTGACCGCAAGGAAGCAAGGAAGTTGAAATTGCAAGCCATCCACTATGTGTTGATTGACGACCAGCTGTATAAGCGGTCTTTTTTCATGCCGCTACTCAAGTGCCTTCGCCCATCTGAAGCTGATTATGCTCTTCAGGAAGTACATGAGGGAATTTGCGGCAACCATATGGGGAGCCGGTCCTTATGCCACAAGGTGCTGTGCCAGGGGTACTATTGGCCCACCATGTAAAAATATGCTGATGACCTCGTCCGAGCTTGTGACCCATGTCAGAGATATTCCAACATCCAGAGGCTCCCCTCCACCAGTTTGGTCCATATTTCCTTCACTTGGCCCTTTGCTAAGTGGGGGATAAATATTATTGGCCCTTTCCGCCTTGCCACTAACAGAGAAAGTTCTTGTTTGTCGCCATCGACTACTTCACCAAGTGGGTGGAGGCTGAGGCCGTTGCCCAAATAATCGAAGCTCGGGCCAGGGACTTCGTATGGAGATCCATTATTTGTCACTTCGGCCTTCCGCATACTATTATCACCAACAATGGCAAGCAATTTGACAACCCAAAGTTCCGAGGTTTCTGCAAGGAGCATGGAATCTGCCATCGCCTTACATCGGTAGGGCATCCGCAAGCCAACGGAGAGGCCAAAGTAACTAACCGGACCCTGCTTCAAGGGATCAAGGCTCGGCTTGCTAGATCCCGAGGAAAATGGGTGGATGAACTTCACCATGTCTTATGGGCCTACCGCACCACCCAGAGAATCCCCACTGGCGAGACCCCATTCCGGATGGCCTTCGGCGCGAAAGTCGTCATCCCTGTGGAGATAGGGCTTCCTTCTCCGCGAGTCGAGAGCTACTCGGAGGAGGCTAACAACGAGCAGCTCCGCACCAATCTCGACCTGATGGAAGAAATCATAGAGAAAGCTCGAATCAGGATAGCTGCATATCAGCAAAGAGTGGCCCGCTATCATGCCTCCAGAGTCAAAGGGAAATTCTTCTCACCTAGCGATCTTGTCCTCCGGAAAGCATCTGTCTCCAAACCACTAGAACAAGGAAAGCTGTCTCCGAACTGGGAAGGCCCCTATCAAGTGGCGGAAGTCATTGGACCTGGCACCTACAAGCTCCAGGATCTGAGTAAAAAATTTATTCCCCGGACGTGGAATTCGGACAATCTCCATATATACCACTAGTAGGGTACACTTTGTATAAACTCGCCCTATTTACAGCATTAGCATCCTGTCTCTATTATTCATGGCTCTATCGATGCAATCATTTTTCTGCCGAAAAGTCACAATAAAAAATGGTTGTTACTTGCCCATTCTCGGCATGACCGAGCTATCTCCTTGAGTAGCAATATCTCCGCACCATGGCTGGACCGAGTCCTATTCGATAAAGACTCGATATGGTCAGGCACCCCTAGTGCAGCTGGGGGCCAAGTGATCTCCAAAACTCCATCCAGATTTGGGCAGCTTACAAGCCCCGGTCGGACCAGAGAATGAAGAAAATCTCATCCGGATTCGGGCAGCTTACAAGCCCCGGCTGGACTGAAGGGCGAAGAAAACTCCATCCGGATTCGGGCAGCTTACAAGCCCTAGCCAAACCAAAGAATGAAGAAAACCTCATTCGGATTTGGGCAGCTTACAAGCCCCGGCCGGACTGAAGGGCGAAGAAAACTTCATCCGGATTCGAGTAGCTTACAAGCCCCGACCGGACCAGAGAACGAAGAAAACCTCATCCGGATTCGAGCAGCTTAAAAGCCCCGGCCGGACTGAAGGGTGAAGAAAACTCCATCCGAATTCGGGCAGCTTACAAGCCCCGGCCGGACCAAAGAACGAAGAAAACTTCATTCGGATTCGGGCAGCTTACAAACCCTGGCCGGACTGAAGGGCGAAGAAAACTCCATCCGAATTCGGGCAGCTTAAAAGCCTCGGCCAGACCAGAGAACGAAGAAAACTCCATCCGGATTTGGGCAACTTACAAGTCCCGGCTGGACCGAAGAGCGAAAAAAACTTTGACCAGATTCGGGCAGCTTACAAGCCCCGGCCGGACCGAAGAGCGAAGAAAACTTCGATCGGATTCAGGCAGCTTACAAGTCCCGGCCGGCACCGAAGAATAAAAGCCTCGGCCAAATCCGAAGTGCATCTCCATTCCTCATTAAAAGCCTCGGCTAAAGCCGAAGTGCATTTCCATTGCTTATTAAAAGCCTCGGCCAAAGTCGAAGAGCGTCACTTGTCAAAAATCTCGGCCAAGGCCGAGTGATAAGAACAAACATTTGGATATAACAGAAAACACAAAAGTTGCAAAAATTCCCTTTTTCATTTCATCACAAAAAGGGCAAAAAAGAAAGAAAAAGATATATGAGCCCTTACTGGGGCTTATCATCTTCTCCGGGAGCCGCCGAACCCTCCCCACGCCAAGCTAACTCGGCGACCTGTTGTCGAAGGGATGCTACTTCCCCCTCCAGCCGATTGTTGGCATGGTGAAGGAGCTCGACTTCCCTTATAGAAACGGCCAGATACTATTTGGCCACCTTCTGAAGCCGCTCATGATCCGCAAACATTAACACCAGGGCCTCCCCGTCAATGGTTACCATAATGCGGCTCCTTTGGGACCACCCATAGCCATTAGCGCCACTGCTCGGTGCCACAGTTGATCGCCCCTCACCTCCAGAAGCCATCTCAGAACCCAGAAATTCTTGAAAAATCGGTTGAAAATATGACTAACAGAGGCATTCTTCTCATCCGTATTTAAATCGCTCCTAGTGAATATTTCGATCGTTTGAGCCATTAATTTCAGCCCCTGAAAACTCGCCGCACGTCACCACCTCAGTGGGCGCTCGCGGGAAACGAAGAGTTCCGCCCCTCATCGAAGAGGATTATTAATAACATTGAGGCGCTCAAGGAGCTCCCTTCTCGGGACTAGACTCCCTCCGATCTGCCGAACCTTTTCGAAGTAAATGATCTCGAAAGTCCGCCAGACCCCCCCCCCTTTTTACTGAATATCCTCGAAAGTCTGCCAGACTCCCTCGAATTGGGTATCCTCGAAAAAATGCGAAGAAGAGAAAAAAGTGCATCAGTGACCAACATTGAGCAACATAGCTCGTCCTCTCTGAGAGTGGCCGATTTACAAGCTTCAGGCGCCCCCTCCATTGCTCAGGTAGCCCCCATCCTCTTTGGCCATCTGCACTTGAATCCACAGTTGCAGTAAGGACCAAGTAAACTATCAAAAATTTTCGGCAACAACCGAGTAATATTCTGAAGTCTCAGCAATGACCGAGCGATATTCTGAAGCCTCGGCTACAATCGAGTGATTATCTGAAATCTCGGCCAAGTCAAATGGCATACTCATAAAAAGTTATCTAAAGCTCCAGTCTAGACGAGTAATCTCTCAAACTCTCTAACGCAACTAAGACATCCTATGATACTTCGGCAGAAGTAAGCAACCTCCTTCTACTCAACCGTAAAGATATACGAGCTATCTCTTTCCGAAGAAATACCTGCTTCGTTCTACAAAAGGGATCATGCTTGCCGCATGAGTCCCAGGGACCGCCCAGGTCTACCTCTGACCCGAATAGGGACAAACGCTTTCCTCCACTGAGGACCGAACATTGGTCTTAGCAAAAATAAGGTAGCAAGAATGCTGCCGAAATATGCTATGACATAAAAACATGATATGGGAGCAATAACTCTCAAACACAGTCACATCGAAAAAGAAGCAGGTGCTAAAGAAGAAAGAATAAAAGCTTCTTTATTTCTTCATCAATGAAAAGAGTTACAACCTCCAAAGAGGCATTACAAGTGCATCATGGCACAGGAAATAAAAACAAGTAAATAGCTCGGCCGGATTGCTTCAGTCAACTTTGGTTAATAATGATGTTTCAGCACCTGACCCGAGTAGTCAGACGATCCAGTCAGCTCGCGCTGAACCACTGGTTAGGGCCAGGTTGGTCTCCCATGGGTCCTTCGGATGAACCAAGAGATCCAAGAACAGAAGGAAGACCTGTGGATGCCGATGCTGGGGAGGCATTCCCCTTGGGTGGAATGCTAGGCTGCTGGACGCTGCCCGATCATGAAAGATAGGGATCAATAGACCGACACTGCTCTCAACTCCCTCTTTACAGGCAAAAGATCCCCCAGCCGGATGAGCTAAGGACCCAGCCCGAGGAAGAACGAAAAGTCCGTCCTTACCATGGGGATATGCATGCTTTGCATCTCCGATGGTCCCCATGGCAAGTGGCAAAGGACATACAGAGAGCGCATATGTGCGCTCTCCATATGGTCTCTGCGGACCTCCCGTGCGCTCTCCATATGATCTCCAAAACTCCTCTCTTGAGAACGGTCTGCTCTTCAGCGGCTCCTTCATCACCCCAGCTATTCGGAGGAAGTCGACTTGCAAAAGGAGAACTCAGTCTCTCCACTCTCAACCTCAGATACATAGACATCATGAGAGCTTTCATAGGAGAACAAAGTCCTAAGAGATAGCCTAACATGGCCCGTTCTCCCCAATTTATAGGCAAATAAGCCCCCGAAATTTGAAACAGCATACCCCATTGTCACATGGGAGGGCAAAGGAAAAGAATTACTTCTCGGAGTGTGCCAAATGCATTTCCCAAGCCATGACGAGAGGCAAGAGATCTCCCTCTGATCTCGAATCAAAAACCTTAAATGCATGAGATCGGCTGCAGGTCGTTGGGAAATAGACAGGCCTGGGAAATCCTCTCCGAAAATGATGCCATCCAATGGCGATCGATTGCTTGTCATGTACACTAAAAGACCTGCATTGGAAAAGACCAACGGAGTAAATGCCCTTGACAAAGGCGAAATACTCTCCAACAAAGCCACTTCATGTTCCTTGGTTGAGAACATGCCCATTTCTCCACTTCGAGCAAGCCGAACTATCTAACCTCAGCTCTAACCAGGATACCCCTGCAATTCTCGACCATTTCAAGTCGAGCTATCTGATACTTCGGCAGGGCAGATTCCCTTACCCGCTTCGAGCGGGACTGGAACTATGTTCCTCGGCAGCACCAGACCATTTTATGCCTCGACCAAGCATGCCCATTCTCTACTTCGGACAAACCGGGTAATCCTTATATCTCGGCCTCGACCAAAACACTTATTTTAGCCCAAATTCAACTGACCTAAGAGCGCGAATGAGTTATAATTCGTTCGCAGTCAGAAGAAAGCTTAAGGTAAAAGATCAGCCAGAAAGACAAACAAATAGAGGTAAAAAAACTCATTCATCAGAAATTTCGATCAGACTACAAATCCAAAAAGCAAAAATTACACAGGCAACCCTCATGGATCAGGGGCAGGATCAGTCCCAGCGGTATCCTCAGCAACATTCGGGGAAGCTTGGCTCGTTTTGCCCACTTTAAAAGTCGTTGTTCCTTCGGTGGCAAGCTTGGAGTATCCTTCGGGAGCCACGACATCGCTAGAGCCCAAAATTGCATCAAGTTCAACGTGTTTCGCCCACATTAAAAGTCGTTGTTCCTTCGACGGCGAGCTTGGAGTATCCTTCGGGAGCCGCGACATCGCTAGAGCCCAAAATTGCATCAAGATCAACGTCTGTGATATTTTCGTACTCGGCTTCTTCAGCCCCCGGGGTACAGGCCTCAAATGGTTCAACATCTAAAAAGGAGAGGTCCCATTCCAGATGCTCCCGAGATATTCTGGTTCGGACCTCCTTCACGCCAAGCTGAAAAGCCTCGGCACAAGTCGCATCTTGTTCGCCCCGAAGTATGGCGAGATGCCTTTCAGCCTCGACAACTTGGCTCCGGAATGAGATGATTTGATCCTCAGTCTCGGTGACCCGCCCTTTGAGCTCCGAGCTCCTCCGATAACTCAACGCTAGTACTCCTTGCAGGCTTTCTAATTGACCTTGGCCCTCGAGCCTCACCTTCTCCGTATGTAAACACAGGGTTAGCTGATGCAACAGTGAGCCGATGGGAAGATTAAAAAGATGATATCATACCTCCTCCTCCTGCCGAGCTAATCTCCTGGTTAATTCCTCGACCTCGCCGAAGGCCCTCAGCTTGTCGGTCTTAACCAGCTTGATCCTGTCCTTGAGGTCATTGATCTTCGACTGCCTGCTGTTGGCTTCTTTCTTGGACTGGGAGAGCTCGTTATCAAGCTTGGTCATTTTCTCTTGATGCCATCTGATCCTGTCATCCCTGGCAATAATGCAATGATTTAGCTGCCGGACCTTCTCCTCTGACTCGCCAAGCATTCTGTTCAGGTGATTCTTCTTGGCAATTTCTCTCCCCAGCCTGTCTCGACTTTCGTTGAACTGCTTCCTAGCAATTTCCATTTCTTCGGCATATCTGGATGTGATCTGTGATAACTCCAAGCATACTTCGTCATACCTCGCCCGAAGCCCATGTAGCTCCTTAACTTCGAGCCTTAATCTGGATACGTCGTCGAGGGCGGCCTGATGCAATCCCCTCGCCCTTGCCAAGTTCTTATTGGCGGTGTCCAGGACTGGCTCAAATTTGTCAAACGCCTATGCTCGCAATTGGAGCTCGGTACTGATTCTCTTAGCCTGAACGCTGGCCCCTGTCGCCAGGCTCAAACACCAGCATAGTGCCGTATTGATCAGAGCGCTCTGCGAAACAAAACCCAAATAAGAAAGCGCGATCAAGTTAACCAGAAAGCACCCACTACTCTAGAATAGCAAATCACCCAGGAGGTGTAATACCTAGCTAGCTCCATGAGGGTAGAATTGTTGATCTTAGGGAGAAGATGAACATCCTTCGCGACATTCCACTGACCAAATGCGGCGTCGATAAGGTCCCAGTCCACAAACTCATTCGTCAAGGGACCCGCACTCGGATACAATGCCGACCTCATCAGAGCAGAGAACGCCTCCTTGATAGTCGGGTCCAAACTGCCAGGCTGCCCATCTAAGGATCAGTCCAGGCAATCTCAGACTGAGAAGCCTGCAATCTCCTGGCTTCCTTCAGCAAAAGTCTGGCCTGCGATTCCTTGGATATCTCGGCCAGCCCAGGCCTCAATGTTCCCGAGGCTTCAATGGGAGAAGCTTCAGCTGGAAGGTCATCATCCTGTCCTCCTTCTTCACCCAAAGGTCCTTCTTCAATCACTGATGCCTGCCCCTCCCCTGCGGGCTCCACCGAAGCTTCAACCTGTTCACCCGCTCCTCTAGCCTCCTGTTGACCCAATTATTGATTTTGATGATTAATAAAGGAATTGAGTATATTTATTTGATTACTAATGGATTTGAGAAGTGTTTCAGGAGTTAAAATTATTTGATCAATTTAAATGAATTAAGAAACATGTTTTGAATCAAATGCAAAACTTTAATTTCAAAGTTTCTGAACCTGGAGTCGACACTTAGATTTCCTGGAGCCGACCCCATGGCCATTCAAATTTTATTCTGATTTTTGATACGGTCCGAAGTCGACACCCAGAGTTTCGGAGCCGATACCCAGAGTTTCGGAGTTGACACTTACAGTGTCTGGAGCTGACTCCGATGCGGAAACAGAACGTTGATTTTTTGAGCATCCTGGAGCTGACACACACAGTATTCGGGAGCCGACACCTGGCGATGGCGAGCAGACACTTACTTTTTCGGAGCCGACTCCACAACAAACTCGAAAATTTCTATCTTTGGAAAAACGACCTGGAGCCGACACCTGAAAAGTTGGAGCCGACTCCAACCTGACTGGAACGAAAATTTAAATTGCCAGATCAGCTCTAACGGTAATATTTCCTTTTTACCTAATTTTTAATGGATATATTTTGTTTATAGGTACATTCCAACGGCTAGTTTCCTTCCCAAAATAGATTAAAAGAAATCTATAAAAAGGGGAAAACACCCGTTTGAAAAGGAGAGATGGAAAATAGACAAAAATTTCAAATCAAAAATCCGAGAAAGCCTGAGCCTGAATCTCAAGAGAAAAGTATTCAAACTCAAATCCTTCCACTCCAAAAAGCTCAAAGAGGAATCCAAGGCGCCCAAATCAAAGAAATCTGTGGATTTTCCAAATTAAAGAAAAAGCTCCGTTTCTTCCATTTCCAATCTTCTCTACTGCAATGACTGTGAGGGATTAAAGCTGAGGCTTGATTCATCATTCCAAAGGAAGAAGAGGAAAAGAAGAAAAGCTCACATTCAATCATCTCTAAATAGGCTTTTCTAAACTTGTTTACTTTATTTTGAATATTTGCTCAACTAAAGAGCTGTAAATCATTGTAAAATATTCTTATATTTGTTTGTGCTAGTTCTATCAAGGGGATTGAACTAGTGGAGGTTGTTAACCTCGGGTCAAGCTAGATTAGCTTGAGTTTAGGGTTTTGTGCTGGTGAGCCCGAAAAACCGGCTGGATCGTTGTGATCCCGGAGGAAAAATAATAAGTTATGAGTTGTGCTCTTGTAAAATAACTCGATTGTAATCTAGTTGGTTATAGTGTGGACCCAAGTGAATCTTGGGAATGGACGTAGGTGTTGGATACACCGAACCACTATAAAATCCTTGTGTTTATCGTGTATTCATTATCTTTATCTTTATCTCCTTGTTTGTGCTTTATATTTGCATTGCAATTAATTTCATTTGTCTTAGAGCAGATAATCTTTTAAAGAGGTCAAATTTTTTAAGAACCCAATTCACCCCCCCCTCTTGGGTTGCCATCTGGGCCAATAATTGGTATCAAGTGCTCATTAGAATTTGATCAGACGATCAAGAGCTAAAGATCCAAATGGTAGCTCATGTTGGATCATTTGCCGAAGGTCATTCCACGAATAGACCTCCCTTATTTAATGGTTCCAACTATTCATATTGGAAAGCAAGAATGAGGATATTCATTCAAGCTTCTGATTATGAATTGTGGGGTATTATAATTAATGGACCTAGTACACCCACACACATTGTTGATGGCACTATTGTTCCGAAGCCCGAAAGGGATTGGAATGATAATGATAGAAAAATGACACAGCTCAATGCTAAGGCCATGAATATTTTATATTGTTCATTAGATGCTAATGAATTTAATCGCATTTCTATATGTAATTTCGCAAAAGAGATTTGGGATAGATTAGAGGTTACCCATGAGGGTACAAACCAAGTAAAAGAATCTAAAATAAACATTCTTGTTCATAAATATGAATTATTTAGCATGGAGCAAACTGAAACTATAGCTTGCATGTACACTAGATTTACCGATATTGTGAATGGTTTGAAAAGTCTTGGAAAAACCTATACTAATTTTGAACTTGTTCGCAAAATTCTTAGGTCACTTCCAAGGATTTGGGAAGCAAAGGTGACAGCAATCCAAGAAGCCAAGGACCTCAACACATTACCCCTGGAGGAGCTACTTGGATCCTTGATGACTCATGAGCTAACCATGAAATAATATCAAGAGGAGGAAGTCAAGAAAAAGAAGACTATAGCTCTTAAGGCTGCAGAAAATGAGGAAAGCTGCAGTGATAGTGAAGATGATGATGATGAGACAGCTCTTCTAGCAAGAAAATTCAAAAAATTCATGAGAAGAAAGAGACCCTTCCATAAGAAGAAATCTGGATTTAAGATGGAAGGAGAACAAGAAAAGGACAAGGACAAGAACAAGGAGAAAGACCCCTTGATTTGTTATGAATGTGAGAAACCGGGGCACTTTAGATACGATTGTCCTCAACTAAAGAAGACTTTCAAGAAGAAGAAGAAAGCCTATGTTGTAACTTGGAGCGACAGCGATGAATCCTCTTTGGAGGAAAAATAAAAAGAGGTTGCCAACATTTGCTTCATAGCAAACGAGGATGATGAGGTAAGTTTTGAAAATCCTTGTGATGATTTTGCTTTCGATGAATTATTTGAAGCTTTCAATGAACTAGTAGATGACTTTAAAATTTTGAAAAAGAAATACAAGTCTTTGAAAAATGATAGCTCAACTTTTATCAAAGAAAAGGATGATCTTACTAATGAAATTAAAATACTGAAATCTAAAAATAATAATTTGACAAAAGAAAAGGAATCAATTTCTAATGAAAATGATAAATTAAAGAAGGAAGTTGATAAATATAAAAGTATTGTTGATAAATTTACTTATAGTTCTGAAAAACTTAATTTATTATTAAGCAATCAAAGAGCCATATATGATAAAGCTGGTTTAGGATATAGATCTAATTTAAAACAAAAATTTATCAAAAACTTCTTTAGAAAAGAACAAAATGGAGATAATGTTACATGTCATTATTGTAACAAGAAAGGTCATAAAACCTATGAATGTAACATGAGAAATAGTAACAAAAATTTAAGTAGTAAAGGCAAGAAAATTTGGGTTCTCAAAGGAATAATTTTTTATGCTACTAACCATAAAGGACCCAAGAAGGCTTGGGTACCTAAATATAAGACTTAATTATCTTTGCAGGAGTGTCTTGCGGCCAAAAGATCAAAGCGAAAGTGGTATCTCGATAGTGGCTGCTCAAGACACATGACGGATGACAAGGATCAATTCATCATCCTTGAGAGCAAAAGAGGAGGAGTTGTTACATTTGGTGACAATGAAAAAGGCCAAATCATGGGGTTTGGTAAAATTCAAATAACTCCCTCCACATATATTAAAAATGTCTTATATGTTAATGGTTTAAAACATAATCTAATAAGTATTAGTCAATTATGTGATAAAGGTTTTAAAGTATCATTTGAAGCATCAATCTGCACTGTCTCTAATCCCATTGATAATAGCATTATTTTTATTAGAAATAGAAATAGTAATATATACTTGATTGATTTAGACAATTTGTCTACTAGTAATCATTGCTTAGTTGCTAATAATGCTAATATGAATGAGATTGGTTGGTTATGGCATCGTAGATTAGGTCATGCTAGCACACACCTTATTTCAAAATTAATTAGAATGGATTTAGTAAAAGGACTTCCACAACTAGATTTTGAAAATAACAAAATTTATGATGCATGTCAATTTGGAAAACAAACTAGAAATTCTTTCAAAACTAAAATATTGTTTTCACTTCTAGGCCACTTGAACTACTTCACATGGATCTTTTTGAACCTACTAGAACCACAAGTCTAGGAGGAAAGAAATATGGTCTTGTGATTGTAGATGATTATTCTAGATACACTTGGGTATTGTTTTTAGCTCATAAGGATGAGACCTTTCCATTATTTTTGAAATTCTTCAAGAAGGTCACAAATGAGAAAAACAACACCATAGTGTCTCTAAGAAGTGATCATGGCACTGAATTTAAAAATCATTTATTTAAAAACTTTTGCATAGAAAATGATATTCATCATAATTTTTTAGCACCTAGAATACCGCAACAAAATGGAGTAGTTGAGAGGAAAAATAGAACCTTAGAAGACATAGCCCATACCATGCTATGTGAAAGTAACCTACCAAAATACTTTTGGGCGGAAGCTATAAACACGGCATGCTACATTCTTAATAGAGCTCTAATTAGGCCAATCATTAAGAAAACTCCTTATGAACTATGGAATAATAGAAAACCAAACATAAGTTACTTTCATGCATTTGGTTGTAAATATTTCATTCATAATAATGGTAAAGATAATCTAGGAAAATTTGATGCAAAATTTGATGAAGAAATTTTCTTAGGGTATTCAATATCTAGTAAAGCCTATAGAGTGTTCAACAAGAGAAATTTAATTGTAGAAGAATCTATTCATGTAATTTTTGATGAATCTTTAGCATCAAGTTCTGAAAAGATTGATGATGAGGAAGATACAAACATTCTAGAAAGAGATATTGAAAAACTGAATATAGATGTATCTTCGGATCATGAACAAGAAGCTAAAGATAATGATTCTCCTAGTGTTGATGTTATTGATGCAAATCATAATAATGTAGATCTTCCTAGAGATTGGAGATATGCCTATGATCATCCAAGAGAATTAATTATAGGTGATCCATCTCAAGGAGTAAGAACTAGATCATCAATGAGAAACATCAATAATCATCTTGCATTTGTATCTCAAATTGAACCTAAAACTATTGAAGAAGTAGAAAAGATAATAATTGGATGTTAGCTATGCAAGAAGAATTAAACCAATTTACTAGGAATAATGTTTGGACTCTTGTAGATAGACCTAAAGATCATTCTGTTATAGGATCAAAATGGGTATTTAGAAATAAATTAGACGAAAACGGCATAGTAATTAGAAACAAAGCTAGATTAGTTGCAAAAGGATATAATCAAGAAGAAGGAATTGATTTTGATGAAACTTTTGCACCTGTAGCTAGACTTAAAGCAATTAGATTATTACTTGCATTTGCATGTCATATGCATATCAATTTATTTCAAATAGATGTTAAAAGTGTATTTTTAAATGGATTTATAAATGAGGAAGTTTTTGTTGAACAACCACCTGGTTTTAAAGATCATGAATTTCCAAATCATGTTTATAAATTACACAAAGCACTATATGGTTTAAAACAAGCACCTAGAGCTTGGTATGAAAGATTAAGTAAATTTCTAATTGAAAATGATTTCATAAGAGGAAATGTTGATAAAACACTATTTTTGAAAAGAAAAGATAAGGATTTATTAGTAGTACAATATATGTTGATGATATTGTATTCGGTGCTACTAACAATTTGTTATGTCAAGAATTTGCTAAGTTGATGTAGGGTGAGTTTGAAATGAGCATGATGGGAGAACTCAACTTCTTCCTAGGACTTCAAATCAAACAAAGCAAAGAAGGAATTTTCATCAATCAAGCCAAATACACAAAAGAACTGCTCAAGAAGTTTGGAATGGAGTCAATCAAGCCACTTGGAACTCCTATGAGTCCTTCATGCAAATTGGATAAGGATGATGATGGTAAGAAAGTAGATCAGAAATATTATAGAGGTATGATCGGATCTCTTCTTTACCTAACAGCTAGTAGACCAGATATAATGTTTGCTGTATGTTTGTGCACTAGATTTCAATCTGAACCTAAAGAATCATATTTAATTGTTGTAAAAAGAATCTTAAGATATTTAAGTGGAACTAAAAATGTAGGCTTATGGTATTCTAGAGACTCAACATTAAACTTGATTGCTTATTCTGACTCTGATTATGCTGGATGTAAATTAGATAGAAAAAGCACAAGTGGAGCATGTCAATTCTTAGATAGTAACTTAATCTCTTGGTTTAGCAAAAAGCAAAATTCGGTTGCATTATCTACTGCTGAAGCAGAATATATTGCAGCTGAAAGTTGCTGTGCTCAAATCCTCTGGATTAAGAGACAACTTGAAGATTATGGCATAACACTTAACAAAACTCCAATTATGTGTGATAACACAAGTGCAATAAATCTAACTAAAAATTCAATTCAACATTCAAGAACAAAACACATTAAAATTAGATATCATTTTATAAGAGAACATGTAGCTAATAATAAAATTTGTCTTGAATATGTTAATACTGAAGAACAATTAGCTGATATATTTACAAAACTTTGAGTGAAGAGAGATTTTGTTATCTTAGAGGAGAATTAGGGATATGTGACCCTTTGGATTGATTTTGAAACTATAAGGAATGACTTTCTAGATCTATATTAATTTCTTGATATTCCTTTCATAATTCTAAGGACAAATTATCTAGTCATCTGAGGTATTTAATTCTTAATACTCCAAAATTTTATCAAGATTTTATAAAATATATTTTAACGAGTTTCAGATGGTTGAATTTCAATTATTTTTCTCTGAAACTGTCATTGGAGTCGACACCTCAGAATGAGGAGTCGACACCTCTGACTGTGTCGCTCTCGGTCCCTGACCTTGGAGCCGACACCCGTGTAAGTGGAGCCGACTCCAGCTCGAGCGCTGACTGTGTTAGCGATTTGGAGTCGACATCCAACTTTGCGGGAGTCAACACCTGGGATTCCAAAATCGATTTATTAGGGCAGAGTCGACACCTAGTCATTTCGTTACTCTTCGAATCCTCCACCAAATCCCTTCAAAACTCTTCCAAAACCTCCCCATCTCTAATTCCACTTCTCTCAAGCCTTCCTACGGATTCAATGGCGCCTAAGAGGAGAGGTTCGGTGATTGGAGCGACCGTGGTGATCGGGAAGCATTCTGTAAGGCGACCCGTCTGCGAGCCGTCTCTAAGTGAAGATTCCTCCACCGATTCAGACAATCCTAACGCCACTTCACCTCAGGTAGATACCCTAGCAGGGAGGGTAATCACTATAGGAAGAAAAGTTGATTTCGAACTTTTTGAATCCGAGGGTTTTTCGATTGGTAGGAAACTTAAGGAGCTTGGATGGGATAAAGTATGCTCTCTTGATGTTCCTACTTACCCAGCTCTAGTAAAGAAATTTTACTTTAATTTAGCAAGAGGAGATGGTGGTTTAGTAAGCACTGTTAGAGGAAAACGGATTCACCTTACATTTCACAAATTAGGAAATCTCTTGAGCATCCCAATTACTGGATTAGCTGCTGATGTGCACAGTGAAAGATCAGCTGCCCTATCAAGGATGTTAGGGAGAGAGGTTACTGAATTTGAAGAAATTAGGGCTAATCAGTTGCCCTTGGAATTAAGGTTGTTACACAACATATGCAGTAGAATTTTGTTTCCGAAGACCGGACGTTTTGAGTATGTCTCCGAGCGGGACATTGTTGTGATGGATAGTGTATTGACCGGTCAGCCCATTAATCTAGCTGCTATGATGGTATTTTACATGGCCGAGGCTGGAGGAAGGAGAAGATCGTCACTACCCTACGGCATGATCTTAACGATGGTATTCAGAAGCCAAGGGATTGTAATTTTGGATAATGAACCCTCCAAGAGCCTGAGACACACTGATTATTATAGCTTGGCCACTTTACACCGAATGGGATTTGTTAAAATTAATGGTAAGTGGGAAAGGAAAGGGAACTTAGATGAGAGAGTCCCCGAGCCTAGACATTCTGTATCTTATGAGGCTGGTCCGTCTATGAGGATTCCATCTCTACATCCTAGTAGTCCTGCTCCTGCTCCTGTCCCAGTACCAGTGATTCCATCTACTTCATCTACTTCATCAATCGGATTTTCAGACCTTCAGTTAGAGCAACTTAAAAATCTTCTTGCTCCTCAGAAGGAAAAATTAAAGACTGAGTTTGACATCAAATTTATTAATATGAAAGAAACTCTTTATTCATTAGATGATCGGATTGCCAAAATTGAATCAACTCTTAGCTCTTCTACTGTATCTTTAAGTGGTGATTTGAAGAACATCTTTGAAGAACTTAAAGACATTTGTGGAGATTCTGAAATTTATTCAAAGTGCAATGTCGAATTACAAGATAAAATTATCACTGCTTATACGTTTGTTGATGAAAGACTAAAAGACTACGTCAAGCTTCAGTCTGAAGGAATGCAGAAGATTGTAGATCATTTAACAAGGATTATTAGAACTAATTTTTGATCTTCATGTAATGATGTAATGAATTCTGATGTAATGGAAATACAATTTTGATATAATGAAAGTTTTTGATATGATGATGTGCAGTTTAATGTAATGTCAAAGTTCAGTTCCATTTTGTAATACTTTTGATGCAATGAAATTACCTTTTGATCTATCAATTTTATCTTATGATTTAACTTCTCTTTTTCTTTTTGTTGATTACAAAAAGGGGAAGAAAGTTATGTCGTATATGCATTGATTAGCAATTGATTGGAATTCAATTAAAGCTTAGTTGATTGATTAATTGGAGAAAGTTATGTTGTATATGCATTGATTGGTTATGCTTTAATTAGCATTTATTTAATTGAACAATTGATTATTTGAACTTCATAGGGGGAGCTATCAAGGGGAGCTTACTAATGAGGATCACTCTTTTAAAAATTTGAATTTAAGAATGCTATGCATATACTAAATGTTTTTATAATCATCAAAAAGGGAGAGATTGTTGACCCAATTATTGATTTTGATGATTAATAAAGGAATTGAGTATATTTATTTGATTACTAATGGATTTGAGAAGTGTTTCAGGAGTTAAAATTATTTGATCAATTTAAATGAATTAAGAAACGTGTTTTGAATCAAATGCAAAACTTCAATTTCAAAGTTTCTGAACCTGGAGTCGACACTTAGATTTTCTGGAGCCGACCCCATGGCCATTCAAATTTCATTCTGATTTTTGATACGGTCCGGAGCCGACACCCAGAGTTTCGAAGTCGACACTTACAGTGTCTAGAGCCGACTCCGATGCGGGAACAGAACGTTGATTTTTTGAGCATCCTGGAGCCGACACATAGTATTCGGGAGCCGATACCTGGCGATGGCGAGCCGACACTTACTTTTTTGGAGTCGACTCCACAATGAACTCAGAAATTTCTATTTTTGGAAAAATGACCTGGAGCCGACACCTGAAAAGTTGGAGCCGACTCCAACCTGACTGGAACGAAAATTTAAATTGCCAGATCAGCTCTAACGGTAATATTTCCTTTTTACCTAATTTTTAACGGATATATTTTGTTTATAGGTACATTCCAACGGCTAGTTTCCTTCCCAAAATGGATTAAAAGAAATCTATAAAAAGGGGAAAACACCCGTTTGAAAAGGAGAGACGGAAAATAGACAAAAATTTCAAATCAAAAATCTGAGAAAGCCTGAGCCTGAATCTCAAGAGAAAAGCATTCAAACTCAAATCCTTCCACTCCAAAAAGCTCAAAGAGGAATCCAAGGCGCCCAAATCAAAGAAATCGGTGGATTTCCCAAATTGAAGAAAAAGCTCCGTTTCTTCCATTTCCAATCTTCTCTACTGCCACGACTGTGAGGGATTAAAGCTGAGGCTTGATTCATCATTCCAAAGGAAGAAGAGGAAAAGAAGAAAAGAAGAAAAGCTCACATTCAATCATCTCTAAACAGGCTTTTCTAAACTTGTTTACTTTATTTTGAATATTGCTCAACTAAGGAGCTGTGAATCATTGTAAAACATTCTTATATTTGTTTGTGCTAGTTCTATCAAGGGGATTGAACTAGTGGAGGTTGTTAACCTCGGATCAAGCTAGATTAGCTTGAGTTTAGGGTTTTGTGCTGGTGAGCCCGAAAAACCGGCTGGGTTCGTTGTGATCCCGGAAGAAAAACAACAAGTTGTGAGTTGTGCTCTTGTAAAACAACTCGGCTGTAATCTAGTTGGTTATAGTGTGGACCCAAGTGAATCTTGAGAGTGGACGTAGGTGTTGGATACACCGAACCACTATAAAATTCTTGTGTTTGTCGTGCATTTATTATCTCTATCTTTATCTCCTTGTTTGTGCTTTATATTTGCATTGCAATTAATTTTATTTGTCTTAGAGCAGATAATCTTTTAAAGAGGTCAAATTTTTTAAGAACCCGATTCACCCCCCCCCTCTTGGGTTGCCATCTGGGCCAACACCTCCTCAGGAGGAAGCTCTCAAGCAGGAAACTCCTTCCGAGCTTCCGTTACCGTTGGCCCAACGTCACCACCCTCTTATCCCTCCGAGGGAGGCCCTTCAACGATAGGCTCACCCTGAACTTCCAACGGAGCCTCGTCCAGGCTATCCATTATCTCCACCACCAAAGGATAAGGATCTCGGCCACCCTCTCTGGTTCCTCCTCCGCTCTCTACTCCTCCGTCATGGCTATTGCTCCCTCCTCCAACTGAGGGGACCCCTCTCTCACTGCCGGCTCCCCCACATCCTCTTTCTTTGATGGTAAAGAGCGCGGGCTAGCCCTGACTCGCCCAGCCTCCGACGAGTGTTCTCCAGAAAGACGAACCTTCTTCTCAGGCTTACACCTTTCTGCACTATCAGCCTCTCTCGGGCGCTTGCTCAACTCTTTCTTTATGCGTCCCTCCAGCGCAGATCTCTTGGCTGCAAGCGCAGTAGGCGAACAATCAGATCAAGATATACTCGCTCGAATGAAATCAATGGATGGGAGAAAGAAAAAAGACTTACCTTGCTCGTCGATAGGGCTAAGTCCGGCAGCAAAAAGAGCCTCCTCCGATAGTAAGACATTGGCCAAGAACACTCGACCATCAAGAAGGACCCCTAGGTCCTCCTTCTCCCATTCGGATAGGGCTGGATGCTCTTCCATATCCCTAACAGGGTTTTTCCATCCCCACGGGAAGCCAGAACCGATGTTTCCTTTGGCGATAAAGAATCGAACCTTCCATTCCTTTATGGACGACAGTTTATTCATGATCGTCCTGAATGACTTTCGAGGTCCGATATAGGACCACTCCGAGCTCCTCCCAGACATCAGATGGTAACAAACACGGAACAGGGACAGAGTTGCTGTTACATGAACTCAGTTACACATCGAAATAAACCCGATGATACTCCGCCAGCTGTTAGGAGCCACCATTGTTGGGCAGATGTTATAGAATCTCATGATCTCTTTCGCTAAGGGGTGAAGGGGAAATCGGAGGCCTGCCTTTAGGCTATCTTTGTAAAGAAAGATCCTGCCCTCCAGCTCTTGCGAGACCCTATGCTCGGGCTCCGGCAGCTATAAAATGACATCCGAGGGAA
The DNA here is from genome assembly GCA_900491605.1 of Calamus simplicifolius. NCBI lineage: Eukaryota > Viridiplantae > Streptophyta > Magnoliopsida > Arecales > Arecaceae > Calamus > Calamus simplicifolius. The sequence continues at coordinate 605,985 of UESW01004688.1, forward strand.
TGCCACACTTCTGGCGTATTCTCCCCAAATCCTCGGCAACAATCTCTGAGACCGGGTCGCTAGGCTTCACCATGCTGTTGATTGAAAGAAACACCGAGCGACGTTGCAAAGGAAGTAGGGGAACAAGATTCTCCAAGAAGGAACGAAAGGGCGCTGCGAATGGGATTGGTGTTGTTTCGACTTTGCTTTTCCCTAAAGGAAACTGCCTCAAAGAGAAAATAAGGCATCTTGATCAGAACACCCGAAACCGCCGCTACAGGCGCCGTGAAAACCGAGATTTGCTACGTGGCACTTCCCCAACCGTTGCCCCTAGGAAGCGACAGATCAGTCCCGAAATGGCAAGGTGGCCGCGTAGCATTAATTAGGGCATTATTACGCAGGCTGTCAAATCCAAACCCATTCAGATCATGCCACCTGGAGTTATACTCCCTACGCCCGAACCTACGCTTTGAACTAGGGAGTGGGGGGCATATGTTAAGAGATAAAATCGTTGTTGCATTAATAATCATGCAAGGGGTTAGGATCAACCCTGACTCCCACTTGCTGTGCAATACCCGCTAGAGATGAATCAACCTCAGTGGATTGGGGCACCTTAGCCCCTCAGCGAGCCAAGGATTCCCAAGGCGCGGATCACATCTCTCGGCCTCAGCCGAGTTATAACATCTCTCTCGGCCTCCGCCGAGCTATCCCAATCTCTCTCGGCCTCAGCCGAGCTATCCCTATCTCTCGGCCTCAGCCGAGCTATTCCCATCTCTCGGCCTCAGCCGAGTTGTTCCCATCTTTCGGTCTCAGTCGAGCCATTCCTATCCATTGTGCCTCGCCAGCCGAGTTATCCATGCCCCAACCAGACTAGGGTACTCAAGCACCTCTGCGGAATCCGGCGCGGGAGAGTTTAAACAAAAATCATACCCGAGAGTGGCCTAGAGCCCTGGAACCTACACCGTCTCTGAATATCAAGACATCAACCAGCTCTCCCAGTCGTTGATCCTTTAACTAACGAGATACGAATCTTACTGACCTCATAACAAAATGGATTCGAATCCTAACGGCTTTCGGACCCACAACGCCCCCAAGGAATCAGGTGATCCTCTATAAATAGAACTGTCTCCCGACTTCTCAGGTATGCGCACTTGCTTACTGGTCCACTCTTCTTCTATCCATGCTCACCCCTTTCCGCCATTAACGCTCTGCTCGGATCTCTCGAAAGGCTACCCCTGGAGAGACTCTTCAGCGAGAGCCTTCTTCTCACATTTGTTGATTGTCGATCCCCGCTGACTTGAGCGTTGGAGGGTCTTCCGCGGAGGGCCACCCCCAATGCCTCTCGCGTGAGGACTATTTTGCAGGTCCGCCCAGGAGAGAGCCCATCCTGAAGCCCGATCGCGTCCAAGCCGAAGGACAGATTTCAGCAGCAACAATTATAAATAAATTATTCGAGCAAAAGAACTTAGCCATAAAAGCATGTAGCATGAAGGGCCTTTACACTTTTACAACGGTATGCTCCTAATGGAAATAAGCAATAAAAAAATTTTCAAATAGAAAAGGCAATGTACATATGCAATGAATTGGGTGAGATAAAACAATAGTTAAGCTAAATAAGGCTGAACCCTATCTCCATAAATGAGTCTTTCTATCAAGAGATACCTTATTAAACACAGCTTAATATAAGAGAGACTTAAAAAACTAAAATATAGGGAAGAGAGAAATATTTTAAAATAAATAAAATATAAATAATCAATAGCTTCATCATAAATGTGGCCGGAAAATGGTAAATAGTAGCCCTTGGCAGTGGGGGATTTATATATCTTAGATCATAAGGGGGTTTTTATCCGGTTAACTTTCTTTGATGAAGACAATAGTAGGCTGCTACAAAATTTTTCTGAACTCTTAGCCAAATAATAAAAACAAAGAAGTAAAAAAGATATGAAATGAGCAAATATGATTCTACTAGATGAGTATTATGTGAGAAATCCTGCTTCAATCCAATTATGATATTGCAATTTTTTTAGTAACAAAATTAGAGGTTAAACCTCATGAAAACAATCTCTTGAACATCTATGGAAGCTACTTGTGTAAGTTTGGGAAGAAAGTTAGTGATCCATCAAACATTTTTCCTCCTTAACGCAATCCAATTTATCAAAAAGTTTGCTATTTAGATGAAATACTAAAATGAATACTCTTAACTTACAAACGATGACATGCTGCCTCTTGAATATTAATTCAGAAGATAATGGTTTTTGAGCTACCTTTTACAATAATCTTAAAATATTAAAATAATTTTATAGTAGCTGTCAATCCATGCTAGACTTCTAGCAATTGTACATGTGTAAGAGAATGAAAAGATTGATAAACAGTGCAAGAAGAATAGGCCTACGAATTTTTCCTACCCAAGATGATCCAAGATACATTGAATCAAAGTTTTTCTTAATTTGTTTTTGGTTGTGGGCGGCCAAGAGACTATCTATCAAGTACATGCTATCGCATGCTCTAGCTATAAAAACACTACTAGATATTTCAGTAGCAATCAAATCACCAATAATGCCCTCTTGGGACAACCCATGTCCTCTTTGGTGCCACCAAAACTTTAGGTTGCATTTGGTGCATCATCAGGTAATCCTAAATGGTAATAAGGATTGCCTATAAGATAGATTACCACTGAATAGATTGTTAGTAATGTTGATTATTGTGTTTGGTATAGAGATGCAACTCGGGCTAATGAAACTCGGGCTTTCCTCAATCCTAACCCTAACCCTATTTGTAAAATGTCAACTCTAACCCTAACCCTAACCCTATTTGTAAAACCTCAATCCTAATCCTATTTTTAAAAATCGGATTCGAATTAAGTTTTGGGTTGGAATTTGGGTTGATGAAAAAAAAAAATACTTTTTTCAAAGTAAATAAACACCGAATTATGAATCCCAAATACGAGAAAATAAAATCCCTTGCCGAACGCATAAGCTAGGCTCGGGACTTTAACATTGTATTTTAAAAAAAAAGTCTTACATGAAACAAAGAAGAGGAGAAGGTGCCGTAAACAAAGAAGAGGAGGAGGCGGAAAGTGAAACAAAATATGCGGGTGGTTCGCCTTTATGTTTATCATTCTTTTCCTCGTCTGCGACCGACGGCCTTGCCCTCCTCGCCCTCAAGTTGGTCATCTCGTCTGATCAGATTGGCACCCTCAACGCCCCCAAAAATCTGGTGCCGATTAGCTACCCTTCGTTCGGGTAATCCTCGGGTTCGAGTTATTGCAAATCAAGCCGAGTTAAATCCGGGTCTTTCGGGTTCGGGTTGGACAAATATGAGTTTAAGCACAGCTGTAAATCGGATAGGCGGACCGGGTTCGGATTGAACCTGGCCTAAGTTGTACCCCTAGTTTGGTATACACAGGCAATGTTACAATAATATTAATTACCGTGTTAGTTGCACCCCTAATTTGATATACACAGGTAATGTTACAATAATATTAATTATCGTGTTTGGTATAACAAACAGACTACCAGTCATATAATATTAAAATTTTAAAATACTTATAAATTAAATATATTAAAAATTTATACTATTATATATTTGCTTCGAAAAAACTTGCATTTATAAATGATAGCGCCTAAATTTTATGATCCTCAAATTAAGAAAATGGCGCTCTACATATAACAAAATAAAACAGACAGGATCTAAATATGCCGTATATAATAAAAATTATTAATATATAATCTAATAATAAATTAATCAGTAATAAGCAATATAAAAAATTTAATAACAGTTTCAATAGTAATATAATATAAATATTTTTTTAAAAAAATTTAAAATACTTTCAATTGTCTGAGAAAAAAGTATTGGTAGTTTGTTAAAACAGTAGCAAAACACAAAATAGAAAAGTAACAAGTGATTGGATCTATCCTAACATATCCAGAGAGATAAATATCTTAGCAAGACGTACGATAGCTAGTACGCACTAATGTCAGCATCGCTATCAAAATTCAAATTAAGATTACAACTTGCCAACTAATCCCTAAGTTGACTGCTTACCTTTTATTGTAAAATTTAAGTTAATGGTTGCAAATTAAATTGCCTGATGATTATAAATAATTATTCAAGCAAGAGAACTTAGTTATAAAAGCATGCAGCATGAAGGGCCTTTACACTTTTACAACGGCATGCTCCTAATGGAAATAAGCAACGAAAAATTCCCAAATAGAAAAGGCAATGGACATATGCAATGAATCGGATTAGATTAAAAAAATAGTTAAACTAAATAAGGTCGAACCCTATCTCCATAAATGAGTCTTTCTATAAAGAGATATCTTATTAAACTTAAAAAAACTAAAACATAAGGAAGAGGGAAATATGTCGAAATAAATAAAATATAAATGATCAATAGCTTAACCATAAATATGGCTGGCAAATGGTAAATAGTAACCCTCGGTAGTGAAGGATTTATATATCTTGGATCATAAGGAGGTTTATATCCGGTTAACTTTCTTTAATGAGGACAATAGTAGGCTTTTGCAAAATCTTTCTCAACTCTTAGTCCGCCAATAGAAACAAAGAAGTAGAAAAGATATGAAATGAGCAAGTATGATTCTGCTAGACGAGTATTAGGTGAGAAATTCAGCATCGATCCAATTATGATATTGTAATTTTTTTAATAACAAAATTAGAGGTTAAGACCTCGTGAAAACAATCTCTTAAACATTTATGGAAGTTATTTGTGTAAGTTTGGGAACAAAGTTAGTGATCCATTAAACATTTTCTCTCCTTAATGCAATCTAATTTATCAAAAGTTTGCTATTTAGATTAAATAATAAAATGAATACACTTAGGTAGTGTTTGATAGCCCAAAAGTTATTCCTGGATAATTGTATGGGATAGCATTTATCCAGGGGATAGCTGAGGGAATAAGGATTTTTTTTAAATTACAAGTCTACCATCAAGGGATAACTTTAGTTGTTCTTAGGTTCCCTAGGGAATAAGTTCAGGGGATAACCCATGGTTAACTATGGTTAACAATGTGTTATCCCCTCTGGTTAAATTTTTTCAGATCTATCCCTTCTAACTATAGCATTTAAGAGTAATAAAGAATATTCAAGCATATCAAATACTGCCTTAAGTTACAAATGATCACATGCTGCCTTTCGAATATTAATTCAGAAGATATTGGTTGTTGAGACCAGATATTTTGCATGTGCGAGGCACACACCACATTGTTTTCTCCCTTCAGAATTTGTGTTGCTCGATGGAGAAATTGAATTCAGTTATTTAATGAATTAATGTTTCGTCCATGTGATTGCTTTTATCCATTCGATAGTGCACTTTTGCTGGGTGGGGCACAAGCATCTCCTTAAATAATAATAATAAAAAAACTAGAATTTTTTTCTGACAAATTATTTTAATAGAGGATGAAATTGGTAGGGTGTATGCCATAAGATAGGCTGTACTATGAGCGATAAAAAGAATAGAAGATTTTTTTTAAAAAAAAGAAAATAATAAATTGATAAAAATTTTAGCAATTCAAAATTAAAAAGATATTATTTAAATTTTTTGATTTCATATAAGCACTCAAGAATTTTGTTTAGTGCATAATTTATATAGAATTAAATGCACTTCAACATAGGCTCCTATGAATTATCATGTATAATAATATAATATCTTCATTATAAAGACTAGGCAAAATATATTATTTAAATTTATTTAGTTTAATATACATATCTAAAATTTGCTTATTGTGTAATTGATATAATATTAAATATATATCACTGACTCTCAGATTTTCTTTCTATTTTAAGCGCTAAGTTTATCAAACCAAACCAAGAGTTCAAATCTAAATCTAATGGGTTGTAAACCATTTCTACTTTATATCATTTGTAAGACATTTTTAAAAAAATTATTAAATAAAAATTATTTAATAAATTTAAAGATAGAAGAATGTAATAACTTAGAAATAACAAATAAATATAATTTTTTTTATAAATTTAGCATGCTTGAGGTTAAAAAGGCTTTGAGTAAAATAAAAAATACAAAAGCATTAGGGCCAGATGGGATCTCTATTGAGGTTTGGAAGGGCTTAGAAGAAATTGGAGTCATATGGTTAACCAATTTATTTAACAAGATTATAGTAACTAAAAGAATATCGGATAATTGAAGAAAAAATATATTAATACTCATATATAAAAATAAAGAAGATATTCAAAACTATACAAATTATAGAGGGATTAAACTGATGAGTCATATAATGAAATTATAGGAGAGAGTAATAGAAAATCGAATAAGAGCTAAAACTTTGATGTCAAATAATCAATTTGAATTTATGCCTAAAAAATCGATCATGGAAGCAATTTATTTATTAAAAATATTGATAGAAAGATATAGGAAAAAGAAAAAAAGACCTTCATATATTTTTATTGATTTAGAAAAAGCATATGATAGAGTTACTAGAGAATAATATGATAAATTTTAGAAAAAAAAGAAGTTACCAAAAGGTATATAAAATTGATAAAAGATATGTATGATAGAGCAATAAATATTGTTAAAACAATAATAGAAGAAACTAGTGAGTTTTTAATTACTTTAGGTTTACATCAAGGATCTGCCTTAAGTCCGTATCTTTTTGTATTAGTTATGAATAAATTAACTAATCATATTCAAAATGATATCCCATTGTATATGTTATTTACAAAAGATATAGTATTAATTGATGACACTAAATCTGAAGTAAATGCTAAGCTAAAGATTTAGAGAGAGGTTTTAGAATCTAAAGGTTTTAAAATTAGTAGAACTAAAATTGAATATATGAAATGTAATTTTAGTGGGAGTAGAAATACAAATAAAGAAACAATGAAGATTACAAACTAAGAGATACCAAGGAGTAAAATATTTAGGTATTTGAAATCAATTATCCAGCAAAAGATGAATTAGGCAAAGATGCGAATTATAGAGTTAAAGCAAGATGGATTAAGTGGAAGAGTACTTCAGGAGTATTGTATGACCAGCACATTTTATTAAAATTAAAAAATTCTATAAAATCGATATTAGATCAGCAATGCTATATGGAACAGAGTGTTGGGCAATACTGAAACGATATGTGAATAAATTAAGTAAAATAGAAATGCATGTGTTAAGATGGATATGTGGTAAAACTTTAAAAAATAGAATTAAAAATAAATATATAAAAAAATGATAGGAGTAGTCCTAATTAAAGATAAAATGAGAGAAAATCGATTTGGTGGTTTGGACATATACAACGAAGACCTTTAAATGCTCTAGTTAAAAAGAGTGATCTTTTAATAATCTATAGTAAGGATAGAGATAGAGGTAGACCTAAACTAATATGAACAAAAATAATTGAAAAAAAAATAACTATTTATAATTTGAATATCGACTTAGATGTCTGGAATAAAGTAGAGTGAAGGAAGCATATTCATATAGCCAACCCTATGTAGTTGGGAAAAGGCTTAGATAAGTTGAGTTGAGTATCATTTGTAAGACATTACAATCTTATCCAAAATCTACTTAGTACATAACCGATATGCAACAAAATACATGCCAACATATGTTCTCATAAAAATTATATCTTTATTGTTAAAACTAATATAAAATTCCATGTTCCTAATTAATTGATCATAGGCATTGAGTGTATCTCTAGAGAAAAGGATTATACATAAATAGATACACTAATTCGTATGTTTAGATATTCGAATGTGCTAGTTAATTTGACATTTTAAATAGGATGACTCAAATGATTTTTTTTCTTTTCAAATCTTACTGAAAGGCATCTAATGTTACCATATGATGGTAGAGTACATTTGACGTGCGAGGAGAGGTGAAATGTTATTAGCTGTGCCATAATGGCAACATGGGTTGGTAATGCCTTGTAGAGGGAAATGAGTACTCATTGATCTTGATAAGGATTAAGGCTGCTAGTTGGGGAGACGGTGCATCATGGAACAGAATGATTAATGCACATCACATGAGTACGGTACTTTGAAAATAATGGAAACTAAATAAGCTGCCAAGAGTCTGAAAATTGGGTTATATCCACTATGATTGTGGCTCAATGCTCTAGTAGTAGGACCATGGTACAACTGGGCTAATAGGGATGTCAATTTTTTTCGTTTCCCCGTTTAACTGATCGGTATCATTTTTAACGGGTCAAAGAATTTCCGTTTTAAACGGCTTAATAGATAACAAGGATTTTTCGTTAACGGCTAAATGGATAAACGGCCCGAAGACGTATTTCCTCTTTCACGCAGCCGATCTGAGGTTCTGAAGTCTGAACCTACTCCATCGTCTCAATCACTGATATGAACTCTGAAGTTCTGAATCTACTCCATCGTCTTCAATCGCTGCCTCATCGACGCCCATCGACGCCCTCCAACATCTTTTTTTTCTTAGATACGCTCATTTCTTTCTTTTATTTCTAAAGAAAGATATCTCTTTATTTTTTGCTTTGAAATTTGAATGTATTCTTTTGTTACGATGTTAAAGCTAATGTGTTAGATGTATCAATATCAACGATTGGTTATTGGGGTTTATTCTATCTTATCCTAATTAATTTTATTTTTTTAATTTTTAATAAATTATAAATTTAATAAAATAATTTTATTTTTTTATGTAAATGGGCAAATGGGTGTGGGTACCTGTTTGCCCGATCGGGTATCCCCGTCCCCACTCTGTTAACTATAACGGCTTAACGGGGATATTTTTCCTAACGAGGATGGGTATCGATATAGACTGCCTTGGTCCATCCCGGGGCCATTGCCATCCCTATGGGCTAAGAAATCTATGTCCTCTCCAAGAAATTTATTAGGCTCACTGATCACTGTCGTTGGCGGTCAAAATTAATAAAACCTACTCATTACTATAGCTAGTGGTGAATCGGGATCGTATCCTTGAAGATCAAGGGCAATTATTTCATAAAAGAAATAAAAAATTTATTTGTAGATGATTATATTTAGAATAGTGGTTATTAAAAGATAACAACTAATTAATTAATAAAATTAAGACAGCAGAAGAAGCAACCCAAGAATCCAAATCCACCATGCACATAGGTTTTATCTTTTTTTTTTTATGTTGCAATAGCAATAGTTTTAGCAAATTCAGAATTAGAATAATTTATCTCTTGTCAGGCATGGGCCGTATCAGGAGATCACGTCACATTCGCTTAAAGTATACATTGTTGGCCCAGATGGCAACCCAAGAGGGGGGTAAATTGGGTTCTTAAAAAAAATTAACTCTTAAAAAAAAAACTTTTTACTTTGATATGAAAGAGCTTAAGTGCAAAGTAGATAAATGTTAATCACAAATAAATGAGATAGAGGGAGACTAAGAAACAAAGCACGACAAACACAAAGATTTTATAGTGGTTCGGTGTATCCAACACCTACGTCCACTCCCAAGCTTCACTTGGGTCCACACTATAATCCTTTTGATTATAGTCAAGTTGTTTTACAAGCTTACAACTCAAAACTTGTTGTTTCCCCCAGGATCACAACGAACCCAGCTGGTTTTCCGGGCTTACCAGCACACAACCCAACAACAAGCTATCCTTAGCTTGTACCGAGGTATAATGTAACATCCTGAAAACCTTGTAATTTATGGCATTTTTATTTGAAATGAAAGTCAGAGAGTTTCAGTAAAGTGTGAGTGTGTTGGCCTTTTGATAAATGTAAAGAGAAGAAATTTTGGAGTAAATGAGTATATTTTTGAATGTTAAAGAGTTTGATTTAAGAGATTAAGAGATTTAAGTTTTAATGGGCTTAAATCATAAGAAAAAAATCAAGTTTAGTTTGAGTTTTACCCTTAAAAGATGTTTTTAGTAGTTGGAGTCGACACTATTTGGAGTGGAGTCGACTCTGGCACGGTTTTAAACTTTTGGCACGCTTTGGAATCGACACCTACTGAGGTGGAGTCGTTACCTGCAGAGAAAATAGAAGGTTAATATTTCTGCTGCAGTGTTGGAGTTGACACCTACTTTTTCTGGAGTCGACACCTATTTCTGCTGGAGCCGATTCCAAATGTGTTGGAGCCGACTCCAAGACGACAGGTTTTTCTGAGTTAAATCTTGAGAATTTCATATTTATTCCATTTCAAGTCCGATTTGGATGCCGTTTGAACCGTTGGATTTCTAAAATCGAGCTCTTCAAGCTGGTAAAGTATTTTCTTGGAAATGTTATATAAAAGTATCGATTTAAGTAAAAAATGATAATCTGGGCTATAAATCGATTAAAAAAATGCTATATCAAGGGAAAAATGGGAAAAGGCTCCGATGTGAATTGCTAATTGTGTTAAGGGAAACTTGGGAAAGAAAATCTAAGGGCAAAATATCATGGTTATAAGTGAGCCACGTGTTTTTCAAAAAGCATGCGTTAAGAGTGTTTGAGGGCAAAAGGGGAATTTGGCATGCCTTAACCCTTAAGTTTCCCATGACTTGGTCCCCAAGTCATTAGAGAAAAGGGGAAAAACGTGGGTTCAGCCAGAGAAAAGAAAGAAAGAAAGAAAGAGAGAAAGAAGAGGAAAAAAGAGAGGAAGAAGAAGGAGGAGGAAGAAAGAGGAAGGGAAAGGGAAGCTTGGGGTTTGTGCTCGACTCCAGGTAAGTTATAGCTTCACTAGATCTTACATGACTTTAGATTTTCTTAGATTATTGTATTTTGAGGTAATAGTAGAAGAAATCTTGAGTAGAGAAAGGGTGAAAGAAAATAATGAGATATTAGAAGATAGATCATGTATGCATGCATGGTTCGTGGGAAAACCTCGTGTGGAGATAATCCTAATAGCTATCGTATCTGTATGTTGACGTAGGTCAAGAGGGTTATTCCAGGGAGCCAGAATACCAGAGTTGAGTACCAGTTGAGGAGTAACCTGCTAAGGTGAGTGGGTTTCTCATCTAGCAATGAGAAGTTAATTTGAGCTAGTATAATGAGATTAATACCTAGTTGTGGTATGTTATGTTTAGCAGAGTATTATGTATATTTTAAATATGAGAAATGAGAACCTAGTATATGATATTTTGATAAATGAGTTTTGAGCATGAGTTTCGATGAGGGGATTTTTAATGTATACATGGCATATTTGCATGATAAAGCTTTACAAATGATGTATGTATCATACTGAGCATCAGGCAGCTATGGGGCTGATCACCCTTTAGACTGTAATGTAGCATGAGCATTTGCACACTACTATCGAGCCGGCACCTCCTTACGAACAGATCGTACGATGAACCCCAGAATCAGGGGTGAGTGCAAGCTTACCAGGCCAGTGGGGCCGGTTGTGAGCAGCCCGTGGGGGCATGAATCATAGCTCAGTGGAGATGATTACTATATATAGCCCATGGGGGCAGAGAGAAAACTCGAGGTTCCAGGGTTAAGGAACAAAGCACTTTGCCGGGTGAACTGCATGGGTAAGGGGTGCTATTTGTGCGGGGATCCTGTTGCTAGTCACGCACCCAATGAGAGTACACTTACAGGAGGGCGACTGTAGGGTGGTACCTCAAAGGCATTACACACACAACCCAGCATCATGAGATTTAAAAGCATATGTTGTGATATAAAAAGGGCCAGTGGGCCAAGTAATTATCCCGAGAGGGAGAGTTTACTTGAGATGCCAATGGGCAAGTAGATTTTGTTGGGAGTCTGAGAATTTAATAAAGAAGTCTGGGTTGTAGATAAAGAATGCATATTTTCATATTGTAATGCATGTATTTTTATCTTAATGAGTTATCTTTCAGTGAAAAGTTATTGTAGAGTATTTCAGTACTGATATGTTATTTGAAGAATAAGCTACATTTTATTTTATCTGATATCATGTTAAAAATGTACTTTGAGTTGTACAAGCTAAATAGTATCAGCATATGATTGAAAATAAGAGGTTATGGTTCTCTATTTCTCCATAGTTAGATGGTTATCCAATCACTAGGACTTAGGTCTCATCCCTCTATGATTTAAATGTTCTTTCAGATCAGTGAGTATTTTTGCCAGGATCACAAGATAAGCAGGACAGAACCCTTAGCTGATGAAGCTTGCTTGGATGCAAGGGTGTATAGATGTTAGCCTTGTATATTGAGATAGTGTGGTTTGATATTTGTATTTTGTATATGTGTATGTGTACAGTGAGATGTAATGATGTTTTAGACCTTTTTGGATATGAATATGAGACTTATGTTTTGGAGAAAATTATGAGCATGATGTGTGCACTTATGATTTTGATGTCGATTGTGAATGTGATCTTGTAAACTGCCTGAGGAATGTCATGAAAAATATTATCTGAGCAGGTTGATGCTTAGTGTTGATTGAGTGATTTGTGTATATAATTGAGATAAAAATGAAAAGTTTTTAACAGGATGTATTTTCGTGTGTCTGCCACTTATGATAATTAGTTGGGGTTCTCTAGCTCTTTATGGAGCGCTACATAAAGACTAGTAAAACTCTATCCGATTACCACAAGTGTGCAGATGTGCTGTCGGTGGCCCCAGAGAGGAGGGGGAGCTGACATATAATACCTCCACTAATTCAATCCCCTGATTGAATTAGCAAACACTAATGAAAAATAGAGTTTAAGTACATAGCAGCTCCTCAAATGAGCAAATAAACAATAAACTAAACAAGGATAAGAAAAGCCTGTTTGAAGCTCTTTGAATGTGTACTTTTCTTCTTTTCCTCTTCTCCTTTGAAAGATTGAATCAGGGCCTCAGCTCAGATTCTTCAGAAATTTACAGTTGAGAAGTTGAGGATTTGGGGCTTTTGCTATCTTTCTTCTAAAGATGGAAATTTCTTTGATTTGAACTTGAGAAGCTTGTGGATTTCTCTTTGAGCTTTCTGAGGTTAATGGATTTGAGCTCTAAGTCTTTCCTCTTGATTTCTCTCTCTTTTTCACAGAGTATTTTTCTCGATTTTTCTCCTCTTTTCTCTTGTATATCCTCTCTTTTTCAAACGGACGATTTTTCTTTTTATAAATTTTGTAATCCAGGTTTAGGTGGGAAATATAGCCGTTGTAAGTTGTTTGGATCTCTCTACACACAAAGAAAATAGCCGTTAGAGGTTAGGTAAAAAGAAATCTTACCATTGGAGTCTATTCTGACAGAGAAAAAATCCGTTCATGACAGGTTGGAGTCGGCTCCAACTTTTCAGGTGTCGGCTTCAAGTCGGGTATCCAAAAATAGAAAATAAAAAGTTGTTGAGGAGTCGGCTCCGAGAAAGTTAAGTGTTGGCTCGCTGCTTTCAGGGGTCGGCTCCGCAATCCGAAGGTGTTAGCTTCAGAAATGCTCATAAAAACACGCTCTCTATTCTCAGGTTAGAGTCGGCTCCAGAAAATCAGGTGTCGGCTCTCGAATACTGGGTGTCAGCTCCGGAAACTGAAACAAAATACGCTTCTCTGTATCTCAGGTTGGAGTCGGCTCTAAAACTCTAGGTGTCGACTCCAAACCGTGCCAAAATTTCAGAAAACTTCTGATACGCCTTGGGGTCGGCTCCTGATCATTGGGTGTCGACTCCAAGCTCTGAACTTTGAAAAATCCTTTTGACATTTTGATTCAAAACTTGTTTCTTTATTCCTTTTGATTGATCAAACATTTTTAATCCCTGTAACACTTGTTAAATCTATTAGAAACATAGTAAATATACTCATGTCTTTTATTAATCATCAAAATCAATACTTGAGTTAACAATCTTCCCCTCTTTTATGATTATAAAAACATTGAGTATATGCATGAGTTAGACAATAAGATTTTCAACTCAAATTTCTCAAATATTTAGTTCTCATAGGTAAGCTCCCCCTGAATGAAGTAGCTCCCCCTATGATACTCAATTTAATAGTAAACTTTTAATGTTTGATACTGATTAAACAATGCATATCAAATTATATCAAATTAAGTGCACATATGTCAAATTACTTCTCTCTATATGTAATACCAATTAATTAAGCTTATTATTCCAATGCATATACAAATACTTTTCCCTCTTTTTAACTTTTGATGCATATACGACTATCAAATTACTTCTCCCCCTTTTTTGTAATCAACAAAAAGTTTAAGAAGTTTCAAGTTAAATGATAAAATTGAGAGATGCTTCAAAGATCAAATGATATTCATTAAGTATCAAATAAGTTCATTACATAAAGTCAAGTATTACATCATATTGCAAAAAGAAACTTCATTACATCAAAATTTCAAACTAAACTACACTTCATTACATCAAGACTTTAGTGAAAAGTAAATCAACATCAAACTAAACTAAACATCATCTTTTAATTACATCAAAGAACTTCATTACAATGTAATCAAAGATTAGTTCTAAGAAGTCTTTGCAAATCTTCTAATATTTTTTCCATTCCTTCACTTTGAGTTCTTACAAATTCCTTTAGTCTTCTATCAATAAATGCACATGCAGTCATAATTTTGCCCTAAAGCTCAGCATTGCATTTGGAGTAAGTCTCTGAATCTCCACCAATATCTTTAAGTTCTTCAAAAATATTCTTGAGATCATTCTTCAAAGATTTGCGGAGGCTCCAAGTGTAGATTCAATTTTACCAATCCTTTCATCCAAAGAATAATACATTTATTTTAAATTCATTAAACTGTTGTCAATTTTTATTTTCATTTCTTCCTTGTGAGTAGCAAATAAACTTTTAAGCTGTTCTAACTGGATATCAGAAAAACCAATAGATGACATAGGCGATGGTACATGTGCAGGAGCTAGAGTAGGTACCGGTGGTGGTGAAGATCTGCTAGGCTCTGGTGATGGATGTCTCGCTGATGGACCTGCCTCAGATGGTGCAATAGCCCTAATATCAGCTGCTCTCTCATCCAGATGGCCTTTCTTTCCCATCTACCATCCACTTTTACAAACCCTATTCTATGCACAGTAGCCAAGCTATAGTAATATGTGTGTCTAAGGTTCTTTGATGGCTCATTGTCAGAAATCACAACTCCTTGACTTCTAAAAACCATGGTTAGGATCATCCCATAAGGCAATGAAGATCTCCTCTTGCCCTTGGCCTCAGCCATATACCATATCATCATTCCAGCAAGATTAATTGGCTGACCCATCAAGATACTATCCATAATCACTATGTCTCGCTTTGAGACATACTCAAAACGGCCAGTCTTGGGAAATAAGATCCTACCACAAATGTTATGCAGCAATCTAAGTTCAAGTGGCAATTGATTTTCCCTAACTTCATCAAATTCTGATATTTCTCTTCCTAACATCCTTGACAAAGCATCTGATCTCTCACTATGAATGTCCGCCGCAAGCCCAGTGACAGGGATGCCTAAAAGATTTCCTAAGATCTGAAATGTGAGATAAATTCTCTTCCCTCTTACAGAACTGACTATTCCACCATCTCCCCTTGATAAATTGAGATAAAATTCCTTAACTAGGGCTAGATAAGTAGGAACATCCAAAGAACATACCTTATCCCAGCCGAGCTCTTTAATTTGTCTACCGATTGCAAAACTCTTAGCTTCAAAGAAATCGAAATTCACCTTTCTTCCCATGGTTATGACTCGCCCAACAAGGATATTTACTTAAGGAGAGGAAGGGCTAGGATTATCCGAGTGAGTTGAAGAGGAATCATCGCTTGGGGAAGGTTCACGGATGGGACGCCAAGTGTGCGCTTCCTTGTAGCCACGGGAGCATCAAAGACCGATCCCCTACGCTTAGGTGCCATTGGAATCTTAGGGAATGGTTGATTTGAGGAGTATTTGGCTTTGGGAGGTTTGGAGGGGTTTTGGAGAAGATTTAGAGAAGATAGAAAATGAGAAGGTGTCGACTCTGCCCTAATATAATCAATTTGGGTCCACCAGGTGTCGACTCCCGCAAAGTCGGGTATCGACTCCAAGTCGCTAACACTGTTAGCGCCCGAGCTGGAGTCGGCTCCGCTTAAGCGGGTGTCAGCTCCAAGGTCAGAGACCGAGAGCGACACAGACAAGGTGTCGACTCCACAGATTAAGTGTCGACTCCACTAACAGTTTCAGAGAAAAATAAATGAGTTTCAAGCAGCCGAAACTTGTCAAAATAAGGTCAATAAATTTTTGAAAAAATCTTTGGAATGTGGAGAATCAAATTGCTCAAAAGTCTAGATAAATTGTCCTTAAAGTCATGAAAGAAATCACAGGAATTGATTGAATTCTAGATAATCATTCCTTAGGTGTTTCAAAATCATTCCAAAGGATCACAAATTCCTAATTCTCCTCTAAGATAACAAATCTCTCTTCACTCAAAGGTTTTATAAATATATCAGCTAAATTCTTCAGTATTAACATAATCAAGGCAAATTTCATTGTTAGCTACATGTTCTCTTATAAAGTGATGTCTAATTTTAATGTTCTTAGTTCTTGAATGTTGTATTGGATTCTTAGTTAAATTGATTGCACTTGTATTATCACATCTAATAGGAGTTTTATCAAGTGTTATGCCATAATCTTCAAGTTGTCGCTTAATCCAAAGGATTTGAGCACAGCAACTTCCAGCTGCAACATATTCTGCTTCAGCAGTAGATAATGCAACCAAATTTTGCTTTTTGCTAAACCAAAGATTAAGTTATTTCCTAAAAATTGACATGCACCACTTGTACTTTTTCTATCTAGTTTACATCCAGCATAATCAAATTTGAATAAGCAATCAAATTAAGTGTTGAATCTCTAGAATACCATAATCCTACATTTTTGATCCATTTAGATATCTTAGTATTCTTTTTATAGCAATTAAGTGAGATTCTTTAGGTTCTGATTGAAATCTATCACATAAACAAACAGCAAACATGATATCAGGTCTACTTGCGGTTAAGTAAAGTAGAGATCCAATCATACCTCTATAGTGTTTTTGATCAACTTTCTTATCGTCTCATCTTTATCCAATTTGCATGAAGGACTCATAGGTGTTCCAAGGGGTTTGATTGATTCCATTCCATACTTCTTGAGTATTTCCTTTGTATACTTTGTTTGGTTGATGAAAATTCCTTCTTTGCTTTGCTTGATTTGGAGTCCTAGGAAGAAGTTGAGTTCTCCCTCATGCTCATCTCGAATTCACCCTGCATTAGCTTAGCAAATTCTTGACACAAATGATTGTTAGTAGCACCGAATACAATATCATCTATATATATTTGTGCTACTAATAAGTCTTTGTCTTTTCTTTTCAAAAATAGGGTTTTGTCTACATTTCCTCTAGAAAAACATTTTCAATTAGAAATTTTCTTAACCTATCATACCAAGCTCTAGGTGCTTGTTTTAAACCATATAGTGCTTTGTGTAATTTAAAAACATGATTTGAAAATTCATGATCTTCAAAACCAGGTGGTTGTTCCACAAAAACTTCCTCATTTATAAAAATTTAAAAATGCACTTTTAACATCCATTTGAAATAGATTGATGTTCATATGACATGCAAATGCAAGTAGTAATCTAATTGCCTCTAATCTAGCTACAGGTGCAAAAGTTTCATCAAAATCAATTCCTTCTTCTTGATTATATCCTTTTGCAACTAATCTAGCTTTATTTCTGATTACTATGCCATTTTTATCCAATTTATTCCTAAATACCCATTTAGATCCTATAACTGAATGACTTTTAGGTCTATCAACTAAGGACCATACATTAT
>UESW01004688.1:626126-666207 GCA_900491605.1 Calamus simplicifolius
ATCTAGCTTTATTTCTGATTACTATGTCATTTTCATCCAATTTATTCCTAAATACCCATTTAGATCCTATAACTGAATGACTTTTAGGTCTATCAACTAAGGACCATACATTATTCCTAGTAAACTGATTTAATTCTTCTTGCATAGCTAGCATCCAATTACTATCTTTTTCAGCTTCTTCCATAGTTTTAGGTTCAATTTGAGATACAAATGCAAGATGATTATTGATATTCCTCATAGATGATCTAGTTCTTACTCCTTGAGATGGATCACCTATAATCAATTCCTTCGGATGACCATAGGCATATCTCCATTCTCTAGGAAGATCTACTTCATTATGATTAGTATCAATAACATCAACCCTAGGTGAATCATCATCTTTATCTTCTTGTTCATGATCTGAAGATACATTTATATTTAATTTTTCAATATCTCTTTCTAGAATATTTGTATCTTCCTCATCATCAATCTTTTCTGAACTTGATGCTAAAGGCTCATCAAAAACTACATGAATAGATTCTTCTATAATTAAGGATTTCTTGTTAAATATTCTATAGGCTTTACTAGTTGTTGAATATCCTAAAAATATGCCTTCATCAGATTTTGCATCAAATTTACCAAGATTATCTTTTTCATTATTATGAATAAAACATTTACAGCCAAATGCATGAAAATAACTAATGTTTGGTTTCCTATTATTCTATAATTCATAGGGGGATTTCTTAAGAATTGGCCTAATTAGGGTTCTATTAAGGATGTAACATGCCGTGTTTATAGCTTTCGCCCAAAAGTATTTTGGTAGGTTGCTTTCACATAGCATGGTACGGGCCATGTCTTCTAACGTCCTATTTTTTCTTTCTACAACTCCATTTTGCTGAGGTGTTCTAGGTGCAGAGAAATTATGATGAATGTCATGTTCAATGCAGAAACTTTTAAACAAATGATTTTCAAATTCAGTACCATGATCACTTCTAAGAGACACTATGGTGTTATTTTTCTTATTAGTGACTTTCTTGAAGAATTTTAAAAATATTGAGAAAGTCTCATCCTTGTGAGCCAAAAATAATATCCAAGTGAATCTAGAATAATCATCTGCTATCACAAGGCCATATTTCTTTCCTCCTAAACTTGTTGTTCTAGTAGGTCCAAAAAGGTCCATGTGAAGTAGCTCTAGTGGCCTTGAAGTGGAAACAATATTTTTAGATTTGAAAGAATTTATAGTTTGTTTTCCAAATTGACATGCATCATAAATTTGATTATTTCAAAATCTAACTTTGGAAGTCCTTTAACTAAGTCTATTCTAATCAATTTTGAAATCAAGTGTGTGCTTGCATGACCTAATCTACGATGCCATAGCCATCCAATCTTATTTACATTAGCATTATCAGCAACTAGGAAATGATTACTAGTAAACAAATTATCCAAATCAATTAAGTATACATTGCCATTTCTATATCCAGTAAATATAATGCTATTGTTAATAGGATTAGAGACGGTGCAGATAGAAGCTTCAAATGAAACTTTGAAACCTTTATCGCATAATTGGCTAATACTAATTAAGTTATGCTTTAAACCATCTACATAAAGAATATTTTCAATGAAAGTGAGGGAGTTATCTGAATTTTACCAAATCCCATATCTGGCCTTTACCATTATCACCAAATGTGACAACTCCTCTTTTATCCTCAAGGGTGATGAATTGCTCCTTGTCACCCGTCATGTGTCTTGAGCAGTCGCTATCAAGATACCACTTTCGTTTTGATCTTTTGGCCGCAAGACACTCCTGCAAAGTAATCAAACTTTCTATTTAGGTACCCAAGCCTTCTTGGGTCCTTCATGGTTAGTAGCAAAAAGATTGTTCCATTCGAAACCCATATTTTCTTTCCTTTACTACTTAAATTCTTGTTAATTTTTCTAAAATTGCATTCATAAGCTTTATGTCCCTTTTTGTTACAACAATAACATGAAGCATCATTTTTATCCTGTTCTTTCTAAAGAAATTTTTAACATACTTTTGCTTCTTGTTAGGCCTATAACCTAATCCAGCTTTATCAAATACAGCTCTTTGATTACTCAATAACAAATTAAGTTTTTCTAAGCTATATGTAAATTTATCAACTATATTTTTATATTTATCAACTTCTTTCTTTAAGCTAACATTTTCATTAGAAATTGATTCTTTATCTTTTAATAAATTCTTATTTTCAGATTTCAAATCTTCAACTTATGTGTTAGTTTATCCTTTTCCTTGACAAGATTTGAATTATCATTTTTCA
This sequence comes from Calamus simplicifolius, assembly GCA_900491605.1. NCBI lineage: Eukaryota > Viridiplantae > Streptophyta > Magnoliopsida > Arecales > Arecaceae > Calamus > Calamus simplicifolius. Next base: position 628,403 of record UESW01004688.1, read on the forward strand.
AAACTTTGCTTTTCTTTTCAGAATTTTGAAATCACTAACTAATTCATTAAATTCATCAAGCAATTCTCAAAGGTAAAGTCATGAGTTTCGTTACATACCTCATCGTCTTCTTTTGCCATAAAGCAAATGTTTGCAACTTCCTTTTGTTCCTCCTCGGATGAGGATTCTTCGCTGTCGCTCCATGTTGCAACATATACCTTTTTCTTTTTCTTGTATCCCTTTTTTCAATTGAGGACAATCATATCTAAAGTGCCCCGGTTTCTTACATTCATAGCATATAAGGGGGTCTTTCTCTTTATCCTTGTCCTTTTCTTTTTCTTTTTCACCATCCATCTTTGTTCCAAATTTTTTCTTGTGGAAGGGTCTCCTTCTTTGCATAAATCTTTTGAATTTCTTAGCTAGAAGTGCAGTCCTCATCATCATCATCTTCTCCATCATCACTGCTGCTCTTCTCGATTTCTGCAGCTTTGAGGGCAATTGTTCTCTTCTTTTTGACCTCTTCCTCTTGATGTTGCTTCATGGTCAGTTCATGAGTCATCAATGATTCAAGTAGCTCTTCCAAAGGTAATGTATTTAAATCTTTGGCTTCTTGGATGGCAGTTACTTTCGCTTTCCATGATCTTTGAAGAGACCTAAGGATTTTACGAACCAATTCATGATTAGTATAGGTCTTACCAAGACTTTTTGGACCATTTACAATATCAGTAAATCTAGTGTACATGCATGTAATAGTTTCATTTTGTTCCATGCTAAACAATTCATACTTATGAACAAGAATATTAATCTTAGATTCTTTGACTTGATTAGTACCCTAATGGGTAACTTCTAGTCTATCCCAAATTTCTTTTGCGGAAATATATGTAGAAATTCTATTAAACTCATTAGCATCTAAAGCACAACATAAAACATTCATGGCCTTAGCATTGAGCTGAGCCATTTTCCTATCGTTCTCATTCCAATCCCTTTCGGGTTTAGGAACTATTGAACCATCTACTAAGTGTGTGGGTGTGCTAGGTCCATAAGTGATTACACTCCAAAGCTCATAATCTAAAGCTTGAATAAAAATTCTCATTCTAGCTTTCCAATAAGAATAATTAGAACCATTGAATAAAGGAGGTCTATTGGTAGAATGACCTTCAGCATATGAAGATCCAGCTTGAGCTGCCATTTGGATCTTTAACTCTTGATCGTTGGATCAAACAAGAAATGAGCACAAGCTCTGATACCAATTGTTGTCTCATATGACAACCCAAAAGGGGGGGTGAATTGGGTTCTTAAAAAAATTTAACTCTTTTAAAAAAACTTTTTGCTTTGATATGAAAAAGCTTAAGTGCAAAGTAGATAAATGCTAATCACAAATAAATGAGATAGAGGGAGACTAAGAAATAAAGTATGGCAAACAGAAAGAGTTTATAGTGGTTCGGTGTATCCAACACCTACGTCCACTCCCAAGCTTCACTTGGGTCCACACTATAATCCTTTTGATTACAGTCGAGTTGTTTTACAAGCTCACAACTCAAAACTTATTGTTTCTCCCGGGATTACAATGAACCCAGCTGGATTTCCGAGCTCACCAGCACACAACCCAACAACAAGCTATCCTTAGCTTGTACCAAGGTATACTATCTCCACTAATTCAATCCCCCGATTGAATTAGCAAATACTAATGAAAAATAGAGTTTAAGTACACAACAACTCCTTAAATTAGCACATAAATAATAAATTAAACAAGAATAAGAAAAGCCTGTTTGAAACTCTTTGAATGTATGCTTTTCTTCTTTTCTTCTTTTCCTCTTCTCCTTTGAAAGGTTGAATCAGGGCCTCAGCTCATATTCTTCAAAAATTTGCAGTTGAGAAGTTGAGGATTTAGGGCTTTTGCTATCTTTCTTCAAAAGATGGAAATCTCCTTGATTTGAACTTGAGAAGCTTGTGGATTTCTCTTTGAGCTTTCTGAGGTTGATGGATTTGAGCTCTAAGTCTTTCCTCTTGATTTCTCTCTCTTTTTCACAGAGTATTTTTCTCGATTTTTCTCCTCTTTTCTTTAGTATATCCTCTCTTTTTTAAATGAACGATTTTTCCTTTTTATAAATTTCTTAATCCAGGTTTAGATGGGAAATATAGCCATTGTGAGTTGTTTGGATCTCTCTACATATAAAGAAAATAGCCGTTAGAGGTTAGGTAAAAAGAAATCTTACCGTTGGAGTCCATTTTGACATATAAAAAATCTGTTCCTGACAAGTTGGAGTCGGCTCCAACTTTTCAGGTGTCGGCTCCAAGTCGGGTATCCAAAAATAGAAAATAAAAAGTTGTTGAGGAGTCGGCTTCGAGAAAGTTAAGTGTCAGCTCCACGCTTTCGGGGGTCGACTCCGCAATCCGAAGGTGTCGGCTCCAGAAATGCTCATAAAAATACGCTCTCTGTTCTTAGGTTAGAGTCGGCTCCAGAAAATCAGGTATCAGCTCCTGAATACTGGGTGTCGGCTCTGAAAACTGAAACAGAATATGCTTCTTTGTATCTCAGGTTGGAGTCAGCTCTGAAACTCTGGGTGTCAACTCCAGACCGTGCCAAAATTTCAGAAAATTTCTGATACACCTTGGGGTCGGCTCCTGATCATTTGGGTGTCAACTCCAAGCTCTGAACTTTGAAAAATTCTTTTGACATTTTGATTCAAAACTTGTTTCTTTATTCCTTTTAATTGATCAAACATTTTTAATCCCTGTAACACTTGTTAAATTTATTAGAAACATAGTAAATATACTCATGTCTTTTATTAATCATCAAAATCAATACTTGAGTCAACATAAACTATCTAATTATTTACAAAATTAGAGGTCTAAACTACCATACTATGATCTATCTCTCTTAGGCATGTACCATATTCTGATATCACGATACGTCGATAGAGGGTATAGACCGTATATGCTGATTAGAAAAATAACTTGAAAGATATATGAAAGAAGACCATATTTTTATTGCATAAAATCAAGAACAAAAAGAAAGATAGAACCTGATTACAGGCTTTATCATCATCCCAAGTTGAAGGAATCTAGCGCGCATTGCTGCTACCAGCATCCCCTCCATAATTTCTCTCTTCCAGGCCTAAATACAATGATCTAAATAAAAGAAAATAAAAAAAAACTTTGAAGAAAACTCTTCCCAGACTATTGCTTGAGGTCCTTCTTTTATAGAGTTTATCTAGGGCTTTCTTCAAGTTAAAGTTAGAGTCAATCGGGTTCAAGATCGTTTAGATATCATGAGAAAACTCTTCAACCATCCGTTTTACATCACCTGCCTTAGTCTGCACCGAGAATAATGCGAAGTCATCTCTTTCTTCCTTTTCGAACAAACAGAGTTCTGATTTGAGTGTCGTCTCACTTCAAAAATTGAGCTCTTTCCATCTTTAGGCTCCTCTTCTACAAACATTCATAAAAAAGTATTAATTCTTAATAAATTAAAATAATTAATATTTATTTTAATAGTTAAATTGGGATAATAAATAGACTTATCAAACCCCCAACTTATTCATTGCTAGTCCCTTAGCAATGTAATTAAAATAAAATTGTGTCACTAAATTTTTTTTTTTGCAAAATTAAATCCCGGCTTAAGGTTGAAAGAAGCTAACTAGTATCACTAATTAAGTATTGAGTTTTTTTTGAAGTAAATTTCACAGTCAGAACTATCAGGAACTTTCTTAGAGTTCATCCATAGATTTACGGCACTTGTGTTTGTGATGACTAACTTAGCATTTCAGTACTAGCTTGTAAGGAACAATTATATCTTTACTTATCACTTACTTCGATCAATTTTTTATACATCCTCAAATTAAGCATATGACCTGAGGTACCTTTCACACTGCTTGATATATATATATATATATATATTATTTATTTTAGTAATATCTTCATACTGTCCACTTTTTGATGCGAACAATAATGCTTACTTAGGTGAAGGTACCGGATTACTCGATGAAAAATCAATGTTTAGACTTGCTTTATATATATATATATATATATATATTATTTATTTTTTATTAGACATGTAGCTCTTTTCTTAAATTTAAGTTTCTCTCATTGGGGTGTATATTAATTACTAATTTTTAATAATGATTGAATCTCCAATTAACCTTACAACTAATACTTAGTTTACCTCGTCAGTGTGCATATACAATAAAAGTGCTAATAGCCTTTATATGACCTAAGTAGGTCACTAAAAGTCTGACAGCTAGTCTACTCCTTGGCTCGCTAGAGCAATTAGCCAATACTTTCTAACTCTATTACCTTTTCCTAATCGATTTTGCTCAAGAATTTCTTTCATGGCACATGATTTATAAGAAAAGATTAAATTATTTTAAAAATTGCCAAGGTGTTTTTAAAATATTTTTGAAAAAGATTTTCTTACTCTCCAACTTAATTTTCATTGTTCTCAATGGAGTAAAGAAGAATAAAACAAGAAGAAATACCACCTGAATGAGATATGCCTCGTGTAATGTTAGGAGTGACCACGTGAAGCAGTCTCTTATTCCTAGAAATAAGAATCACGAAAATAAAAGTCAGAATATAAAAATTTTGGATTGCCTCCCAAAAAGCACTAAGTTTAACATCTTCAGTCAGACGTCATGGCTCACTTTGATTACCATTGTCAAGGAGTTTGATGATCTCTTTCCTTACTATTTCCTTCAGGTTGATTTAAATTTTCTTTGGGGGTCTCTTATAGGCTTGGTTTTCTCCCTTAAGTGAATCCTATGTTGAACGATTGAGGGGCTAATCCCTTTTATATTAGCCATAGTTTATCCTAACACTTCTTTATTCTCATTCAATAGTTTTCCTTCTTGTGAGGAGTCTAGGTCGGTTGAAATAATCACAAGTAGGGTTTCTGATGGACCTAGGTATGCATAGTTGAGATGCTTGGAAAGTTGTTTCAGTTCTAATTTGGATGGTTGCTTTATTGATGGTTTGAGTAATGGTTCAGGTACTTTCTCTAGTGGTTCAGTTAAAAGTTCCCATTTTGTTTTTTCATCAATTATAGCAACCTCATTAATTTGCTCTCCATCTTGGTTTATGCAGATTTCTAGGTCAAACTCTTCGTCACTAAAGTTAATTGGATCATAAATAGTATCTTGAACATAATTTGAGTCGCTCATTTGATGTGTATTGGTAAGACTGAAAATATTAAGATCAATTGACATATTCCCAAAGGAAAGTTTCATCAATCCATTTGGCAATTAATTAGGGCATTAGCTGTGGCCAAAAATGATCTACCTAAAATCACTAGGATGTGGCTCTTTGGGTTTGTCGCCGGTTCAGTTTCTAAAATCACAAAGTCTACTAGGTAGATAAAGTCATCAACTTTGATCAATACATCCTCTACTATTTCCTTGGGTACTTTCAAAGAGTGATCTGCTAGTTGTAGGGTCATTTTTATAGGCGTTAATTCTTTCAACTCTAGTTGCTCATATACAGAGTATGGCAATATACTAACACTTGCCCCTAAGCCTAATAGAGCCCTATTTATGAGGATGTTCCCCATAATGTATGAAATAGTGGATGGCCCTGTATCTTTGTATTTCACTGTCATGTGGTTTGATAGGTAAGAGCTCACACTGATTGCCAAAAAGGCTCTCTTGGGCATATTAGTGGTCTTATTTTTGGTACATAGATTCTTAAGGAATTTGGCATAGGCTGGGACTTGTTGGATCATGTCCAGTAAGGGATGTTCACTTTAACTTGCTTTAAGACCTCCAAAATCTTATCAAATTGGGCTGAATTTCGATTGGACTTAAGTCTATTTGGGAATGGTGCTACAACCCTAATTTTTGGTTTATCTTCTTCTGACTTGGGCTTAGCTGGTGGGTTGGGCATTACATTAGACTCTGATGCCTCAGGTGTTTCGGGCTGACCCAGCTCAATAAGTTGTTCCAAGTGGTGGGACTTCTAATTCTTCTTTTTCATATGTACCCACCTAGTTATCTATTTATTTTTCAGATCTTAATGTAAGAATGATACTTAGTTGGTTAATCTGGGCTCCTTGTTTTGATCCTTGGATGTTTAGGTTCCTAGGGTTAGCTTCAGGCTAACTCGATAGCTTACCCCATTCTCTTTCACTGAATGTTGTGGCTAGTTGACCTATCTGGGTTTCTAGTTTTGTAATGGATTGTGTGTGTAAGTGAAGGAGTTGAGTATTCATTTCTAGCCCTTTCAATGCTTGTAACACCTTTCTTCAAAAGTAGGATCATGATTATTTGGTGGAGGTTGAGGAGCACTTGGATATTAGGAATACAACATGCTTCTGAATTGGGTCTCCTGATGGTTAGGCGTAATTGATGTTGGATTGATGATAGGTTGGGGTTTCCATAAAAATTTGGGTAATTTCGCCAGGTAGGATTGTAAGTATTCAAATATAGATCATTTCTTGGTTTAGGAGCCATTCGAGTTTGGGCTTGGTGGGCTTGCTCCTGAACAAGCTCAAGAAATTAGTATGCGGCTAAACATTCACCTATAGAATGGATCAGACTCGAATAGATTATACAAACCTCATGTAATTGAGTAGATGAGGAAGAGGTGTTTCCAACTTGTAGAATTCGGTCAAGTTTTTGGGACAGTTCATCAATTTTGATATAAATGTCTATAGATTGACCTATGTTGTATATTCCACTTCTCTTAGGTTCTGTGGAAGGATCTCTATGGGTAGCAGATATGTGGTGCAAGAAATTTTCACTTAGAGTTTCATCAAACTGTCATGCCTCATGTTCATTTTTTAGCATAACTGTTCCTCCATATGAGGCATCCATCATTTGTCGGTGCCTTTCTGACAATCCATCATAAAAATATTAAACTAACTGCCATTTAGGTATTGCATGGTGTAAACATTTTCTAGTTAATTCTTTTAATCTTTTCCACGTTTCATAAAACATTTCTCCATCTAACTGGGAAAAATTGGTTATGGCTTTTCTAATTTGATTCATTTTTTCTATAGGAAAGTATTTCTTAAGAAATTCCCTAAGAAATTGGTCCCAAGTTGAAATTATAACAGTGTATATTGAATTTAACCAATACTTGGCTCTATCTTTTAGAGAGAAAGGGAATAACTTAAGCCTAAGTGCCTCATCAGAGAAATTTTGAATCTTGACAGTTGAGCAAATTTTCAAGAATTTATCTAAGTGTTTGTAGGGATCTTCATTTGTAAATCCATGAAAAGCTGGTAACATTTGGATTACACTGGACTTAATTTCATATTGTGAAGGGACGAAGTACTCCTTCAATTGATGTGGTAGATTGTTTTCTTGATTAAGGTCCATAATGCATGCTCTATTTGCTCTACAAGTTCTCAATTTCAGGATTTAAGGATATTAGGTTGGGTTGTAATGATCGGCAACCAAGCATACACTCTACCAATACACTCTAAAGCAAACAGTAATTCAGTTTTCTTTTTTTTAAACTAATGTAATAGAAGAAAAATGAAAAGATTCTAAAGAAAATATCCTAAAAGATCCCTAGAACTAAGAGCAATGAAGAATAATTTAGTTAGGGTTTAATAATTATTAGCAATCAAGTTAAAAAAGATTAGACTCTCTACTCTAGGCTTAACCTAGATCTAGACAGCTCCTAACTTTCAAGATTACCTTGGAGCCCTCCAAGTAAAAAATTAGCTGATCAACTAGCCAATTAAAGATAAGGTTAGTGGGGTCCCTCCGTTACGGGAATTTCTATTTGCATCGCTCAAATTACTCAGTACACCCCTCGATTTTTAAAAAATTTAAATTCCTAAACTATCCTTAAATCTCACTTCTACCGCAAAAATTTCTCTCCACACCCCTCTCCCTCACCCCACCCGACCGACACCCTCCTCTCCTCTTTCCTTCTCCTTTCCGGTCGGTAGCAACAAGCGGCGGCAGTGGCGAGCAGCGGCAATGAGCGGATGCGGCGGCCCTCCCCTAGCCCTCAGCTTCCTTTTGCCCCTCTATTCGGCTACGTTTGGCCGAACAAAGGTATTCTGTTTAGTTTGTTCTCTGTTCGACCTTGATAGGCCGAACAGAAGGCTTTTATTCGACCTATCAGGGTCGAACAGAAAGCTTTCGTTCAGCCCTGATAGGCCGAACGGAGGGACATGGGAAAGGGTGGGGGGGCAGAGCATTCCGTTCGGCCCACCGAATGGAGGGATGTGGGGCGGGAGGTTGTTTCCACGACATATGAAGTCGTGTTTCCATAGCACAAGCCGACAAAAAGAAAAAAAAGTTTCGCATGCTAGTTGAGTTGAATAGAGACGGATGCGGGCCGGCATTGCGTTAAACCCGGCGGAAGAGGAGCGAAAGGGGGTTTGTTCGGGCGGGGGTGAGGAGAGAAATTTTTGCGATGGGGAGAGATTTAAGGGCAGTTTAGGCATTTAAATTTTTTAAAAAAATGAGGAGCATACTTAGTAATTTGAGCGGTGTAAATAGAAATTCCCTTAGTTGCTTACTAGGTAAGCGAATGGAACCAATTAAATAAGCACTTTCCTTCCTTTTTCTAGACACCAATTAATCAGTCAATCCCGATCTGGTCCAACTCTTTCGGGTGCCTTGTTCTATTGAGCTCAAGTTTCTTAGGGGCTGACGTCTAGTTAATTTTAGAGTTAAAGGCTTGGGTTAATACAAAATAAAGGATGTGGTTTATGGGTCAAAAAGGATGATCAACTTCTCACTTTATCTTGATTAGGGGTTGCACCCTTAAAGTTAATTATGAAAATGCTATGCAACAAGCAGATGTCAAGCTCTTGAAGTTATCAAATAAAATTAATCTAATTACTTTTTTTTTAGATTTTTATAATTAAGTTTCTAATTTTTTAATAAATTATGAGATGTCAATGAAGAAATTTTGAGTTTTGCAGAAAATAAATTTACCTAAGTCAATCTAAGTATAGAAATAAAATAATTTTTTAAATTTTATTATTTATTTATTTATTAGTTATTTATTTTCTTAAATTAATTATGTTTTATGAAAAGTGTCTTAGGATTTTCTTTTAGATTCTTTAAGGTAAGTTAATTAAAAGAAAATGTTGATTAGGTTAAAAGAGGATTTTGATAAGAAAGAAAGTAATTTTTTATGTTAAAAAAAGAAAATATGGAAATTTAATAATTAAGGTAACTAAAAAATAATAAACTAAAAAGGCAATAACTATACAATTTTTTTACTCCTTTTTATATATAAGCACAAAAAAATTTAAAATAAAAATAAAATTAAGAGAAAATTTATGGTAATTTTTTTTTTGTGAACTAATCGTGCCTGGATCCCCAGCAATGGTGCCAAAATTTGATCGCTGTCATTGATGGTTAAAAAGAAAACATACTCACTACTATAGCTAGTGATGAATCGGGATCGTATCCTCGGGGATCAAGGGTAATTATTTCTTGAAAAGAAAAAAAGAAAATTATTTGTAGATGATTATATTTAGAATAGTGGTTATTAAAAGATAAAAACTAATTAATTAACAAAATTAAAACAACAGAAGAAGCAATCGAGGAATCCGAATCCACCGTACACATAGGTTTTATCTTCTTTTCTTTATGTTGCAATAGTAATAGTTTTTACAAATTCAGAATTAGGATAATTTATCTCTTGTTAGGCATGGGCCAGAAGATCACGGCACATCCATTTAGAGTATAAATTATCTAATTATTTATAAAATTAGAGGTCTAAATTACCATACTACCGTATCCTGAGATCATGACACGTTGATAGAGGGTACAAACCATGTATGCCAGATCAAAACCTCGATTAAAAAAATAACTTGAAAGATATATGAAAGAAGAGTATGTTTTTATTGCATAAAAATCAAGAACAAAAAGAAAGATAGAATCTGGTTATATGCTTCATCATCATCCTAAGTTGAAGGAATTTAGCCGCGCATTGCTGCTGCCAGGATTTTCTTCATAATTTCTTTCTCTGAGGCATAAATATATAATCTAAATAAAAAAATAAAAAGAACTTTGGAGAAAACTCTTCTCCAAACATTGCTTGAGGTCCTCCTTTTATAGAGTTTGTCTAGGGCTTCCTTTCGATCAAAGTTGGAGTCAATCGGATTTAAGATAATTTAGTTATCTTGAGAAAACTCCTCAACTGTCCTTTTTATATTACCTACCTTAGTTTGTACAAAACATCATGCGAAATCATCTCTTTCTTCCTTTTCAAACAAACAGAGTCCTGATTTTAGTATCGTCTGCATCGTTGGACTCCAAAAATTGAGCTCTTTCCATTTGTAGGCTCCTTTTCTGCAAACATTCATAAAAAATATTAATTTTTAATAAATTTAAAATAATTAATATTTATTTTAATGATTAAATTAAAATAATAAATAGACTTATCATTCACATGCACATCTTGAAAGCATCCTTGCCAACAAATACTGAGTTTAATTTTAATTTATTTTAATTTATTTATAATTTTTTGCAGTAAACTTGCCCTTTCTCCATATGGCTGGAGGCTGACTAAGTCACTTGATATAATACTATCACCATATTGGCTCTACATTTATGTCGTCTTGCTCGGTCTTGTTAAGCTTAGTATATATTATCCAAGATTTATTAGAGATTGTGAGTTTAAACGTCTTTATTTTGCTAAATCGTCCAGTGCATTTCACTCCACAAGTTTGACAATATCTTGGTACACTTAATAGAGAGAATATGTGTGCCAGAAAATCAAAATATTCGACACTTTTTATTTTAAATTTAACCATGAAGAAAATCTTTTTAAAATTGAGGAAGTGGTCCTTAACATGTCTTTCTCTTTGATCGATCCCTGTTAAAAAAAATAAAATAAAATAAAAAACAAAAAGATATATTTGTTGAGAAAGAAAAGATTTTTTTTTGCTTTTTCTATGCATATATCCATACATTATTTTTGCTCTCGAAAACATACATATACACATGTGTATATATAAGAAAGAGAGAAAAAGGATAGGTTTTGTTATATTCGAATATAATCAAACCTAAATATGATCATATGCCACACCCTTTGATTTATGTTGTTCATAAATTTAAAAAATAAAAAAAATAAAAATTATGAAATAGCTTTATGATCCAATAATGAAGAGATGATTAAATCTTGAATTTAACTATATTTGATTTGATTATATTTAATCAAGTCTATCTTGTTTTATATAATTATCTTCAAGCTATCATTAGTGGAAGGTTTAGGCAGTGTTTGAGAAAGGGGATAAGGGGGGATATCCCCCCTTATTTCCAAAAGCTATAACTATATGGGTTAGTTGGAATAATTTTAATCAGAGGGGATAACCGTTTATCCCATCAATTTATTCCCTAAGGAATGAGGGAATAACTGATTTAAGAGAGAGGATAACAAAAGGTTATCCTCTGAATTCACTTTTTTGTATTTGATATGACCAATGGAATAGCCAAGGAATATCCTTAAGGATATCCAATGAAAAAACTCTATCATGTAGGATAGAGTTTTTCCTACCAAACACTACTGTAGGATCTATTTGGGTTAGGGATTGCTTCTAACCGTTTGGTCGGCATTTATTTAGATAGTGTTTGATACCCCAAAAGCTATCCCTGGATAAATGTACATGATAGCATTTATCCAGGGGATAGCTGAGGGAATAGGCACCTTTTTAAAATTACAAGTCTGCCATCAAGGGATAACTTTAGTTGTTCCTGGATTCCCTAGGGAATAAGTTTAGGGGATAACCCATGGTTAAACATGGGTTATCCCCTCTGGTTAAACTTTTTCAAATATATCCCCTCTAGCTATAGCATATGGGGATAAGAAGAGATATCCAGGGAATATCCTTCCTTATCCCCCATACCAAACACTGCCTTAATATGTAAAACGATAACTTAGAAGGCATCTGAATTGCTCGCAAAGAATGTTTTTTTCTAGAAAAAAAGTTTTTCTACATCACCTTCGGTACAGAATGGCTTACACTAGGCACGGTGATTTGCCCGCGCATAGGCCTGCGCATCTGCGGTGCGGGACCCATGCACGAGCGGACCCTTTTGGCACTGGCTCACGTCGGGCAGTGTAGAAAGACTTTTTTTTTTCCTGGGGATGTGCTCATGAGGCTAAGATTCCGTAGCTTCCTCATTTCGCTATCCATCACAACTGCCCATGGTCGTCGTGGCCGTGAAAAACATGACTTTGCCACTGTCTCATGTGTGCAATCTGGCCCAACCAAACAACACTAAAGTAGTGTTTGAAATAGGGGATAAGAGGGGATATCCTCTGGATATTCCCTCTTATTCTCAAAAGCCATAACAATAAGGGATAGCTAGGAATAAAGTTAACCAAAGGGATAATCCATAATTAACCATGGGATATCCCCTCAATTTATTCCCTAGAAATGCAGGAATAGCTGGTTATCCCTCCAAATAAGAGTAAAAAAAAAAAAATTACCCTATGGATTTACGTTTTTGCATTTGATATGATCAATAGGATAGCCAAGGAATATCTCTAGAGATAGCCAGATAATAAACTCTATTCCATACATTTATTCATAAATAATATTTTTTCTATTAAACACTACATAAGAAAAACTTTTTCTGCATTACATGCAGAAAATTTTGCACTACCCATGATCATTGATCTGCACCAAGGGCCCACCTACCAGACACGGCAAAGCTCCTCATGCGGATCAATGAGCGTAGGCGGTGCGGAATTTTCTGCACCGCCCATGGTGCAGAAAGAATTTTTTCAACACTAATTATTGACTCCATTAGATGCGAGGCTGCAACGCCTCAAGCCTATCTAGCTTATTATGATCTAAAAACTTAAATCAAAATTAATGAGCATCAACTAGATTCAAGTTTTAAGCACATAATATTTTCCTTCTTATTATATGTGTAACTATTCTTTCAATGTAGGATTATTTTTTAAGTATTATAGAGGTATGGCAATAATATGCTTACATAGAAGGGTTACAGGGGTCCCAAAATCGTCTTGTCTAGATAACTGCCCATAAGCTCAATTTTGAGTGATTTGTCTCAACTGGAGGCTCCGAAATGAAGAAAGAGCTCTTCTTCTCCAGGGAGACAAAAAGGTGCCAGAGAAAACTTGTGATTTTGCTTTGTGGAGGACTTGGAGATCAAGTGATTCAAGTCGGAGCAGGGGATGATGCAAGTTATCAATCAGGTGAATCATGATGATACTCGTAAGATTAATTAATGACTACGTCGTGGATTAATTTTGACCACCCTGTCCTAAGTGCTAGTCCATCGTTCAACCAATGGCAACGGATCCTTTTGGAGGTAGGTAAGAGGCAGAATATATTCGGCAAGATCTTGTGTTATAGTCTATGAACCGGTGAAGAGTGACACGATGTATTTGAAAAAGATTCAAGGTATGTTTAGTTTTTACGAACCACAACGCTGACCATATGAAACACGAAGGCTTAGTTTATTTGACCGATCCGTTCGAATTATTAAAAAAAAAAAAAGGCGAACTACGTCCGCTCAATTGGAGAAGGAGACAAGGATGAAGAAGAGTCGAAAAGGAAATTCCATGCCCTGCCATAAGAGATCATCAAAGCTCCAATTAAGGTACGTTTGATCTAATAGCATGATTGAAATTGATTTAGGAATTCAAATTTGAAAGAATAAATATTAGATTAGCATGTTGTGGATTCTGTCATGACGTTGATATCCCATGCCATAAGACGTGGGATTGACAAACCGATGAGAACCCTTGTATTTCTAAATCAAATGAGATGAGATTGGCAGCACCATACCATTTCAATCCTATATGATGATCCAAAAGTACTCTTATTAGCTCTTAAAGAATTAATGCGCTTCATAGAATATTAGAATACAAAAGGGCCCAATCTCTACCTCTAATTAGATAGACATAGGGTCATGAAGGGTCCAAACCAGTAGGATCCTAGCTGGAAGGTGCGTTGTTAGCCAAAAAGAAAGCAGAGAGCAGTTTGCTAATTGATGATGCAAGTTATCATCAGCCAAAGTTAATCATGATACTCCTAAGATTAATTGATGACTGTTGGATGGGTTTCGACCACCCAATCACCAACGTGTTGTCTGTCCTTCAACAAAGGATGAGAGGTCTCTTTGGAGACAGGCAAGAGCCAGAACACATGAGGCAAGATCATTCTGTGATTTAAGGACCACCCTCGGAGAGTTCTATGTCAGTGACACCTAAGGCTGTTGTACTTGAAAAGATTAAAGGTGTGGTTGGTCTTCAAGGGCTACGATGCCTCGCCTTTAGCTGGCCCACATGAAGCTGGAACCCTCGGTCCACTTTACCGGCCCGTCCAGATTCGTTTTTCTATACAGACAAGAGAGAGAGAGAGAGAGAGAGAGAGAGAGAGAGAGAGAGATTTGTGTATAGGCATCTGGTGAACAAAATGCGCATCAATCACCAGTATTGATCATCTGCACATGCAAAAGCCTATTGGGCCTTTTTTTTTCCGTGCGCTTGTGCAGTCGTTACACGCTTTATACATTAAAGATCGGTGCACAAAAACTTTTTTGAAAGAGAAAGAATGAGAGTGTGCGTGCACATCATCCAAATCACTCGGCATCGCTCGGAGGAGACAAAAAGAAAAAAAAAGAATATATATATATATATATATATATATATATATATATATATATATATATATATATATATATATATATATGACCTTTTCATCGTAAAATAAGGTAGACTTAATCTCTTAAAATGATTAATTTTAAGTTGACCTCTCAAATCAATCATCTTTTTCTAGTTCTTAAATTTAGCAATTACCTTTTTTTCTTAATTTTCTATTTTTACCTATAATCACCTTAATTTCATTTGCAAAAAAAATAGCTAAAAAAGAAAAAAAGAAGGAAAAAGTAAAAAAGAAAAACGGATGGCAAAAAAAGAGAGAAAGTGAAAAAAAAAAAAAAAAAAAAAAAAAAAAGGAGAGTAGAGAGAGAGAGAGAGAGAGAGTAGAAAAGAAAAAAAAAAAAAAAAAAAAAAGAAGAACCAGCCTAACCAGCCTTCTTCTAAGCCAAATCCTATGGCCAATCCCCTATTCCTATCCCAATCGGTACCTAACCCGCCATTGGCAGGCCATTCCGATTTGGTATCTCCCCAGCCTTTGAAGAGATAGAATAGACATTTGATGAGCAGAGGTAGCATCGATAAATACATCTAGATCCGAAATAGTATTAACAAGGTGACTGATAAAACAATCATAAGCTCTCCTACTATTGCAATCATCGCTAACAAACCATCAAGAAAACAAAAACATTAGGTTGCATTTGATAGCTGATAATTATTCAGATTATCAATAATTTAAATAAAGCTCACTAGGTAACTATATTCTTATAGTGATGATCTAAGAGGTAATACAAATTATCTCAGAAAGAAGTGGTTATTATATATATGGTAATTTAATAATTTTTTTAACAAAATTTCTCTGCTTTCTTTAATCGTTCTCTACTGACTTCCTCCTCTATTGAAACCTTCATGTGTCGAAGGTCCCGAGCCACACTCTCTTCCATAAATTGAATAGTAGACCTCCGCTCAATGACCCTATGGTCATCTCTAAACATTGCGAAACTTCTTCTAATTGATGGCGTCTGACATCCTCACTGACCGCTTCGAATATTATTTATAAATATAAATTTTTTTAAAAGAAAAAAAAAAAAGAAAGAGAGAGAGAGAGTAGAAAAGAAAAAAAAAAAAAAACCAGCCTAACCAGCCTTCTTCTCAGCTAAATCCTATGGCCAATCCCCTATTCCCATCCCAATCGGTACCTAACCCGCCATTGGCTGGCCATTCCGGTTTGGTACCTCCCCAGCCTTTGAAGAGATAGAATAGACATTTGATGAGCAAAGGTAGCATCGATAATCCATCTAGATCCGAAATAGTGTTAACAAGGTGACTGATAAAACAATCATAAGCTCTCCCACTATTGCATCATCGCTAACAAACCATCAAGAAAACAAAAACATTAGGTTGCATTTGATGGCTGATAATTTATTCAGATTATCAATAATTTAAATAAAGCTCACTAGGTAAGTATATTCTTATAGTGATGACCTGGAAGGTAATACAGATTGTCTCATAAAGAAGTGGTTACTATATATATGGTAATTTAATAAATTTTTTTTAACAAAATTTCTCTGCTTTCTTTAATCGTTCTCTACTGACCTCCTCCCTACTGAAACCTTCATGTGTCAAGGTCCCGAGCCACACCCTCTTCCGCAAATTAAATCGTAGACCTCCGCCTAATGACCCTATGACTCTCTCTAAACATTGTGAAACTTCTTCTAATTGATGGCGTCTGACATCCTCACTGACCGCTTCGAATATTATTTATAAATACATTTTTTTAAAGAAAAAAAAGTAAAAGAGAGAGATAGAGTAGAAAAAAAAAAGGAAAAAAGAAGAACCAGCCTAACCAGCCTTCTTCTCAGCCAAATCCTATGGCCAATCCCCTATTCCCATCCCAATCGGTACCTAACCCGCCATTGGCTGACCATTTCGGTTTGGTACCTCCCTGGACTTTGAAGAGATAGAATAGACATTGGATGAGCAGAGGCAGAATCGATAAATCCATCTAGATCCAAAATAGTGTTAACAAGGTGAATGATAAAATAATCATAAGCTCTCCCACTATTGCAATCATCGCTAACAAACCATCAAGAAAACAAAAACATTAGGTTGTATTTGATATCAATAATTTAAATAAAGCCTACTATATAACTATATTCTTATAGTGGTGATATGAGAGGTAATACAGATTACGTTAGAAAGAAGTGGTTACTAGATATGATAATTTAATAATTTTTTCAACAAAATTCCTCTACTTTCTTTAATCGTTCTCTACTGACCTCCTTTTCTACTGGAACCTCCGTGTGTCGAAGGTCCCGAGCCACACCCTTTTCCGCAAATCGAATCGTAGACCTCCGCCCAATGACCCTATGGCCATCTCTAGACATCGTGAAACTTCTTCTGATCGATGGCGTCTGGCATCCTCACTGGTCGCTTTAAATATTATTTATAAATATAAAATTTTTAAACATTATTATTTATAAATATAATTTTTAATCAAATATATAATAATATATAATTTTTAATAAATTTAATTCAGAAATATTTTGAGAATTTGATGTTATATGATTGGTAATGTGTTTATCATACCATACACAATAATCAATGTAGCATTACTGTGTATACCAAACATAGTAATCAACATTACTGGTAATCTATCAAGTGGTAATCTATCTTATAGATAATCAATATTACCTAAATAGAGGCTAATAACGACAACTATGGAAAGAAAAAAGAAAAAGAAAAATTGATAGAATTATATAATTTTAATATATCTTTATATATATATATATATATATATATATATATATATATATATATATATATATATAATAGCTTTATATATCTAATTTATATAATCACAAAAGAAAATTACAAAAACATAATCAAGATAAATAATCAAAACTGGTTATCTTAGCTAAAATCAAGACTAAAATTAAATCAATTAACATTGATTATCCTAATTAGAATTAAGGATACAATCAAATTAATTAAGCTTGATAAGAATAATATGTATATTAACAGCCAATGAGGCTCCTTGTAACAGAGTGCCTGTTGATGTAGATCACATATTTTACAAAAAAGATGCAAAAATTTAAGGGATGAAGGCAAAGAAATCTGTAATAATTGAAAGTTTGAGGATCAAAATGAACATGACTGAAAGTTTAATGGCCAAAAGCGTGTGTAATTTTCTGGGCTGTTGGAGATGAAGCCGAGATACCGTGATAAGCACAGCCAATGGCCGCATCGGAAGCCCAGGTGGGAAGTTATTGCTCAAAGGATCGAAGCGGAACGGTGATCGCCAAGTTCGCCAAAAGAACGGTGGCTGGTTCTCATAGGCTTTGAAGGATCGTAGGAGGTCATGGATGCCTCGATATCACATCACGGAATAAGGGGTGTTTGGAGCTAACACCCATATATTTTGTGCACTTGCCATGTACATGTTGGGGAACGCGAAATACCCTCAAGATCATGGCTATAGCGTATATGAGTAATACAAAAAAAAAATTTTACCGTTCTAATCTAAGAGTACAAGATCATACCTTCAGATTTTAACTTTCGATCACTTTGATTCGATTGCTCGACCTCAACCTTTAGCCTTCCGCCGTATTCCCGAAAATACCTTCTTCTCTCACAAGATGGTGGGATCTCTTGGCCGTCCTAGAGTTTCTTTTTTCTTTCTCCAAAAAAACGTTCTCCCTAGCAACCAACTGAGAGGGTATTTATAGGGCTACAACAGGGACCAATAGGCAAATATGAAAAGGACTTCCTTACGTAATTAAATCTCCAATCCTACCCGGGTTAGGATTCAATTACGTAAATTACAATTCATTCCACTAAAGAATTATAATTGTACTCCTAATCATATTCGAATTTATATTTTCGAGCCTTTAATATTAAATACTTATTATCTCCCCACGTTAAGATTACAGATATCCACCAATTAAATTTAATTACTGACAATATAATTTAATTGGCTTTTATTATCCTTGAGACTTATCCACTTAACTTATTTGATGTATCGGATTCAAAATCCACTTGCAAGATTTGATACAATCAAAACTTATAAGCTTCCTCAAGGGGATATCATCAATCCAATTTATCAGGACGTGGTTTCCTTCAACTATTAATATTCACCATATATAATGTTATTGCCCAACCCACTGAGTTTATTGACTCATATAGAATCTCACTCTATGTGTAATCAAAGCAATAATCACTACATACACGTGTCTAGAAATAGAATTCGGATTAAGAGCATAAGTAATCATAATATTCATGAGGTTTAAATTATTTTATAAAGTCAGTATAAAATAATTAACTCAACTGGGTCCTGTTCAATACACAAAGTGTACTAGCACAAATAGTTAGAATAAACCATTCCCCGTAGTCAAGACAGACCTACTAAAAATTTGTGCTACAGTTCTACTGATGGTGTGTCCAATTCCATCTAAAACTGTGAACAATAAACTTGTATTCCAAAAGAACCGATGATCTAGTCTTCTGTGTGTAAGCCGTACTCTACACACTAGATCAAATACTCTTTGTAAATACTAGACACATGCACATATATAGTAAATGGCACACATTGCTCAAAATGAATTCTCATTAAAATATAAAGACATAACATAAAGCATATCTTTTAGTCTATATCTCTATCAATCTCCCACTTAGACTCAAAGCAATGCTTGTACACATCTAACTCCCATGCCCTCTACATGTCTATCAAAAACTTTCGAAGTTAAACTCTTTGTAAAAGGGTCTGCCAGGTTGTCCTCAGATGTAACCTTGGTCACCAGCACGTCACCTCTTTGCACGATGTCACGTATCAGGTGATACTTACGCTCAATGTGTTTAGATTTCTTATGGGTCCTGGGTTCCTTCGAATTAGCAACTGCCCCACTATTATCACAATAAAGTGTAATAGGTAATTGCACTGAAGGTATCACACTAAGATCCAAAAGAAAGTTTCTAAGCCAAACAGCCTCTTTTGCAGCCTCAGATGCAGCCACATACTCAGCTTCCATGGTAGAGTCAGCAACACAAGTTTGCTTCACACTCCTCCAACTAATGCTCCACCACCCAAAGTGAACACATATCCCGAGGTTGATTTCCTAGATTCATTATCTGATTGGAAGTCCGAATCTGTATATCCTATAGGCATAAGACTATCTGCTTGGTAAACTAACATATAATCTTTAGTCCTTTTCAGGTACTTAATTATATGTTTTACTGCAGTCCAATGTTCTCGCCCAGGGTTAGACTGAAATCTGCTAACCATGCCTACGGCAAAACAGATATCAGGTCTAGTACATAGCATAGCATACATTAGGCTTCCTACTGCAGAAGCATAAGGAACTGCCTTCATACTTTCTATCTCTTCAGGTGTCTTAGGACACTGATCCTTAGATAGAGAAATTCCATGCCTGAAAGGAAGAAATCCTTTCTTGGAATTATGCATACCAAAACGGGTGAGAATTTTATCGATATAAGTGGCTTGAGATAAGCATATCATCCTTTGCTTGCGATCTCGCAAAAGCTTGATCCCTAGGATGTGACTTGCTTCTCCCAAGTCCTTCATATCAAATTGTCCAGATAACCATACCTTGACCGAAGATAACACTCCCATATCGTTTCCAATAAGTAAGATGTCATCCACATATAGCACCAGAAACACCAAAGTTTTTCCATCACGCTTCTTGTACACACATGACTCGTCAGGACTTTGATCAAAACCATAAGATTTAATAGCTTGATCAAAACGAGTATTCCAAGATCTAGATGCCTGCTTAAGTCCATAAATGGACCTCTTAAGCTTGCACACCAAGTGCTCCTGGCCTTTTACTATAAAACCGTCTGGTTGCATCATGTAAATGCACTCGTCAAGATTTCCATTAAGGAAAGCTGTCTTGACATCCATTTGCCAAACTTCGTAATCGAAATGAGCTGCAATGGATAAGAGAATCCGGATAGACTTAAGCATAGCTACTGGTGAAAAGGTTTCCTCATAGTCGATCCCTTCTTTCTGAGTAAAACCTTTTGCAACTAGCCTAGCCTTGAAGGTTTCCACCTTCCCGTCTGCTCCTCTCTTCTTCTTATAGATCCACTTGCATCCGATGGGTTTTACTCCTCGGGTGGTTCTACAAGATCCCAGACCTGATTAAAGTGCATAGACTCTATCTCTGATTTCATAGCATTTTGCCAAAGAGTTGCATCTTTATCCTGTAATGCTTCATTGTAGCTACTGGGTTCAGTATCCAGTTCATCAGAGATTCTGTCATATGACTCTCCAAGGAATATACCGTTTAGGTGTATTTACAACCCTCCCACTACGACGAGGCACAACCTGATTGTATGTGCTTGTAGTAATACGATCTGACTCTGATCCTTGTGCTCCATCAACCTGCACTGGTTCTGAAACTGGTGCATTAATGGTATCCTTTTGTACCAGTTCAGGGTCAGTTCGTGTTACTATACTTCTCCCACTACGAATAGTTAATGGGAAGTTTGGGAACCCACTTTCTTGTGGTGTTTCTGCTTGTACTATTGGTATTAAAGGAGCCAGTCTAGTTTTATCGCCTCTCAACTCTTCTAGAGCAATTTTACTTCTGGGTTTGTGGTCTATAATATAGTCCTCCTCAAGAATCGGGCATTGGTGCTAACAATGACCTTCTGATCCTTAGGACAATAAAATAAACCACCTTTTGTTCCTTTAGGATATCCAACAAAGAAGCATACATCTGTCCTTGATTCCAACTTATCTGGTTTACCTTTTAGTACATGTGCTGGACAACCCCAAACCCGAACATGTCTTAGACTAGGCTTGCGCCCAGTCCACAGTTCTGTGGGTGTCTTAGGTACTGACTTAGATGGTACCAAGTTAAGAATATATGCAGCTGTCTCTAATGCATATCCCCAAAACGAAATAGGTAAGTCTGAATAACTCATCATAGATCTAACCATATCCATAAGAGTCCTATTCCTTCTTTCAGCTACACCATTCTGCTGTGGCGTACTAGGTGCAGATAACTGGGATTCAATCCCAGCATCTAATAAGTAATCTGTGAACTCCCCTAAGAGGTACTCGCCACCACGATCGGATCGTAGTGTCTTGATATTTTTACCATGACGGTTCTCCGTTTCTGCCTTAAAAATTTTAAATTTTTCAAAGCATTCAGACTTACGGCGCATCAGATAAATATACCCATATCTTGAGTAATCATCAATAAAAGTGACAAAGTACTCAAAACCACCTCTAGCTTGGATGTTCATTGGGCCACACAAATCAGAGTGAACCAATTCTAATATCTCCTTAGCTCTATTGCCTTTGGCCGAGAATGGCCGCTTGGTCATTTTTCCTTCTAAGCAAGATTCACAGACCGGTAGTGCCTCTACTTCCAATGAACCTAATGGTCCATCTTGAACCAGTCTAGAAATCCGTCTTAGATTTATATGACCTAGGCGCAAGTGCCAAAGATAAGTTTGATTCATTTCAGAAGGATGTTTTCTCTTACATGGTCTATTATGTTATTCACTTCATTTAGTTGCACAGTAGGAGAAACAGGATTAATAATATAAAGACCATCCACCAATGTACCAGAACAGATAAAATGTTTATTTTTCTTAATAACAACGGAGTCATTAAAATAAACTGAATATCCATCATCAACCAACTTAGAAACTGAAATTAAATTCCTTCTAATTGAAGGTACAAAAAAATAGTCCTTTAATATTAAAATCTATTTCTACTAAAAGAAAAGCTAAAATCTCCCACTGCAACTACTGACACTCTCGTGCCATCTCCCAGAAATATGTAAATCTCCCATCACTTAGCTGCCGGGTCTGCTGGAACCCCTGCAAAGAATTGCAAACATGATTAGTGGCTCCCGTATCTACACACCAGCCACTGGTAGATAACAGCACTAAACAAGTTTCAACTACAAGTGAATGAGATATACCTCTAGCCTATTTCCTGGCAAGCCAAACTGGACATTGCTGCTTCCAGTGACCTGGCTGCTTGCAGACGAAGCACTTTCCCTTCTTTTTTATTTCCCCATTGGGCTGTGGGGCCTGATGCTGTTTCTTTTTCTGAACCTTTTTCTTCTTCTTAGCATGAGACTTCGAAGAAGAACCTTTTTCAGTAACCATAGCAACTGCAGGCTTCTTAATGAAACTCTCTGCTACCTGAAGTTCTTTAAGTAGCTCTGCCAGTGAAAAATTCATTTTGTTCATAGTATAATTTAGGCAGAACTGCTTAAAAGAATCAGGTAGGGACTGGAGAATGATATCAACCTGGGTTTCCCCATCCATCTCCGCTCCAAGGATCTCCAGTTCATTCAGAAGACTAATCATCTTTAGAACATGATCCCTGACAGGAGTTCCTTCAGCCATATTAGTGTTCATCAGTTCTTTCATCGCAGTCTGCCTAGCCGCACGACTCTGATCCCCAAACATTTCTTTGAGGTTGAACATCATGTCATAGGCAGAGGGCATAGATTGATGCTGATGTTGCAGAACATTTGACATAGATGCCAATATGTAACACCGCGCCATCTCATCAGCCTTAATCCACTTACGGTAAGCTTGGGACTCCTCATCTGAAGCCCCTTCACCGGGCTCTGCGGGACAGACCTGAGTGAGCACATACTTGTACCCTTCTGCAGTTAACACTATATCCAGGTTTCTTTTCCAATCAATGTAATTAGGACCAGTCAATTTGTTTTCTTTGAGTATCACAGCAAGTGGATTGAAAGAAGACATTTTAATCCTGAGAATCATTCATACATCAAATAAGATATAATGAGCAATAAACTTTAAATTCAAAATTATAAGTAGGGCCCCTCAACCACTACATAATAAAAGAATTTGCCAGCAGCCTAGTACATTTTGAATAGTATGCCTCGATGGGAGGACGTCTACTACTCATCATTTATCTAGACAGATAAAACCTATTAATTTTACTATCTAGGTAAAAGGTAACATACCAAGTAAAATTAATTAGCTGGCTAAATTTGGTCATATAAATATTTGTAGTGACTCCGATGGGGAGGATACAATATTTATACCTAAGTGTATACCATCACTCAATCCTAGATCCATTGTCCCATGGTGGATCCCTCAGATGGAGAGGTAATCCAACATTAACAATTACTAGGGATTATTCTTGGTGAGCTGGCAATCAATTTCATCCTATGGGGAGGAAAGCACTAATGCCAACACGTGAAATTAACTACCTCACCAATAAACAAGTGATGGGACCATGGGATTTAAATGTGATTAATTCCCTCTCCCACTTAGTTATTTAAACAATATTTTGAGGGTTATAAAACTTGTGTTTGATTATCTTATAAATTTAAATCCCATAATAGTGGTCGATATATATATATATGCAACAAATAAAACTCTTAATTCCCTTAATTTAAAAAAATTTAAATTAAAATTGGGAATAAATTTTACTCTCTAGTTGCCCATGTTCACACTAGTCTTGGAATTTCGAATATATCAAAACACAAACAGCAAGTGATTATCCAATTAACCATGTTCTCCTAGTTATAGACATAAGAACAAAAGGATAAACAATCAAGTATGCAACATAACCAATATAAACAAGATAAATAAAATCCCTGTTAT
Organism: Calamus simplicifolius; assembly: GCA_900491605.1. Classification (NCBI taxonomy): domain Eukaryota; kingdom Viridiplantae; phylum Streptophyta; class Magnoliopsida; order Arecales; family Arecaceae; genus Calamus; species Calamus simplicifolius. The sequence goes on from UESW01004688.1 coordinate 652,559, forward strand.
TATGGTCAAAATTCTTCACGCAGATGAAGATCCCGTTGCACCATGATTGCTACTTTGCTTGACGATTTGCCGCTTCGCATACGAGGGTCTGGGGGCTGGCAAGATTGATTCCTTTTTGCTTCGGATTTTCCTTCAGAATCCTATCCTGCAATTCTTAGAATCCTATTCTCTTAGAATCCTATCCTTTTTGCAGGTCTTCTTCCTCCATCAGAGCCACACCAGATTACATAAATCCTATGCCTCCATATAGGAGTTCACATGCTACGTATTTACAATCACAAAGCTCTCAAAAAACCAGAGCATACATGCTATGAAATATTACAATGATCCTACACCTCCTTAAACCGGAGTATACAAAACAGATCTAAGTAATATTAAATCAAAACACATACATTCATGTGACCATAATAACAGGATAGAAACCTTCAAAACAACGTTAGCAGCAAGCATGATCTATCTTACGCATGCATATACCGATTAATGGAGAACATGGCCGTATTATTCATATACAGTATCAGCCGTGGCTCTGATACCACTGTTGGGGAACGCGGAATACCCCCAAGATCACGGCTATAGCGTATATGAGTAATACAAAAAAAAACTTTTACCGTTCTAATCTAAGAGTACAAGATCATACCTTCAGATTTGAACTTTCGATCACTTTGATTCGATTGCTTGACCTCAACCTTTAGCCTTCCGCCGTATTCCCGAAAATACCTTCTTTCTCTCACAAGATGGTGGAATCTCTTGGCCTCCTAGGGTTTCTTGTTTTTCTTTTTCCAAAAAAATGTTCTCCCTAGCAACCAACTGAAAGGGTATTTATAGGGCTACAACAGGGACCAATAGGCAAATATGAAAAGGACTTCCTACGTAATTAAATCTCCAATCCTACCCGGGTTAGGATTCAATTACGTAAATTACAATTCATTCCACTAAAGAATTATAATTGTACTCCTAATCATATTCGAATTTATATTTTTGAGCCTTTAATATTAAATACTTATTATCTCCCCACGTTAAGATTACAGATATACCAATTAAATTTAATTACTGACAATATAATTTAATTGGCTTTTATTATCCTTGAGACCTATCCACTTAACTTATTTGATGTATCAGATTCAAAATCCACTTGCAAGATTTGATACAATCAAAACTTATAAGCTTCCTCAAGGGGATATCATCAATCCAATTTATCAGGACGTGGTTTCCTTCAACTATTAATATTCACCATATATATAATGTTATTGCCCAACCCACTGAGTTTATTGACTCATATAGAATCTCACTCTATGTGTAATCAAAGCAATAATCACTACATACACGTGTCTAGAAATAGAATTTGGATTAAGAGCATAAGTAATATAATATTCATGAGGTTTAAATTATTTTATAAAGTCAGTATAAAATAATTAACTCAACTGGGTCCTGTTCAATATACACAAAGTGTACTAGCACAAATAGTTAGAATAAACCATTCCCCGTAGTCAAGACAGACCTACTAAAAATTTGTGCTACAGTTCTACTGATGGTGTGTCCAATTCCATCTAAAACTGTGAACAATAAACTTGTATTCCAAAAGAACCGATGATCTAGTCTTCTGTGTGTAAGCCGTACTTTACACACTAGATCAAATACTCTTTGTAAATACTAGACACATGCACATATATAGTAAATGGCATACATTGCTCAAAATGAATTCTCATTAAAATATAAAGACATAACATAAAGCATATCTTTTAGTCTATATCTCTATCAGTACATGCCTTAAAAATGGGCCTTCCGTATTTAAAGAGAGAGATTAAAATGAAGTAGATTTGAAATTGACCCATTATATAATAATAAGATATATTTTTTTGTTCTTAACATTTTAGGCTACAGATATGCATTATAATTATACCTTATATAAAGTATTTATCTATTGTTTGTGATAAGTTTTTTCCCAGACATCTTTAGCAAGGGTCCGGCCCTTTGCTTCCCCACTATATCAAAGGCCCAATAAAACCTCCAGAGAGTCCACTAGGCTAGGGGCTTGTTGAACTGAGTTTCATTTATATTATAATAAGGAAAGGCCTTTGTGCACCGGCACAGTGCAGGTCGCGCGCATCGTACATAGTGATTGGCCACGAGCGCATGCGGCTGCACGTGCTAAAATAATTTTATTTTTTTTTACACTTTACGTATGGTTTACATGTGCACGATCAATCATTACGTGTGACGCGCGCACTCCTACACCACATAAAGACTTTTCCTTATAATAAATATCAACTTAACTCAACTCAACTCATCTAAACCTTTTCTCAACTAAGTGGGGTAGGCTACATGAATTTGCTTCCTTCACTTTACTATTGAAGAATAAATTGACACTCAAATTATAATAATTATATTTTTTAATTATTTTTATACATATTAATTTAAGTCTACTCTACCTCTATCATTATTATGGATTGTTAAAAGATCATTCTAACAACATCAGGTCTTTGTTGTATATGTCTAAACATTTTCTCTCATTTTATATTCAACTGGGATTAGTTCTATCATTTTATATATATTTATTTCTAATTATATCTTTTAAAATTTTACCATATATCTATTTTAACTTGCTCATTTTTATTATATTTAATTTATTCATGTTTTGTTTCAAACTCCATTGAGTTCAACCTCAAGTATGGGTAAAAAGAAGGATTACATTTGATAGCATAAAATTCCATCGAATCTTCTAAAATATGAATCCACTTATATTATAAGAAATCTTCTTGTAAATATTAACCAGCAAATACCCAACCATATACATTATTAGCATGTATATAAGTTAATTTTCCTCGTTTTACGCACGTAAAAAAAGCTCGCTTTTCCCAATTCCATCCCACTTTCTTCACGACTTGTCCTAGGGAATTTCTATTTGCATCGCTTCGATTACTTAGTGGACCCTTAGAAAAAAATTTTAACTATCCTCATCTCCTCCATCCTCTTTCTTTTTCAGCACCGACGCCCCCTCTCCTCTCCTCTCTTTGGCACCATCCCTTTATTCCTTCTTTCAGCTTCGGTCTCCTCTCCTTCCATTTCTGGTACCATTTTCTATCCATCCCTTTCTTTCTCTTTACTCTTCAATCTTGGCACCGTCGCCTTTCCTTCCTGGCACGAAGAGGAGAAGAGGAGGGCTGTCGAAAGGAAAGAAGAGGAGATAGAGGCTAAAGGAAAGGGACGAGGAGTAGTGCTAAAAAGAAGGGAGGAGAGGGAAGGTGCCGATGACGTAAAAAGACGCAGAGGGAGGAAACGGGAATAGTTTAATTTTTTTATAAAAAAAGGAGGTGCACTGACCAACCCGGTGCAAATAGAAATTCCCCTTCTCCTGGTTGCATTGATGTTGTTATCCCGTCCTCGAAACCCTCGGGTTTCATAGTTCTTTCCCTAGCTCCTGTCCAATTTCTCGGTGAAAGTACCGATGGAGAACGTCGTCCCGCCGGAGGAGAAGCAGTATCTCGTCTCGTCCTTCCTCGAGATCGTCGGAAGAGGGCACAATGCTCATCGGTGCTAGAGCAGACAGCATGGCGGCATGTTGTCGAGAGAAGAGAACAAAGGGCATAGTTCCATGCACCTCCGGTCTCCAAGAACAAATCCCGATAACCTGATCGGAGGAGTGGATTGGGTTGTCATCGAGATGAATGGGCTTGCTAATAGGTGGAAGAGACCTTGCAAAGTCTTGGATCCAGGGAGGGAGCATCGCTGGTGCAAGGCAAGAGGGAGGGATTGGGGGAGGGAAGAGAAGGCCTCCAAACCTAGAGTAAAACACTCCACTCGCCCACATTGGTTATGCTGTCTGACAAGGGTTTATCCACTTTCAGGTAGAATGCCATGGAACAAATGGCTTATTCCTTGGTTATAGCCCCTGCCAAACACAGCCTAAGTGGCCACAGAGCATTGGAACTCACCTGTTTTATAAATTTTTTGGAGTTTTTACTCAATGATTATCCATGAAGTTATTCCCTTTAGTTATTTAAGTACTTAAAAATTTGGAATTAATACAACTTGAATTGTCAAACAATAGTGCTCTCTGGCAGTTTTTAACAAATGACTAGGAACATGCAAGCTTTGGGATAGAGTAAACCTTAAGTAGCCCTGTAGCATTAAGTTAACATGACCTCAATCCCGGCCCTTATCATCCAAGGTTATATGTTTTTTCCCCTCTTCCTCACTTGTCAGCATTTAGTGTTGTTTGCTAGCATCATTGATTATTTCTATGCGAATGGGATAGGTAGAGATATAAAGGGTTTATGCTGCTGACATCATATTATAAATTCTGGTTAAGGTATTTTTGATATGACATACTACATTATAACCAGAAGATCGCATTCTACATTTTTATTCTAGTTGTTTGGCAATCTATTCAACAAAAAGCCATGAAGTACTTGCAACTCCGTTACTCTTCATGGCATCAGTTTTGCAGCCATTTAATTTTATTGTCTACTTTGATGATTGATTTTTTCCTAATTTAAATTTCTTGTTCTTTTAATGCATTAACTTTTTCCAAAATAATATGCTCTCTTGTTTTATATAATGGATCTATAAATAAATCTCTTTCCTAACCCTTTCAGTTTCAGGATGCATCCTAGTTCGATGGTTGCATTTCGTAATTTTGATGACGAGTCAAAACGGCCTGCAGTCTGGGAATCAGATCAAAATACTGCATCAACTGGAAATAGCACCTCTGGTAATCTTGCTTCTTTATATCATCCACCTTTTGCATTAATGTACTGAGGGCCCTTGACAAGGTGGGTGTAATAATTTTCCGGTTCCCTCTCATATTATGATTTAAATTTTAGTATTTCCTTTTAGTTGATTCATTTGAAAAATATATCTGAGCATGGTAAGCAAAGACAAATATGAATTATCTACTTATATGGATGTTGTCTGGAAGACTGTCACCAAGAAAAAGAAAGACCATCTAAATGCCATAATGACTGAGATACCAACTCACTTGCTGATGTATTGGAGGGTACATAGCAGCTTAGGTAATGTTAGAGGGGTAAAATCATCGTTGCATAAATAATCGTGCAAGGGGCTAGGATCAATCCTGACTCCCACGTGCTGAATAATACCCGCTAGAGATAAGTCAGCCTCAGTAAATCGAGGCGCCTTAGCCCCTCACCGAACCAAGGATTCCTAAGGCGCGGATCACATCTCTCGGCCTCAGCCGAGCTATATCGTCTCTCGGCCTCAGCCGAGCTATATCGTCTCTCGGGCCTCTGCCGAGCTATATCGTCTCTCGACCTCAGCCGAGCTATATCATCTCATCACATCTCTCAGCCTCAGTCGAGCTATATCGTCTCTCTCGTCTCGGTCGAGCTATCCGACTGTGCCTCGTCAGCCGAGTCATTATTATGCCCCGGCTAGACCCGGGCACTTAAGAACCTCTGCGGAATTCGGCGCGGAGAGTTCAAATTCATAGATTCCAAACAGAAATCATATCTGAGAGTGGCCTAGGACCCGCGAGAGTGGCCTAGAGCCCTGGAGCCTATATACTCGCCAAATCTCGAGACATCAACTAGCTCTCCCAGTCGTCGATCCTCTAACCAACAAGATGTGAATCTTACTGACCTCAAACAAACTAGATTCAAATCCTAATGACTTTTGGACCCACGATGCCCCAGGGAATCAGGTGATCCTCTATAAATAGAGTCGTCTGCCGACTCCTTAGGTATGCGCACTTACTCACTGGCACACTCTCCTTCTGCCTTGGCTTCCCCATTTTTGCCATTAGCGCTCTGCTCAGAGCTTCGAAAGGCCACCCTTGGAGAGACTCTTCAGCAAGAGCCTTCTCCTCTTGTTTGTTGATTGCCGATCCCCGCTGACTTGAGCGTCGGAGGGTCTTCCGCGGAGGGCCACCCCCAATACCTCTCGCATGAGGACTGTTTTGCAGGTCCGCCCAGGAGGGAGCCCGTCCCAGAGCCCGATCGAGCTCGAGTCGGAGGACAGATTTCAGCAGCAACAAAATGGCGCTAGAGGAAGGGCCCTCAAGTCCCATAAACTTGTGATTCAGGAGACAAGGATCTCGATCTGAAAGAGAACTCCCCCATGGCCAACCGAAGAAAGGCTACCTCCGAAGCCCGGGATCAGGTTGCCTCCCAAAGACCTGATCCGTGAGCAGCATAGTGCCACCACCGCCGCCAGTTGAGACTCCATCGCCACCAGCGGCCCCAGTGACCCAGGACTAGTTTGCCTCACTGGTCCAGCAAGTTCAGGCTCTGACCCACTTGATTCAGGGGCGCTTTGAAGCTCCCCGACCAGCCGCTCCTGCCCCGCATCCTCCTGAGGAGAATGCAGCCCCCGCTCATCCGGCGATCTCCTCCTCCGGCCCGCATGGGGTTGCAGACCCCCCTCGCCACCCTAAGGAAGCTGAGCCAGCCCCCAAGGAGGCCGTGGCAAAGATCTTCCCCGATCTCGGCGGGCCCGATCCCTCTTTCCGGTGTTCTCTCGCCACGACTCGACACCGTCTCATTTCTCTCCTCGTGGCCCCTCCTGTTGTGCTGAGGAGATCCGCCAGCAACTCCGGGAGATGCGCCAGGAGTTAGATGCCGCCAAGCAGGCCCATCCACTCCACCATCAGACGGAGCAGGGCATTCCCTTTTCCAAGGAAATCATGGAGGAAGTGATTCCCTCCCACGTCAAGCTGCCCGCCATCGAGCCCTATCATGGGGCCTCGATCCCGACGACCACCTCAGCAGCTTCAGATCGACCATGATGTTCCATGGGGCATCAGATGCGATCCTCTGCCGCGCCTTCCCCTCCACCCTCAGGGGATCCGCTCGAACCTGGTTCAATGCTTTGAAACCAGGTTTTGTTAGTTCGTTTGACGAGCTGAGCCGCCTCTTCATCAGCCAGTTCGTCAGCAGCCATCGTCACCAGCGGAGATCCGACTCCCTCTTTGAGGTTAAGCAGAGAGAGGGGGAGTCCTTGAAAAAATATCTCGGCCGTTTTAACACGGCCATGTTGGAAGTGGACCACCTTAATCATGAGGTGGCCATGTCCGTCCTAGCAGGCGGAGTATTGAAGGAGAGTGACTTTTACCTGGCGCTGGAGGTCAGCTACCCTCAGAACCTCTCTGACATGATGGCTCTGGCAGACAAATATGCCAGAGTCGAAGAATCGCGGAGAGCTGCCAGCACCGAGTTGGCAAGGAAAAGGAGCCCAAGGGTTCAGACAAGCACCGATCCGCTCGCCAGCCAAGTCCGCCTCGCCGCCAAAGGGTTCCTCCGCCCCCGCCAAGAAACCGCACCTGGAGCCCGCCAAGGAGGTTCAACCGATTCACTCCGCTCACTGCCCCAAAGGCGGAGATCCTCATGATAATAGAGCGCCAGCTCCCCCGACCACCACTACAAGAAAATACTGAAATAGCGACGCAAATTTAGCGACGCATCATTGCGTCATTAAATTACACCACATTGCGATGCCTCCACGACAACAAAACATTGCGACGTAATTAGCGACGCATTAGCGACTCAATAAACCAGAAAATCAAAAAAAATAATTTTTTTAATTTAGCGACGCAAGTAATGCGTCGCAATATTTTTAAATTTAGTTTTATAAAATAAAATTATGAAATATAAAATATTGCGATGCAACTCAGTGCGTCGCAATATTTTTAAAAAAATTAATTATGTTAAATAGCGATGCATTAGCGATGCAATAAATCAAAAAATTAAAAATTATTTTTAATTTAGCGACGCACTAATTGCGTCGCAATAATTTTAAATAAAATTAATATTTATAAAATATAATTATGAAATAAAAATATTACAACGCAACTCAGTGCGTCGTAATATTTTTAAAAAAATTAATTATGTTAAATAGCGACGCAATAGCGATGAAATAAAATAGTAAATTAATAAAATAATTTTTAATTTAGCGATACAACTATTGCATCGCAATATTTTTTAAAAAATTAAATTTTATAAAAATATTAAAAAGAATTATGAAATAAAATATTGCGATGCAACAGAGTGCATCGCAATGTTTTTAAAAAAATTAATTATGTTAATAGCGACGCAATAGCGATGCAATAAAATAGTAAATTAATAAAAATAATTTTTAATTTAGCGACGCAAGTATTGTGTCGTAATATTTTTTAAAAAAATTAAATTTTATAAAAATATAATAAAAGATAAAAAAATTAAAAATAAAACATTGCGACGCAATGAAATGCGTCGCAATTGTTTTAAAAAAAATAATTTGGTACATGCGTCGGATCGGTCATCGCCGACCGGGATCGATCATGGCTTCGATCGATCGCAATCGTCGGATCGTCGCCGATCGGATCGATCGCGATGGTCCGAGATCGTTCATCGCCGATCGGGATCGATCATGGCTTCGATCGATCGCAACCGTCGGATCGATCGCAACGGTCCGAAATCGATCGTGGCCGATCGAGATCACGGCTTGGATCGATCGCAACCGTCGGATCGTCAGCGATCGGACCGATCGCCACAGTCCGAGATTGGTCGTGGCCGATCGGGATCAGGGCTTGGATCGATCGCAACCATCGGATCGTTGGCGATCAGACCGATCGCAACGGTCCGAGATCGATCGTGGCCATCGGGATCAGGGCTTGGATCGATCGCAACTGTCGGATCGTCAGCGATCGGACCGATCACCACGGTCCGAGATCAGTCGTGGCCAATCGGGATCAGGGCTTGGATCGATCGCAACCGTCGGATCATCGGCGATCGGACCGATCGCCACGGTCCGAGATCGGTCGTGGCCGATCGGGATCAGGGCTTGGATCGATCGCAACCGTTGAATCGTCGGCGATCGGACCGATCACAACGGTCCGAGATCGGTCGTGGTCGATCGGGATCAGGGCTTGGATCGATCGCAATTGTCGGATCATCGCCGATCGGACCGATCGCAATGGTCCGAGATCGGTCGTGGCCGATCGGGATCAGGGCTTGGATCGATCACAACATCGGATCGTCGGCGATCGGATCGATCGCAACGGTCCAAGATCGGTCGTGGCCAATCAGGATCATGGCTTGGATTGATCGCAACCATCGGATCGTCGCCGATCGGACCGATCGCAATGGTCCAAGATCGGTGGTGGCCGATCGGGATCAGGGCTTGGATCGATCTCAACCGTCGGATCATCGCCGATCGGACCGATCGCAACGGTCCAAGATCAGTCATGGCCGATCAGGATCACGGCTTGGATCGATCGCAACCGTCGGATCGTCGGCGATCAGACCGATCGCCACGGTCCGAGATCGTCGTGGCCAATCGAGATCAGGGCTTGGATCGATCGCAACCATCGGATCGTCGGCGATCGGACCGATCGCAATGGTCCGAGATTGGTCGTGGCCGATCGGGATCAGGGCTTTGATCGATCGCAACCGTCAGATCGTTGGCGATCGGACCGATCGCCATGGTCTGAGATCGGTCGTGGTCGATCGGGATCAGGGCTTGGATCGATCGCAACCATTGGGTCGTCGGCGATCGGACTGATCGCCACGGTCCGAGATCGATCATGGCTGATCGGGATCAGTGCTTGGATCGATCGCAACCGTCGGATCGTCACGATCGGACCGATCGCAATTATTTTCAAAAATATAATTTTTATCAAGTATAATTATCAAATAAAAATATTGCGATGCATTATTGATGCATTTTTTTCAGAAAATAAAAATAATTTTTCTAGAGAAAATAAGTTTTAATATTGCGACGCATATATTGCGTCGCAATGTTTTTTAGAAAAATAAATGTTTAAAAAAATATAAAAATAAAACATTGCGATGCAATATATGCGTTGCAATTATTTTCAGAAAATATAATTTTTAGCAAATATAATTATCAAATAAATATATTGCGATGCATTAGCGGCGTATTTTTCCAAAAATAAAAATAATTTTCTCAGAAAAAATAAGTTTTAATCTTGCGACGCATATATTGCATCGCAATGATTCTTAGAGAAATAAATGTTGTAAAAAAATTTAAAAATAAAACATTGTGATGCAATATATGCGTCGCAATTATTTTTAGAAAATATAATTTTTATCAGTTATAATTATTAAAAAAATATTGCGACGCATTAGCGACGCATTTCCTAGAAAATAAAAATAATTTTCCCAGAAAAAACAAGTTTTAATATTATGACGTATATATTGCGTCGCAATGTTTTTAGAAAAATAAATCTAATAAAAAAATTTAAAAAAAACTTTGTGACGCAATATATGCGTCGCAATTATTTTCAGAAAATATAATTTTTATCAAATATAATTATCAGATAAAAATATTGTGACGCATTAGCGACGCATTTTCTCAAAATAAAAATAATTTTTTTCGTCGGACATTAGCACCAAATTAGCGACTCATTAGCGATGCAATTAGTTGCATCGCTAAGTTTTGCATAAAATAATAAAAAAGGCCAAATTAACGATGGATTAGTGACGCGTTGTTGCGTCGCTAATCCATAATAAATTTAAAAAAAAAAATAGCAAGTGATTAGCGATGCAAATTTGCATCGCTAATCACTACTATATAAGCTGGGTCGGGCCGGCCCCCCCCCCCCCCCCCCGCTTCTCTTCTTCTTCCTCTTCTTACCCTAACCACCGCCGTCTCCTCCGGCTCCCCCCGCCCTCTCCCCCGGCGCTACGAACCACCGCGGCAGCTCCCCCCACTCCGGCGGCATCCCCTCTCTACCGAGGTAAGCCCCCCCTCCCCCTCATTTTTTAAAAAAAAACAATTGTTGCCGGCCACGGCCGCTGTCGTGGCCGGCCGTGGCCTGGCCACGGTGGCCAGGCCACCAAAAAAAATTAACAGGGGGGGTTTCCCCCACCCCCCCTTCATTGCCGGCCACGGCCATGGTCGTGGCCATCTTCTCCGGCCACGGCCGCTGCCATGGTCGTCTTCTCTAGCCACGGCCACTGCCGTGGCCGGCCGTGGCCTGGCCACGATGGCCAGGCCAACAAAAAAAAATTAACAGGGGGGTTTTCCCCACCCCCCTTCGTTGCCGGCCATGGCCACGGCCGTGGCCTTCTTCTCCGGGCACGGCCTCGGCCGTGGCCGTCTTCTCCGGCCGCTATCGTGGCCGGCCGTGGCCTGGCCTCGGTAGCCAGGCCAACAAAAAAAAAAATTAATAGGGGGGGGTTTTCCCCACCCCCTTCGCTGCCGGCCACGGCCGTGGCCTTCTTCTCCAGGCATGGCCTTGGCCTTGGTCGTCTTCTCCGGCAATGGCCGCTGCCGTGGCCGGCCGTGGTGTTAGGGTCCCCGGTCAAGGACTCCAAAACATTCACCAACTCCTCCGTGCGATCCGCTCCAACACCACAATCGATCCTCCCGAACCGTTTCCAGTAACACACGAGCGTGGTAATTAGGATCTAACACACAAGAAATGAAGAATGCCTCACTGTTATTACGAAGAACGTGGTCTCAGGATTATTAGTCCTTCGAACCACCAGAATATAAGAACACTCGTACAAGGGTTATTAGCTCAAGCACGCCCAAACTTAAGAGGTTATCAGCCCCCAAGTTTACTGGCATAAACGTGCCTATGCCTGGCTAACATTCATAAGCTCTCTAAGCTTATAAAACACAACTCCTCCCCTATTGCTCCTGAGGAGTGCTTATATAGGCATCCTCAGGAGCTTCCAAAATCCTACCAACCCAATCAAATCAAATCTAGATCAAATCTTCAAGATTCTAAGGAAACAATTCGAAACAATTCCTAGAATCAAGGAGATTTGATGATACATGCCTAAAACAACTTAACTGAAAAGGAAACTAATCTTCTAGAGTTTAGGAGAAACATCCTAAATCTAGAAGATATGATTTATTTAATCACTCCCCACAAGGAAATCAATCTCTGAAGATATCTCCATAATGCACTTGATCTCGCCGCCGTCCACCGCCCTATATGGTGGCGCCTCCGCCATTCTCCTCCATGGGTGGTGATGTTCCTCCGACTCCCCAGGCCATGCTCGTTACATCCCACTCGGTCACCGCTAAGACTGGTGGTGCTCCGTCGCCGGAGGTGGCTGCTGTGGGTAGCCACTCTTGATCATCTGCTACTGGTTGGCTAGGCGGTCGCCAATGTCTTGCTGTGGCACTTTGTCAAGGCAAGTCTGGTTGCTGGCCCTGGGCTTGCCATGGCATGGCTGTGGTGCTTCGGCCGCGCGCGCTATGGGCATGTCTTGTGCTTCAGCCGTGCGCGCTGTGGGCATGTCAGGGGCGCCTATAAGTGTCACTGGGGCCACATCTCGCAACTTATCCTCCCCATCGTGGCCATGTAGGCCATTGTCTTCGCTTGGGATCCTTTCATTCCCCCTTCCATTAAGTGTACCCTTGTCCTCAAGGGTAAATTATGGGAACCTTAAGGCTATGTCATCATAATCCTCCAGGTTGCTTCCTCTCTAGGTAGCCCTCTCCATTGCACCAATACTCTCCAGATCTTCCTTCTAATCCTCCCACATGGCACCATTTTGTATTTAAGAATCGTTGCGGGCTGTAGTAGCATTCTACCTTCCTCATCGAAGGAAGGCAATTCCTCTACAATCAAGCTAGGATCCCCAACTCGTCTCTTGAGGAGAGACACATGAAACACTGGATGAAGTCTTGAGGTTGGTAGTAATTCCAGCCGATACGCAACTTCTCCAACACGGGCAGCCACTTTAAATGGCCCATAGTACCTTTTCTTAGCTTTTAGCTTGCCTTTCTCTTCATTGTCTTTTGGCCATAGGGTTGAAGCTTCAAGTACACAAAGTCCCTGGGCTCAAACCCTTCTAGCCTTCTTCTTTTATCATAATATTTCTTCATGCTCGATTGGGCCTTCTTAAGCTCCCTCTTTGCCTTGGCTAGTATCTCGTCTCTAGTGATCAAGGCTTCCTCCACTTCCGCATTCTTAGCCGTACCCCTCTCATAAGCCACCAAGGTAGGAGGCTTCCTTCCATACACCACTTCAAATGGGCTAAGTGTGATGGAAGAGTGGTATGTTGTATTATACAATATTCCGCCCATGACATGTAGTCCATCCACCTTGCTTGCTCATCATGGCAATAGCATCTCAAGTATTATTCCAATGTACGGTTGACCACCTCTGTTTGGCCATCGGTCTGCGGATGGTATGAAGAACTTGTCTTCATTTTGCTCCCTTGCAGTGCAAACACTTCCTTCCAAAAGGAGCTCATGAACACCCGATCCCGTCCGTAACAATGGTTCTAGGGAAACCATGGAGCTTCACCACGTTGTCCACAAAGGCCTTAGCCACACTCTTCATTGTAAATGGATGCTTAAGGGGTATGAAGTGAGCATACTTACTTAAGCGATCCACGACCACCAAGATCACTTCGTACCCTTGACTTGCGGGCAAGCCCTCCACAAAATCCATGGACAAGTCTTCCCATATAGCTTTCGGTATGGGTAAGGGCTGCAAGAGACCGTAGGGGCCTTCGTATCATGTTTGGTCTTTTGACCACTTCCGCCACCCACTTCTTCACACTTCTCTTTAGGCCCTCCCAATAGAAGAAATGCTTGATCCTCATATAGGTCCTAAGCCATCCCGATGACCACCTTCTTTGCTATGGTGGAAGTGAGTGAGAATCTCCTTCCTTAGGTTTGGTACGTCGGGCACATAGACATAGGACTTGTAGTAGATAAGCCCATCA
>UESW01004688.1:667021-782655 GCA_900491605.1 Calamus simplicifolius
TTGTATTATACCAATATTCCGCCCATGACATGTAGCCCATCCACCTTGCTTGCTCATCATGGCAATAGCATCTCAAGTATTATTCCAATGTACGGTTGACCACCTCTGTTTGGCCATCGGTCTGCGGATGGTATGAAGAACTTGTCTTCATTTTGCTCCCTTGCAGTGCAAACACTTCCTTCCAAAAGGAGCTCATGAACACCCGATCCCGGTCCGTAACAATGGTTCTAGGGAAACCATGGAGCTTCACCACGTTGTCCACAAAGGCCTTAGCCACACTCTTCATTGTAAATGGATGCTTAAGGGGTATGAAGTGAGCATACTTACTTAAGCGATCCACGACCACCAAGATCACTTCGTACCCTTGACTTGCGGGCAAGCCCTCCACAAAATCCATGGACAAGTCTTCCCATATAGCTTTCGGTATGGGTAAGGGCTGCAAGAGACCCGTAGGGGCCTTCGTATCATGTTTGGTCTTTTGACACCTTCCGCCACCCACTTCTTCACACTTCTCTTTAGGCCCTCCCAATAGAAGAAATGCTTGATCCTCATATAGGTCCTAAGCCATCCCGATGACCACCTTCTTTGCTATGGTGGAAGTGAGTGAGAATCTCCTTCCTTAGGTTTGGTACGTCGGGCACATAGACATAGGACTTGTAGTAGATAAGCCCATCATGCCATTTGAATCCGGTCACCCCATTACATGGACTCTCAAGCTTCTCTATGATCTCTTGAGACCTTGCATCCAACTCCACGGCCTCTCTAAGCTTGTCCCATATCCTCCATTCAGCTCCACTCAAGGCCATATGTTCAGCCTCATCTTCATACAAAGTCCACATCATTGGACTTCCCTCCTTCCTTGACAACGCATCAGCCACCTTATTCTCCTTGCCGGGCTGATATATAATGTCATACTCGAATCCCAGAAGCTTCACAAGAAACTTCTGTTGCTCTAGCGTCACGATCTTTTGTTCTAGCAAGTGTCTTAATGCTTGTTGATCGGTCACTATAGTGAACTTTCTTCCCAAGAGGTAAGGTCTCCACACCTTCACCGCATAAGTGCTCCATGCTTTCTTCATTGGCCCTAAGGCCTTGGAGATATAAGCTATGGGCCTCCTTTCTTGAGCTAGTACCGCCCCAATCCCTTCTCCACTTGCATCAGTATATACTTCAAATGGTTTCTTGAAGTCGGGCAAGGCCAAGACGGGTGTCTTGGTCATGGCTCTCTTCAAGTTCTCAAAAGCTATCCTTCCATCTTCGGTCCACTCGAAGCCCTCCTTTTTTAGCATGGAGGTAAGTGGCTTGGCTATCAATCCATAGCCTTGCACGAACCTTCGATAGTAGCCCGTCAAACCAAGGAATCCTCGTAGAGCTGACACATCCTTGGGTAAGGGCCAATCCACCATAGCTTCCAACTTCTGCTGGTCCATTTTTACTCCTTGGCCCGATATGATGTGGCCAAGGTACTCCAGCTCTTCTTGCATAAAGGCGCATTTGGAAGCCTTGATGAAGAAGTGGTGCTCCTTCAAGATCATCAATACTCGCTCCAATTGCTCCAAGTGTTCCTCCACATTCTTCAAGTACACCAAGATGTCATCGAAGAATACTAATACAAACTTCCTCAAGAATGGCTTAAATATGGCATTCATAGCCGCTTGAAAAGTTGAGGGGGCATTGCACAGCCCAAAAGGCATCACTAGGTACTCATAGTGGCCGAATGAGTCCTAAATGCCGTCTTGTGGGTATCTTCCTCTTTCATCCGGATTTGATGGTATCCGGCCCTTAAATCCAGCTTGGTGAACACATGAGCCCCATGCAACTCATCAAGCATCTCGTCCACTATTGGTATGGGAAATCTATCCCTCACTATTGCCTCATTCAATGCTCGGTAGTCGGTGCAAAAACACCAACTTCCATCCTTCTTCCTCACAAGCAACACCGGTGATGAAAAGGGACTAGTGCTTGGTCGAATCAAGCCACTAGCCAACATCTCCTCCACTTGTCTTTCGATCTCACCCTTTTGAAAGTGAGCATACCGGTATGGTGGCACATTCACCGGTTTGCTCGCATCTTTCAGCACAATGCGATGATCAAATTCCCTACTTGGTGGTAATGAAGTAGGTACCTCCAATACTTCCTTGTGTCTTTCTAAAACCGTCTTCACACCTTGGGGCAGCTCCTCATTTCCGTCACTATGCTTCTCTTCTTGCCCTTCATCTCCTCGGTTTTGGCCCATCACTATGGCGAAGCAATGAGCCCCACCCTTGCATAGTTTCTCAAACATATTGGCCTCGCAAGGCCTTGGCTCTTTTGATGCTAGAGCTGTCCACGTCCTCTTCTTCCCTCCAAGCTTGAACTCCATAGTCATCTTCTCATAGTCAGTGACGACCTTGCCAATGCCTCTTAGCCATGCATTGCCCAAGACAACATCTAGCCCCACCAATGAGAGTACGTGAAGATCAGCCGCTATACTGACGCTTTGGACATTCATCTTCACGGTTCGCACTACCATCTCGCACCTTTGCTTTTCTCCGTTTGCCACCTTCACATCGAATGGCTCTACTTCTTCCCCATGCAATCCCACCTTAGAAAGGACGTGGGAATTGATGAAGTTGTGGGTAGACCCACTATCCACCAATAATGTCATTTCATGCTTGCCAACCCAAGCCATAAGTCGCATGGTTGAGGGCTTTTGTACGCCGGACATGGCATTGAGGCTCAACTCGGCTTCCTCACTTTCCTCATCGCTAGAGGACTCCTCATGCCCGTGCTCTTCCTCACTTGTCTCCCCCAATTGCTCCTCCTCTATCCCGATCATACACATGACCTTGGCTTTCTTGCATTGGTGATCACGGCTCCACTTTTCACCACATTTGAAGCATAAGCCCTTCTTTATGTACTCATCAAGCTCCTCACGACTAAGCTTCTTGACTTCCTTCCCTTTGCTCCTTGAATCTCCCGTAGTCCCCTCCTTTCCTTTCCAAGACCCCGTGGAATACAAGGGTTTATAAACCTTGTTAGCCACTTGGTCCTTGACGTGTCTTCTCTCGAAGTGATGACTTTCTTCAAGGATTTCAGCCATCCTCATTGCTTCTTGCAGCCTAGTGGGCTGCTTCAACTTGAGCTCCTTGGCAATCCATGGTTTTAGACCATCCACGAAAGTGCCGATAAGTGCCTCCTCAGACCAACCCCTCACCAAGGTTTGGAGTTGTCGAAATTCCTCCACATACGCATGCACCTTGCCATCTTGCTTGAGCTTAGCTAGCTGGCCATGATGGTTGATAATGGGCGAAGGCCCAAATTGCATAAGCAGCTCCCTCTCGAATGCGTCCACCCGAGCCTTCTTCCTTCCTTCTCATATTGGGCCCGTATCCATCTCCACCATTTGCTTGCCTTCCCATCAAGGAAGAAACATGCTGTGGCCACTCTCTCTGTCCTTGGTACTTCATATATATGAAAATAGTGGTCCGCCTTATCGAGCCACTCATGAGGGTCACCACCATTGAACTTAGGGAAGTCAATTTTTGGTCTCCTTGGTCCTCGGTTGTTAAACCGATTTCCATCATCATCTTCATAGTCACCTCCATGGTAATGTGGCCTTCTAGGTCCTCGGTGGTTAAACTGATTTCCTTCATCTTCATCATGATAGTGGTGGTCTCTTCTCGGTCTCTCATGTCTTCTAGCATCTTCATGGATCCGGCCATAGGGCATTTCTTTCCTATACCGACTCCCACCGAATCTTTCCTCCATCCTTGCATGGTTATCAACATCACGGTCAGACTCCTCCTCTCGCAGCCACCTTTCCACTACCTCGTGCTCATTCTCCACACGCCCGCCCAATCTAAGAGGTTGCCTTGGTCTAGGCTCTCCCCTTGTGGACTTAGAAATGTGAGTTTCCCTCCCATCAACGAGTTGCTCCTCTTCCACCCTTGGGGTTTGTCCGCGGTTGGCCCCATTCGCTCCTCCTCCAAGTCTTGCCAATATTGCTTGCAAGTCTCGTCTCATGCCTTCCACCGCTTTCATGTTCTCCTCCGTAGCATTAGTGATGGAAGTGATGGCTCCTTGCATGTGAGTCATGTTGGTGGTAGTCTCCGCCATCTGCTCCTTCATCCAAAGAGTGGATGACTCCAAAGCGTCAAAGCGGTCTTGGTTGGATGGAAAAGTACTTGATCCGGCTTCCATTGGAATATGGGCTGCAACAACAAGTCCAACCTTGGGTTCTCTTCAAAATGAAGATCGAACCCCCTCCCACGAAGAACTTTGCACGGACAACTTCCGACCTTGGGTTCTCTCCAGAAGAAGATCGAACCCCCACCTCAAATAATAACTCCAACAAGAACAAACAACTTCTAACTATAACAATCTCAACGAAGAGAATCAAAGTAAGGTTTGCTCGTGATTACCCCGCTTGAAGCGTAGAGATCTTCAAGCAACTCATCTCAACGAAAGCACCAATTTGTTAGGGTCCCCGGTCAAGGACTCCAAAACATTCACCAACTCCTCCGCGCGATCCGCTCCAACACCACAATCGATCCTCCCGAACCGTTTCCAGTAACACACAAGTGTGGTAATTAGGATCTAACACACAAGAAATGAAGAATGCCTCACTGTTATTACGAAGAACGTGGTCTTAGGATTATTAGTCTTCGAACCACCAGAACACAAGAACACTCGTACAAGGGTTATTAGCCCAAGCACGCCCAAACTTAAGAGGTTATCAGCCCCCAAGTTTACTGGCATAAACGTGCCTATGCCTGGCTAACATTCATAAGCTCTCTAAGCTTACAAAACATAACTCCTCCCCTATTGCTCCTGAGGAGTGCTTATATAGGCATCCTCAGGAGCTTCCAAAATCCTACCAACCCAATCAAATCAAATCTAGATCAAATCTTCAAGATTCTAAGGAAACAATTCGAAACAATTCCTAGAATCAAGGAGATTTGACGATACATGCCTAAAACAACTTAACTGAAAAGGAAACTAATCTTCTAGAGTTTAGGAGAAACATCCTAAATCTAGAAGATATGATTTATTCAATCACTCCCCACAAGGAAATCAATCTCTGAAGATATCTTCATAATGCACTTGATCTCGCCGTCCGCCGCCCTACACGGTGGCGCCGCTGCCATTCTCCTCCATGGGTGGTGATGTTCCTCCGACTCCCCAGGCCATGCTTGTTACATCCCGCTCGGTCACCGCTAAGACTGGTAGTGCTCCGTCGCCAGAGGTGGCTGTTGTGGGTAGCCACTCTTGATCATCTGCTACTGGTTGGCTAGGCTGGTGGCCAAAGTCTTGCTGTGGCACTTTGTCAAGGCAAGTCTGGTTGCTGGCCCTGGGCTTGCCATGGCATGGCTGTGGTGCTTCGGCTGCGCGCGCTATGGGCATGTCATGTGCTTCGGCCGTGTGCGCTGTGGGCATGTCAGGGGCGCCCATAAGTGTCACTAGGGCCGCATCTCGCAACTTATCCTCCCCGTCGTGGCCGTGTAGGCCATGGTCTTTGCTTGGGATCCTTTCACGTGGCCTAGCCACGGTGGCCAGGCCAACAAAAAAAAAAATTTAACAGGGGGTTTTCCCCACCCCCCCCCCCTTCATTGCTGGCCACGGCCACGGCCGTGGCCTTCTTCTCCAGGCATGGCCTCGGCCGTGGCCGTCTTCTCCGGCCACGGTTACTGCTGTGGCCTGGCCACGGTGGCCAAGCCAATAAAAAAATTTAACAGAGGGGGTTTTCCCCACCCCCCCTCGTTGCCGGCCACGGCCACGGCCGTGGCCTTCTTCTCCGGGCACGGCCTCGGCCGTGGCGTCTTCTCCGGCCATGCCCGCGGCCGTGGCCGGCTGTGGCCTGGCCACGGTGGCCAGGCCACCAAAAAAAAAATCACAGCACTATAACCTTTAGACCCGTTTGAGAATTTGTAAGACTTAGTCTTGCAAATTCTGAAATTGTCCTGGTGGATAGTTTGAGAATATTTTTTGCGATATGTTAGTCTGCTATTAATCATCATTGGTTGAGATTGCGGTTTGTATTTGCTCATGCGTTCTCCTAGTGTGGCATATATGCCACACATTTAGGAGAACATATGGGAAAATGCTACTGAAATTTTAACGTAAACATCGATGATAATTAATAGCAGAATAACATATTACAAAAAATATTCTTGAATGGGATAAGGCCTCACCTTTTAGACATGGAGTGAAGGTGGAATTAATTTAGGACACTTGATTGCTTGTGAAGTCCGATGATTGAGCGGACCGCATTGCGGCCCGGCCCGAACCCAATCCCTAGCATTAGTTGAGTAAAAGAAATTATTTAGTTATATATGTACTAATGCTAATATAGTTTTATATTGTGGTTTCCTTTAATGGTTTACCAGAAATTGTATAAATCGGTCAAAAATGAGTGGGGCTCGCTCGTGGATGTATGCAAGGATAAAAGATGGCTTGCTTAATCCAGATTTTCTGAATGGATTGAAAGAATTTATCGCATTTGCATGTAGCCAACCTGAATGGATGGATGGGCTTAGGATTAGGTGCTCATGCAACTTTCACAGGTGTCAGAATAAAGCCTACAGAGATGTTGAAACTTCCACATTATTACATTCTAATGAACTGTAGAGAAGTCGATCCATATATTGAATAAGTGTATACTTCAATGCTTAATTGGAACTTCTAATTTAAATTACAATATATCATATATTTTATTGCTAACATAAGTTTTAATCATTATCATCCCATAAGGATGTATTGTGATAGACAACGACAGATGAATCCCGACATCAGTCAAGTTGCAATTCAGCAGAAGTTAGAAACGGAGTTCGCTTATTGGTTTTATGAATTTGTGAGTAGTATCACTCAATCAATTTCAATCATGGCTTTTATTTTTTGAATTGGTTGTGAATAGCTTATTAATTTATAGGTAAACGGTCCATGGTCCACAACCGACAATATTTTCATTAAATGTCTATCGCAATGGCCATTGAAGACCGTAACAACCTCTACTGGCTATTTTGTTAATGGGTACAAATTTCAGATTGAACGATTAGCATCTTCAAGAGGTACGCAGAATTGGGGTGTGTGTGTTAAAGGAAAGTGTTGGAGCAAATATGCAGGATTATTACGGAAAGTTAGTAGAGATGGTTGAAGTTGAATATCCCGGTTGGCCTATGAAACGAACCGTATTATTTCATTGTGATTGGTTCGATCCGACAGTTCCTGTGGGCAAAAGGGTTCATAACGACTACAATTTAGTTGAAGTGAACCATCGACGAAGATTGCAAAAATATGAACCATTCATCCTTACATCCCAAGCTCAGCAAGTGTTTTACTGCGGATATCTAAGTTTGCGCAACGACAAGCGAGATTGATGGGCTGTTTCTAAAATCGTCCCATGTTCAACAAACGTATTAGACGAGAGTTCATCAAGTCAATCAGCCGAGTGCCCTGCATTTCAAGAGGATGAGATGGAAATGCATGCAATTAAGGATGACACAAGGGCTCCTGAAACATCACTTAGAGATCCAATTGGTGATGTCCAAGAAATAGCGGATGCAAATGTTTGGTTTCCTTCCGATGATAATGAAACTGAATCGCAATCCGATACGGCATCGGATGTTGAACCAAGATTTCACGAAACAAATGAAACCGACTAAACATAGAGGTTTTTTAAATTCAATTTATTTTTATATATGTTATATTTTTACATATTCAATCATTAATCGTAATTACATACATGAATCTTTAGTATTTTCAGTATGATGGGCCGAGGTAGATCTACCGACGACGGACGGAGTGAGCAGGGACGTAGCCCTGTCGCATCAGATCACACGAGCTTTGGAGATGGAGAGTTTCGATCTCCACACATCGCACAGCCTCGATCTCTCCAGCAATCGACGGTGATCCTGCATTGGTATTATCATCCAGTCGATCGGCACAGACCTCCGAGAGTTCTTCCACCGTCGGCCGCACCGTACTTCGACTGAATGCTCATGGGCTATAAGTATATACTAATTAAAAATATATGTTTATGTTTTTAAGTTAATTACTTATAAACATGCATTTTTTAAAGATTTATTGAGTAGCATCATGTATCGAGCCACATCAGCTCTATATTTCAGAGGCGTACGGATCCCAGTGGCTACGATTGGCGCCATGTATCTGCAGCCACGAGAGAGTTTTATTTTTTAGAGTTTCAGGTAAACTTATTAAATATAATTTATCACTGATATAAAATTTCTTAATCTTAATAAATTCTAAAACTAACTATTTATTTTAATGCAGAAAAAGTTTACGTGGGACCCTGCCAGCCATGATGCCATTAGGGCAGCATGGGAAGCTCTTACGGAACGCCGATACTCTGACATGCTTCATCATTGGAGGTCATCAGGTCACCGTCCTGCGCATATGCCAGAGGGTATTTGGCATGAGTGGCAGCAGGTCTGGCAGTCCGATGGCTAGCACAGGAGGTCCGCATCAGCCAGCATGAACCGTCGATCCGAGAGGGGCGGTCCTGGCACGGGTCTCTCCCGCTACACTTCGGGATCCATTTCGATTCAGGAGCACAGACGTCGTATGGTAAGAAAACATAAATAATAATTACTAATTTAGTTATTTACAAATACTTACTTTAATATCAATTTTTCTGTCGTTATAGTCTGAGCAGGAGGGCGGAGATCCTGGTGAGTTTCGTCT
Source organism: Calamus simplicifolius (assembly GCA_900491605.1). Classification (NCBI taxonomy): domain Eukaryota; kingdom Viridiplantae; phylum Streptophyta; class Magnoliopsida; order Arecales; family Arecaceae; genus Calamus; species Calamus simplicifolius. The sequence goes on from UESW01004688.1 coordinate 675,704, forward strand.
ATTCAGGACGACACATACCAGGAGGGACGGTTCCTAGGTCGATATACGATCACGGGAGGTTGCGGTAAGAAATTAGCTTTATGTTGTATCTGTTTAATTTCTAAAATTTTATTTAGAGAAATTTATTGATTCATTTATTGTTGATTTTATAATTCAAAGACACGAGTCGAGGAGCTTCACTCCCAGGCATCGCAGGTCGACTCTACTGATGGGGGGACGCCCATCGAACTCTCAGCAGAGGAGAGTCGACTTATATTTTGGAGGCTGTTGGTGCCCAGCCGTGAGACTGCAGGGTCTATGGTCTGGGCACTAGAGCTTCTGCATATTTTCCCCATCAGGCCTCCAGCTCGCGATATTCTGGCGATATTCCTGCTGAGCGTTTAGATGACATTCGGAGATCTATCACAGAGGAGGTTCGTTAGGATGTTCGATAGGACGTTCGGCAGGAGGTTCGACAGGAGTTTGAGCACGAGTTCGAGCAGCGTACCGGAGGCCTTCAGCAGGAGCTTGCAGACGTGCGAGAGCAGATGCGTCAGTTGCAGGATATGGTTAGCCGCATGTCGCAGGGTTTCCAGCCTCCACGTGATCGTGCCGATTCTTGATGTATTTTTTTCTTTACTTTTTATATTTTGTACATGAAAACTTCAAAATTTTAATATATTAATTATTTTTAAAAATTGAATGATGAATGTTTGGATCAATATGAGTTATGAATGTTTCGATCAATATTTAAATGCAATAAATTGTATTGACCGTTTTAATTTTTAATATTTTATTTTTTAAAAAAATTAATTAGCGACACATTAGCGATTAAAATTGCATCACTAATATTTTCAAAATATTATTATTAAATATTGATGCAATGACCTGGCGTCGCAATATTTTAAGAAAAAATTAATTAGCGATGCATTAGCAACTCAAATTGCGTCGCTAATATATCTAAAATATTATTATTAAATATTATGATGCAATGACCTGGCGTTTAATATTTTAAAAAAAAAATTAATTAGCGACGCATTAGCAACTCAAATTGCGTCGCTAATATATCTAAAATATTATTATTAAATATTGTGATGCAACTAAATGTATCGCAATATTGCGACGCAACTAAATGCGTCGCAATATTGCGATGCAATTGAATGTATCGCAATATTTAATAATATTATTAAATATTAAAAATTAGTTTTAAAATTAGCGATGCATTTAGGATGTATCGCAATATTGCGACGCATTTAGTTGCATCGCAATATATTGCGATGCATTTGTGCGTCGCAGAGAGTCGCTGTTAAGCGACGCAATTGTGACAAATTGAGATTGCGACGATGATCTCAGCGATGCCGTCATTGCGTCGCTAATGCGTCGCAATAGCATGTTTAGCGACGCATTTGGGCATCGCTATATTTTTTTTCTCTTGTAATGCACCTCCTCTCCAAGGGAATGCTGCCCGGAGAGATCCCACCAAATACTGCCGCTACCATCGGGATCATGGCCACGACACTGAGGAGTGCTGGCAGCTGAAGAACGAGATCGAAAGGCTCATCCAGCGGGATAGGCTGGACCAATTCAAGAGAGCACCTGAGCCAAGGAATGGGGGCGATCGTCAACCTGAGCCTCACAACGTCCTCCTCCGAATCCTCCGGTCGCTGGTCACATTAATGTGATCGAGGCAGTTGGCAGTCCGTCGAGTGGGCGGAACGATGAAGAAGGTTGGCGCCAAAGAAAGCGCGAACAAATGAGCTCTCCTTCTCCGACAACGACCTCTGGAAAATACAGTTTCCGCATGATGATGCGTTGGTTGTATCCCTTAATCTGATCAACTATGATGTAGATCGAATCCTTATTGATAGTGGGAGCTCTGTCAATATTTTGTATCTCGGTGTGTTTCTGAAGATGAAACTGCTTATGGAGAATCTCCAAGCCGTGGACTCCACCCTAATGGGGTTTACCGGCGATGTAATTACCCCCGAGGGGGTCGTGACCTTGATGGTCCGCGTGGGGACTTGGCCTTCCGTTGTCACGGTCCACACAGATTTTCTGGTGACCAAGCTTCGATCGCCCTACAATGCAATTTTTGAGAGACCCGGCCTAATGTCCCTTAGAGCCGCTGTCTCCATCCCGCACCTAGCAATGAAGTTCCCTATCGGATGGGGAGTGGGAGTAGTCCGAGGAAACCAAGCTGTAGCTCGGCAGTGTTTCGTCACCAGCCTGCAATCCAAATTGCCCGAGGTTGATGGATTGGATGCTCAGGAAGATTTTGCCAAGCAACGGAGAGAACCAGCTGAAGAGCTGGAGGAGGTGTCGCTGAACGAAGACCGGCCAGACCGAACTATAAAGATTGGGTCGCTGCTAAAAGGGAAACCTCGGATGGAGCTGATCGACTTTCTCCGAAGGAATGCTGATGTCTTTGCCTGGTCTACTTCCGATATGCCGGGAATCAGCCTGGACGTCCTCGTCCATCGTCTTAATGTAGATGAGATGTCCCGGCCCATAAAGCAGAAGAAGAGGAGCTTCGCCCCTGAGCGGCAGAAGGCGATTGAGGAAGAAGTCAACAAACTTGTTAAGGAAAACTTCATTCGGGAGGTAAACTATCCGAGCTGGTTGTCCAATGTCGTCATGGTAAAGAAGTCGAATGGAAAATGGTGGATCTGCATCGACTTCACCGACCTCAATAAAGCCTACCCGAAGGACAGCTTCCCTCTTCCTCGGATCGATCAGCTTGTAGATGCTACTTCAGGGCATCAGATGCTAACCTTCATGGACGCCTATTCCGGCTACAATCAAATCCGAATGGTGCCCGAGGATGAAGAAAAGACCGCCTTCATAACCGATCGAGGTACATATTGCTACCGTGTCATGCCTTTTGGTCTGAAGAATACAGGTGCAACTTACCAAAGGCTGGTCAACAAGGTCTTCAAGGAGCAAATCGGCCGAAACATGGAGGTATATGTCGACGACATGCTGGTCAAAAGCAAAGAAGCATCCCAGTACATTGAGGACCTCTCTGAGAGCTTCGCGACGCTCCAAAAATATCGGATGAAGCTCAACCCGACTAAGTGTGCCTTCAGTGTCAATTATGAGAAGTTTCTGGGCTTCATGGTCTCTCAGCGAGGCATTGAGGCCAACCCGCAGAAGATTCAAGCTCTCCGGCAAATGGCGCCCCCGACGTCCGTCAAAGAGGTCCAACACCTAATAGGAAGGATCGCGGCCCTCAACCGCTTCGTGGCTCGATCGGCCGAGAGATGTCTCCCTTTCTTTAAAGCTCTCCGATCGGCTAAGAATTTCCAATGGACCCCTGAATATCAGAAATCCTTCAAAGACCTCAAGAGGTATCTCGGCTCTCCACCCCTCCTCAGCAGTCCGAGTTTGGGAGAGATGCTATTTCTGTACTTGGCAATTTCAGAAGGTGCAGTTTGCTCGGTGTTGGCCAGAGAAGAGAACAAGACCCAAAAGCCAATCTATTATGTCAACAAACTGCTCCGAGACGCCGAGATAAGGTATACTCGGATCGAGAAGCTGGTGTTGGCCTTGGTAACATCAATTCGGAGGCTACGACCATATTTCCAGTCGCATTCGGTGACGGTCCTCACCGACCAACCCATCAAGGCGGTGGTTCATCGCCCGGAGACATCAGGAAGGATGGCTAAATGGGCCGTCGAGCTAAGCAAGCATGACATCCGGTACCAGCCTCGCCCGGCCATCAAAGCCCGGGTTCTACCTGACTTCCTCCTCGAATATACTATCCCGGAGGATGGTTCCACTCTAGACTCATCTGAGCAACCGAAATCTGATGCCCTATGGCTGCTCCATGTTAACGGATCGTCCAATGCCGGTGGCTCAGGCGCTGGCCTAACCTTACCAGCCTAGAAGGGGTGACCTTCGAGTATGGTGTTCGCTTCTCCTTCCCAGCCTCCAATAACGAAGCTGAGTATGAAGCTCTGCTCGCTGGACTTCGAATCGCCCGTGACCTCAAAGTGAAGAAGTTAAATTCCTTCATCGACTCTCAATTGGTAGCTAGTCACGTGCGGGGCAAGTTTGAGGCCCGGGAGCCAAACATGATTCGGTATCTCCAACAGGTGCAGGACTTGCTTTCCCACTTCTCTGAATTTGAAGTTATCTATATCCCAGATCCGAGAATGCCCGTGCCGATCTATTATCCCGACTAGTAACTGCGGAATCGATGAGTTCCGAACGAAAGTTTCCCCCTGGAAATCCTGGAAAAGCCTAGCATCGCGGAGGCTGACCGAGTGATGCAGATTGAGGTCGAGCCATCCTGGTTTGACCCCATCTCGAGGTATCTCAAAGAAGGGTCTCTCCCAGCCGACCGTAAGGAAGCAAGAAAGCTGAAATTGCAAGCTACCCACTATGCATTGGTCGATGACCAGCTCTATAAGCGATCCTTTTCCATGCTGTTGCTCAAGTGCCTTTGCCCATATGAAGCTGATTATGCTCTTCGGGAGGTACATGAAGGAATTTGCGGCAACCATCTAGGGAGTCGAACTCTATGCCACAAGGTGCTGTGCCAGGGGTATTATTGGCCCACTATGCAAAAGGATGTTGATGATCTCATCTGAGCTTGTGACTCATGTCAGAGACACTCCAACATCCAGAGGCTCCCCTCCGCCAGTTTAGTCCCTATTTCCTCCGCTTGGCCTTTCGCTAAGTGGGGGATGGATATTCTTAGCCCTTTCCCCCTCACCATTGGACAGAGAAAAATTTTATTTGTCACCATCGACTGCTTCACCAAGTGGGTGGAGGCTGAGGTAGTTGCCCAAATAACCGAAGCTCAGGCCAGGGACTTTGTGTGGAGATCCATTATCTGCCGCTTCGGCCTTCTGCATATAATTATCACTGACAATGGCAGGCAGTTTGATAACCCAAAGTTCCGAGGTTTCTGCGAGGAACATGGGATCTTCCACCGCCTTACATCGGTGGGGCATCCACAAGCCAATGGAGAAGCCGAAGTAACTAATCGGACCCTGCTTCAAGGGATCAAAACTCGGCTCGCCAAAGCCCGAGGCAGATGGGCGGACGAACTTTATCACATCCTATGGGCCTACCGCACTACCTAGAGAATCCCCATCGGCGAGACCCCGTTCCGGATGCCTTTAGCATGGAAGCTGTCATCCCTGTGGAGGTAGGACTCCCTTCTCCGCGAGTGAAGAGCTACTCAAGGAAGCTAACGATGAGCAGCTTCGCACCAATCTCGACCTGGTGGAAGAGATCAGAGAGAAAGCTCGAATCAGAGTAGCTGCATACCAGCAAAGAGTGGCTCGTTACCACGCCTCTAGAGTCAAAGGAAAATCCTTCTCACCCGGCGATCTCGTCCTCCGAAATGCATCTATCTCCAAGCCACTAGAACAAGGAAAGCTATCGCCAAATTGGGAAGGCCCTTATCAAGTGGCGGAAGTTGTTGGACCCGGCACCTACAAGCTCCAGGATTTGGACGAGAAATTTGTTCCCCGGACGTGGAGTTCGGACAACCTCCGCATATATCACCAATAGAATCTAATAGAAAACAGATGTCGTTTACGCATCCCTTCTCGGCACAACCGAACTATCTCCTTGAGCCAAATCTCTGTACCTTGGCTAGGTCGAGCTCTAAGCCAGAGCTACATATCTCGGCTAGGCCAAATTACATTCCGCAAAGGCTCGGTATGGCCGAGCGCTCCCGGCGCAGCTGGGAGCCGTGTGATATGCAAAACATCATTCGGATTCGGGCAGCTTACAAGCCTCGGCCAAACCAAACGTTAAAAATACTTCATTCGGATTCGGGCAGCATACAAGCCCCGGCTGAACCAAACGTCAAAAATACTTTGTTCTGATTCGGGCAGCTTACAAGCCCCGGCCGAACCAAACGTCAAAAATACTTCGTTCGGATTCGGGCAGCTTACAAGCCCCGGCCGAACCAAACGTCAAAAATGCTTCGTTCGGATTCGGGCAGCTTACAAGCCCCGACCGAACCAAACGTCAAAGAAACTTCGTTCGGATTCGGGCAGCTTACAAGCCCCGGCCGAACCAAACGTCAAAGAAACTTCGTTTGGATTCGGGCAGCTTACAAGCCCCGGCCGAACCAAACGTCAAAGAAACATCGTTCGGGTTCGGGCAGCTTACAAGCCCCGGCCAACTGAACCAAATGTCAAAAATGCTTCGTTCAGATTCGGGCATCTTACAAGCCCCGACCGAACCAAACGTCAAAGAAACATCGTTTAGGTTCGGGTAGCCTACAAGCCCCGACCGGATCGAATGATGGAGAAACTTTGTCCAAGGTTCGGGCAGCATACAAGCCCCGGCTGAAACGAACGACGCAGAAGCTACGGCCAGAGCCGAAGTGCGTCTATTACCTTGGCTGCACCAAGTGAAACATGGTCTAAAACCTCGATCAAATCGAGTGATTCCTCATATGTTCTAAGATAATGAAAACACTCATAATACCTCGGCAGAGGCAAACGACCTCCTACTATTCGACAGCAAAGACATGCCACGAGCTGTCTTTTCCCGTAAAAACACCTGCTTCGTTCTGCAAACAAGATTATGCTTACCTCATGAGTCCACAGGACCATCCAGGCCTCTCTTTGACTCAAGCTTGGATATACGCTTTCTCTGCTGAGGACTAGACATTGATCTTAGCAAGACAAAGTAGCAATAGTGCTGCCAAAGTATGCTATGACACACAAGCGTAATATGGGAGTAACAACTCTCAGCACAAAAGAAGCAGGTGCTAAAGGAAGAAAGAATGAAACTTTCTTTATTTTCTCATCAAATTAAAAGTTACAACCTTCTAAGAGGAGTTACAAGTGCATCAAACACAGGAAATAAAAGACAAGTAAATAACTCGGCCAAACTGCTTCAGTCAGTTTTGGTTGATAATGATGTTTGACCCAAGAAATCAGACAAACCAGTCAGCTCATCCTGATAGATAACAGGGCCGGCCTCCCACGGGTCCTCTGGATGAATTAAGAGATCCAAAAAGAGACACAGACTAGTGGATACCGAGGCCGAGGAAGCTTCCCCCTGGTGGAATGCTGGGTTGCAGGTCGCTGCCCGATTGAGAGAGACAGGGGACCATCAGCCCCGCACTGCTCTCAACTCCCTCTTCACATGGCGGAAGATTCCCCACACAGAGGGGCTAAGCATCTAACCAGAGGGAGGACGAAAAGTCCGCGCATGCTACAGGGGTACATGTGCACTTCCTACCCTGCGATCCCCGTAGCAAACCACAAAGGACACATAGAAAGTGCGTATGTGCGCTCTCCATGTGATCTCTGCGGACCTCCTGTGCACTCTCCATATGATCTCCGAAACTCCTCTCTGGAGGATGAGTTGCTCTTCAGCGACTCCTTCATCACCCCAGCTATCCAGGGGAAGATGACTTGCAAAAGGAAAACTCAGTCCCCTCACTCTCAGCCCAAGAGACACAAGCATCATGAAAACTCTCACAACTCACGGAGAAGAAAACCTTGGAAGATGGCCTAAAATGGCCCTCTCCTCCCGTTTTATAGGCAAACGGATCGGGAGTAGCGATTAAAGCAGAAAGCCCTGAGATTCAAAACGCCCTACCCATACGGCCACGTGGCCTCCGAAGATGAAAAGAGCGCTCTTCAATGCGCGCCAAATATGTCACCCGAGCTATGACACACGCCAAAAGATTTTCCCTGATCTCGAATCGAGAGCCTTAAATGCAGGGGATCGCCCGCTGATCCTTGAGATACGGGCAGGCCTGGAAATTGCCCAGCAAAAATGACACCCTCCAATGGTAAATCAGCGTTTATGTCGTACCTTGGAAAAGATCGACGGGATAAATGATCCCGAAAAATACCGAGGCAACCTTTTGCAGGTTACAGGACCGTATTATCTATTTCGGCAAAAAGAAGGTCAGCTCGCCTTGGAAAAGACAAGACGCTGGCAAAATAATAAAAAGGCACAGAAGCCAAGTACTCCTTAATAAAGGCACCTCGATATCCCCCGCTCCGGCCCAACTGCCCGTTATGTCTCGGCATAAACCGAGACATTGCCCTATGCTCCCGCTTAAGGCCAAAACTGCCTCTATACATCGGAATAAACCAAAGTATCTCTTCAAGTACAGCATGATTGAACGTTATCTTTCGCTTCGATCCGGATTGAGATCGCTTCTGATGCCTCAGCGATAACGAAGCACTCTTTATACTTCGGCCAAACCGTGCGGTATATTGCACCCCAGCTGGAACTTGTAAAGTTCCCTTTGCCTCGGCCAAAGCATGAACACTATATCTCGAGTCTTGCTGAGATCGCCAGGAATTCCCCCAAGAGGGTGTTTCGTTTATAAGACTCATGCAATGAAAACAAGCATTTCAAAGATGACAGCAAACGTGGAAGTTGCAAAATTCTTCTTTCATAAAAGGGGAAAACAAAGAGAAAGATACATTAGCCCTTACAGGGGCTTATCACAACCTATGGATGCCATTGAGCTCTCCCCCGCCGCAGAGCCGGCACGCCCACCTATTGCTGAACGGATGCCACCTGCCTCTTCAGCCTGGCTTCGCGGAGGAGCTCAATCTCCCTGGTGGAAACGGCCAGATATCGCTCGGCCGTCCTTCGGATTTGCTCACGATTTGGGAATAGTGAGGCCAAGACCTCCCCGTCGATAGTTATCGTGGTACGGCCCCAGTGGAGCCCCCCACTACCGCCAATGCCACTACTTGGGGTTCCAGTAGACCTCACTTCACCTCCGGAAGCCATCCTGCTGTTGCAAGCTTGGATAGGCCAACAGAAGATCGGCAGAGAAGATGTTTAACAATGGCGTACCCCCCACTAGTATTTAAACTGCTTCTGGCGAGCATTCCGGTCGCCCAGGCCATTGATTCCAATTCTTGGAAATCCGCAATGCGTCATCTCAATTAGCGCCCGCGGGAAGCGAAGAGTCCCGCCCCCTCCCCAAGGGGATTTATTAACGACACCACAGCGCTCGGGATGCGCCCCCCTTTTTCCCAGGGTCAAACTCCCTCCAAAAGCGCACCTGCTTCCTCGTCTTGGATAGGCCGAATTACCCGACCACGAACTTGACCAGGATGTTGCGGTAATTTTGGCCATGTCAGGTCGAGCCATCCTACACCGCTGTCGAACCATTTTATACCTCGACTTCGACCGAGATATTTGTTTAGTCCGGACCAAACCGGCCCAAGATAGCGAATGAGTCATAATTCGTTCGTAGCCAGAAGAAAACTTGGGATAAAAGATCAGCCAAAAGAGGCGATTAAGCAGATGGAGATAAAAGACCCATCCATTGAAAATTTTAACCAAATTACATGTCTGAAAAACAAAAGCACACAAATGGTCCTCAAGGATCAGGAGCTGAATCAGTTCCAACAGTGTCCTCAACAACACCCGGAGAGGCTCGGCTCATTTTGCCCACTTCTAAAGTCTTCGTTCCTTCAGCGGCAGGCTTGAAGTGTCCCTCGGAAGCTGTAGCCTCACTTGAACCCAAGATAGCGTCCAGATCGATGTCTGAGACATCTTTGTACTCGGTTTCTTCAGCCCCTGGGGTGCAGGCCTCGGAGGGTTCGACATCCAGAAAAGAGAGGTCCCACTCCGGATGCTCCCGGGATATTTTAGTTCGGGTCTCCTCCTCGCCGAGCTGGAAAGCCTCGGCACAGGTTGCATTTTGTTCGCCCCGAAGTATGGCGAGACGCCTCTCAACCTCAGCGACTTGACCCCAAAGCGAGGTGACTCGCTCTTCAGCCTCAGTAACCTGCCTTTCGAGCTCCGAGCTCTTCCGATGGCTCGACACTAGTTCTTCTTGTAGGCTTTCTAATTGACCTCGACCCTCAAGCCTCGCCTTCTCCATCTGCCAACGCGGAGTTAGTCAATGCAACAGTGAGCCGACGGAGAAAATTAAAAAGACTGGGCTATACCTCCTCCTCTCGCCGAGATAATCTCTTGGTCAATTCTTCGACCTTGCCGAAGGCCCTTAGCTTGTCTGCTTTAACCTGCTCTATCCGGTCCTTGAGGTTGTTAATCCTTGATTGCCTACTGTTAACTTCTTCCCTGGACTGGGAGAGCTCATTGTCGAGTTTGGACATCCTCTCCTGATCCCACTTGATCCTATCGTCCTTAGCGATAATGCAATGCTGCAGCTGCCGGATCTTCTCTTCTGACTCGCCGAGCATTCTATTCGTGCGACTCCTCTCCTCAGCAGCTTCTCTCCTTAGCCTGTCTTGACTTTCATCAAACTGCTTCTTATCAGTTTCATTTCCTCAGTATGCCTGGATCTGGCCTGTGACAATTCCGAGCATACCTCGCCCTGAGCCCGTGTAGCTCCTCAACTTCAAGCTTTAATTTGGATACGTCGTCGAGGGCGGCCCGATGCAACCCCCTCGCCACGACAAGTTCTTGTTAGCGGTGTCCAGGAGTCGCTCAAATTTGTCAGACGCCTCTGCTCACATTCGGATCTCGGCACTGACTCTCTTAGCCTGAACGCTGGCCCTGTTGCCAAGCTCAAACGCCAGCACAGAGCCCTATTGATCAGAGCACTCTGCAAAACAAAACTCAAATAAGAAAGCGCAATTGAAGTCGCCAGAAAACACCCGGTATTCCGGAATAGCAACTCACCTGGAAGGTGTAAGACCTAGCTAACCCCATGAGGGTGGGATTGTCGATATCGGGGAGAAGATGAACATCCTTCGCCATGTTCTGCTGACCAAAAGCAGTGTCGATAAGATCCAGGTCCGCGAACTCGTTCGTCGAGGGACCAACGCTCGGATACAATGCCGACTTCATCAAAGCAGAAAATGCCTCCTCGATAGCCAAGCCGGACCACCAGGCAGCCCATCTGAGGAGCCAACCCGAACAATCTCAGACTGAGAAGCCTTCAATCTCCTGGCCTTCTCCAGCAAAAGCCTGGCCTGCAATTCATCGGATACCTCGGCTAGCCCCGGCCTCAATCTTCCCGAGGCTTCGATAGAGGAAACTTCAACTGGAGGGTCATCGTCCTGTCCTCCTTCGCCCAAAGGCCCCTCTCCAATCGCCAGCGCCTACTCCTCCCCCGCGGACTCCACCGAAGCCTCAACTTGTTTGCCAGCACCTCTAGCCCCCTCAAGAGGAAGCTCTCCGGCAGGAGACTCCTCCGAACATCCATTGCCTGTAGCCCAACGTCATCGCCCTCTAACCCATCCAAGGAAGACTCTTCGACGACAGGCTCACCCTGAACTTCCAACGGAGCCTTCCCTAGGCTATCCACTATCTCCACCACCATAGGACGAGGGATCTCGGCAACCCTTTCTGAGTCCTCCTCCGATCTCCGCTCCTCCATCACGGCTATTGCTTTTTCCCTCAACGAAGAGAACCCCTCTCTCATTGTTGGCACTCCCACGCCCTCTTTTCTGGCCGATGTCTCCGGTGAGTGCCCTCCAGAAAGACGAACCTTCTTCTCAGGCTTGCGTCTTTCGACCCTATTGACCTCTCTCGGACGCTTTCCCAACTCTTTCCTTATGCGACCCCCCAGCGTAGATTTCTTGGCTGCAAGCGTAGTAACCAAACAATCAGATCGAGGTATACTCGCTTGAATGAAATCAATGAAGGGGAGAAAGAAAGAGACTTACATTGCGGATCAATGGGGCTAAGCCCGACAGCGAAAAGGGCTTCCTCCGATAGTAAGAACTGGCTGATAGCATTCGACTAGCAAGAAGGACCCCTAGGTCCTCCCTCTCCTGTTCAGACAAGGTCGGATGCACCTCTACATCTCTAACAGGATTTTCCTATCCTCACGGGAAACCGGAACCAATGTTCCCTTCGGCGATGAAGAATCGAACCTTCCATTCCTTTATGGACGATGGTTTATCCATGATCGCCCTGAATGACTTCCGAGGTCCGACATAGGACCACTCCGAGCCCCTCTCGGACATCAGTTGATGACAAACACGGAACAGGGGCAGGGTCGCTGTTACCTGAACCCTTTTGCACATCGAGATAAACTCGATGATACTCCACCAACTATTGGGCACTACCATTATTGGGCAGATGTTGTAGAATCTCATTATCTCTTTTACTAAGGGATGAAGAGGAAATCGGAGGCCTGCCTTCAGGCTATCTTCTTAAAGAAAGATCCTGCCCTTCAGCTCCTGCGAGAACCTGTGCTCAGGCTCCGGCAGCTGCAGGACGATGTCCGAGGGAATGCCATACCTCTGGCATATTTTCCCTAGATCTTTGGGAGTAATCTTTGAAATCATGTTGCTGGGACTCGCCATGTTGTTGGTCGCAAGAAACACCGAACGACGTCGCAAAAAAAGCAGAAGAAAAAGATTCTTCAGGTGGGGATGAAAAGGCGCAGTGAATAGGAATGGCACTGTTTCGACTTTACTTCTCCCCGAAGGAAACCACCTCAAAAAGAAGATAAGGCGTCTTGATCGAGATGCCCGGAACCGCCGCTGCAGGCACCGTGAAAACCAAAATTTGCTACGTGACGCTTCCCCAACCGTTGCCCCTAGGAAGCGATGGTTCCATTCCGTAAAAGCAAGACGGCCACGCGACGCTAATTAGAGCACCATTACACATGCTGTCAAATCTAAACCCACTCAAATCATGTCACCCGGAGTTATACTCCCTACGCCCGAACCTACCTTCGAACTAGGGAGTGGGGGGCATGTGTTGAGGGGTAAAATCGTCGTTGCATAAATAATCGTGTAAGAGGCTGGGATCAACCCTGACTCTCACGTGCTGAATAATACCTGCTAGAGATAAGTCAGCCTCAATAAATCGAGGCGCCTTAGCCCCTCACCGAGCCAAAGATTCCTAAGGCGCGGATCACATCTCTCGGCCTCAGCCAAGCTATATCGTTTCATCACATCTCTCGGCCTCAGCCGAGCTATATCATCTCTCTCGGTCCCGATCGAGCTATCCGACTATGCCTCATCAGTCGAGTCATTATTATGTCCCGGCTAGACCCGGGCACTCAAGAACCTTTGCAGAATTCGGTGCGGGAGAGTTCAAATTTGTAAGATTTCAAACAGAAATCATATTTGAGAGTGGCCTAGGACCCGCGAGAGTGGCCTAGAGCCCTGGAGCCTATATACTCGCCAAATGTCGAGACATCAACTAGCTCTCCCAGCCGTCGATCCTCTAACCAACAAGATGCGAATCTTACTGACCTCATAACAAACTAGATTCAAATCCTAACGACTTTTGGATCCACGACGCCCCTAGGGAATCAGGTGATCCTCTATAAATAGAGTCATCTACCGACTCCTCAGGTATGCGCACTTGCTCACTGGCACACTCTCCTTCTGCCTTGGCTTCCCCCATTTTTCGCCATTAGCGCTCTGCTCAGAGCTCTCGAAAGGCCACCCTTAGAGAGACTCTTCAGCGAGAGCCTTCTCCTCTTATTTGTTGATTGCCGATCCCCGCTGACTTAAGCATCGGAAGGTCCGCCTAGGAGGGAGCACATCGTAGAGCCCGATCGCGCCCGAGTCGGAGGACAGATTTCAGCAGCAACATGTAAGACAACTCCTCTTGAGAATCTGATATTGACTTTTTTACCTATTGTCAGATTTGGTTGCTGCTATAGATTTGTTTTGACTAAAATATATATATTTTTTAATACCTCTGGGAGATTTGTCCTCTCAATGGCTTGTCTCAACTAAAAGTCATCACGTTTCAAAGCCTTAATGAGCAAGACATGAATGTCTTTTTTCTGATTTTTTTTGCATAAGTTTGATTAAAGAGTCGAATTTATTTGGTTAAATCAATAGTTCAGATCAAATTTGAGTCCATTTGCTAATCTAAAAGGGAGAAAATACTGTACTCATATATGTCAAAAACTAAGTATTCCCATTTTCCTTGAAAAGGTTAATAACTTTGTTTTCTTTCTTCTTCAGTCACATATTCATCCTTTTCAATCATTTTCTTACACAAGGGCTTGAGAAATCACCTCCAGAATGAAGCTTTTTTCACTCTAGATGCTGAGTTCAATATTTCATAAGATTTTTGTTTTGTTTTATGTTATTGCATTTAAAAAAAAAATTAGATCTGAAACTAATTTTAGATCTTACAGCGTTGAAGATATAATAATCCTTTCTGTGCCAGATCCAACCATGTGGCAATCTTGATAAACATTATGTGGCAAAGACAGCATGAAATGTGGCATCTGCAGTGAGGAGTATAAATGACAAATGGATCCTGAATTTAAAATTTAGGAGACTATGTTGCTAGAGATTCTTGCAATCCAGAGAATGCAGCAACCACAAGGGAAAAATGACATGACAAAGATTCTGCATTGTTGAAGATTGACCACATGTTGGACTCGTGATTAAACTGAATTTCCTGTAGTCAAAATCCATGCAATAAAGTTTGACTATGGATCGACTGTGGAAGATACAGCCACCAGAGATCTTTAAAAGGAACAATAACCACAACATCTAATCATTGATCCACAATAGGTGATCTTGATTAAGTTTTTGTGCTATGATGATACATTTTCCATCTTTTGGATAACGACCAGTATATATACCATCCAGTGGATGATCAAAGGTCATCTAGTTACAGATTGATGTGTGCCAAAATCATCATCCAACTGTCCAATTCCAAGGAAATTGTTTGTCGGACTTCATCATTGAAATCATCGTCCAAATGATCTCAGAGATAAGAGGTCCTGGAGCAAAAAGCATCTCATGTAGCCTTGAGTTTCTTAGTAGCTTAGTGTTAGACTAGTCTATAGGAAGCTGTTTGTTGGTCTCCATCATTGAATGCTGCTTAAGTGATTAAAGGACATCTAAAAAGATCGTAGGGACAAGATACAGGAAGCAGAAGCATCTAACATAGTCTTCGAATTATGGCAAATTGCTTGCAGCTTGTATCAGTCATATGAGATGCTCTACACTCTTCTCCACTTCAATTTTGCATTAAATTAGCTAGCAGCTACAGTATGTTGGGGATTTAAATTGTTTTAATGTTGGTGTAACTGAGGGGCTTGAATTAATCATCTCAATGTAAAAATATGTGCTGAATTTTAAGGTGTTGATGCCTTTCTTGTAAGTGAGCCTATCAACTATGCTACTGTGTCATATGTAAATAGGCAAAGGTAGAGGGTGCTGCTCAGGGTAAGTGGTTATTAGTCAACTTGCAGTCCACAGAAGAATTCAGCTGGCACATCGTAAAACTTTCTGCAAACTTTTGTTGTTACCATCAACTTAATTTGTTGACAATATAATGAACAAAACATTGCTTCATCACCTTCCAAAGCATAACTGGGATACAAGGGCAACTGAAGCTGTGGCACAGACAATTCATAGTAATTTCATTTTCTGGCAGGTTGATGATTCATTACCTTTTATTTGTATATAGATATTGTTGATCTTTAATTGTTCGTTTAGGTGCTTAAATCTTATGTTTAGTGTAATTTTGTATTATTTATGGATAAGACTGTTTGCTTTGAAGTTAATTTACTAAATACGCCCACAAATGATCCTAGAAAGTCCCATGCTCTTCATGGTCTCTGCAATTTTACTGTCCTTTTGTAACACAACTGGTGCAGGAAATTAGAAGTAGGGCTACTTATGGTTGAACCCGAATGAAACGACCCGAGTACCGCCACCCTGTGCGAGAGCTCAAACCAGAGCCGTCCAAGCATGCAATTTTACAGATGGAGCTGTTAAATTTATCTTCCAACAGGAAGTTTTATGTGAAGGATAGGACCTTAACGTGCTGTCCTAGTGTTTTGGGTCACAACATATCATTAATTCACTATTAAAATTGTAGGTAGCTGTAGTTGTAGTTAAGGAGAATGGAGATTGAGATCCAGAAAGCCTTGTTCTACAGCTGTGGCCAACCTGTGAGTTCAAAATGTCCCTGTTGAAATGATCTTGCGCTTGATGAAAGGAAAATCGGTTTCTGATATGTATTTAAAGTCTTGTGCTTAAAATTAAGTTGTACTCACGGAGGCAGAAAAGAAATGCCTCCCGTCAGCTTGCTGCGTGATTGAACAGTGCAGTTCTGCACCATTCGCTCAGTGCAACATGGGGCGGGGCTGATGATAAATATATTTTAATTTGGAAACGCTTTAAAGATGTACTGGCTGGAATGTTTAGCAAAGTGGAAGACTGGAAAAGAGAACAAATGAAGGCAGAGAGAGAGAGAGAGAGAGAGAGAGAGAGGAACAATTTTAGGATATGTTTCACTCCCCTGGATAGCTTTGCTAAGAGGATCGCACAGATGATTCTGATTGACGGTGCGAAGCATATTAGACAAAGTGATGAAGGGATGGAAATGAACGAAGCTGTTATTGAGCAGCTTGGGATTGCGTCGTTAACACTTATTTTAGCCCTCCGCTTGGAATTTTTAAGTCCAAAAAAGTCTCTCTGCACCAGATGTGATGCAGTAAGAGCTGCATCGCACTCGACGATTAGCATACGATACATATACACATGTATGTGAGACAAAGACTTCTCCTTCCAAGTCCAATTTGAGTAGCTCAATTGGTCACGTCAATAAAATGAGCTTTCACTCAACTCGCAGCAGCCCAAACAACTCGCTGAATTCTGTACGACCAATGTGTTCTTGGATCAGCATATTGCAAAAAAGGCTATCTTGTTAAAACTTAATTCTTTATTATTATAGCTATTATGAGATTAGTATGGTTTTAGCAAATCTGATAGTTTTCAAGAGTCAGGTCAAGTGTAATTAGTTATGTGCGACTAATGAGGTACCTTGAAACTTTAAATTAAAGTTAATATATGTGTTAAAAGTACGAAATGTATTGGTATATGAATATGATTTTGAATTAAAAAAAAAAATATAAGAGTCGCTAGAATTTAACTCTTTATTTTTTGCCTCTCTTTCCTTCTTAGAATTTAGGCTGAAAACTATAGCCAACAAAGTAGTATCAAAGCCTTCAAAGCTATCCTGTTCTAGTAAAATTGAATAAAAGCATGAATTTGTTCTCTAAGAAAGTCTCCATTCTGATCCAGAGGTAAATTAACTTCATCAACCTAAGTCACAAGAGTGCTGACGGCGGTACGTAGATTCGTATTTCCAGACGGGAGGGAGCTTCTTTTTGTCTAGCGAGCCAAGCGGTGGAACCTGTTGTCCGCAAGGATCAGCCTCAACTTGTAGTCCTTGTCCTTCCTGTGCCTCTCCAAAAGCTTCCTCGGAGGGATCTTGTGAATAGTGTGATAGACTGAAATTTAAATATATTGATCCCTATCATATATGCGGATAAATATGGGACCAATATATTTATCCTAATTAATTAAGAAAAGATCGATAAATACCTCCAGCCATTGCTGTTGATTTTCTTCTAGATGAGGGTAAGGATCTTCCACGCCTTGCGGTCTCTCTTAGCGATGGTATAAACTTTTTCTCTCTCGATCAAAAAACCAGGCGCAGGGACCTACCCGTTTTATAAACCTGTATGCCTTATCTGTCCATCACAGAGGGCGCCGCTTTAAACGGATATGGTTGAGGGATTCTTATCTCAATCGTGAATTCAAAATTTGAATTCACGCAATCCCTAAAGATCAGAATATAGGACCATCTTATTCGTAACTAACCGATACGCTTAATGGAGAAAAAAACCAACATTCTCCCACTTGGTCCGTATATTCTATTACTATAGTAAGAAACAGAATACATGAATCATGGCAATAGGTCCTCTTAAAATCGAGTATTATTTACCATGTATCACTATGTATTATATTTTCCAAACATAAACCCATATAACTTAATGAATAAACCCCATGTTTATTCTAGGTCCAACTTAATGATGCTCATCACAAATAAATGTGTACACTAAATAACTGAATGTGAAAAACATCACAATCATAAAAGAGTTTCATTAATTATAAAATTCATCATTATAATGAATTAAATAAAATGACCAAGACCCATACGGTCTACATGATCCCTAAACTTCTGTAGTGGCATGCCTTTAGTCAAGAGATCAGCTATCATCAACTCAGTGCTCACGTGCTCTATAACCACTGTCTTTTCTTTAACACGTTCTCGTATGGCTAAATATTTGATGTCGATGTGCTTGCTTCGACTACCACTCTTATTGTTTTTAGCCATAAATACTGCAGCTGAATTGTCACAATAAATCTTCAATGGCTTAGATATAGAATCCACAATTCTAAGCCCAGAAATGAAACTCTTCAACCATACACCATGCGAAGTAGCCTCAAAACATGATACGAACTCGGCTTCCATGGTGGAAGTAGCAGTCAAAGTCTGCTTGGTGCTCCTCCAAGATACAGCTCCACCAGCAAACATAAATATGTATCCAGATGTTGACTTCCGAGAATCAACACAGCCAGCAAAGTCAGCATCAGAGTAGCCAATTACTTCCAAATTTTCAGTCCGTCTGAACATAAGCATGTAGTCCTTGGTACCCTGAAGATACCTCATCACCTTCTTAGCAGCTCTCCAGTGGTCTAAACCTGGATTACTCTGATATCTCCCCAACATCCCAACTGCAAATGCTATGTCAGGCCTTGTACAGACCTGAGCATACATCAAGCTACCAACAGCTGAGGCATATGGAGTGTTTTTCATTTCCTCCCTCTCAAAGTCATTCCTTGGGCACTGACTCAATTTGAATCGGTCACCCTTGACTATGGGAGCTATACTCGGTGAACAATTTTTCATCCAAAATCTCTCTAAAATTTTATTGATATAGGTTTCTTGAGATAGACCTAAAACACCTCGAAGTTTGTCTCTTTGAATTTTAATGCCAATGACATAAGAGGCATCACCCATATCTTTCATGTCAAAATTCTCAGAGAGAAATTGTTTCACCTCATGTAACATACCTTTATTATTGGTTGCAAGTAAAATATCATCTACATATAGGATTAGAAAACAAATTTTGCTCCCACTGACCTTCTGGTATATACATTGATCCATGATGTTCTCTACAAATCCAAATGAAGAAATCACATCATGAAATTTTAAGTACCATTGCCGAGAGGCTTGTTTCAATCCATATATAGATCTCTTGAGCTTGCATACTAATTGCTCACTATTACTAGAGGAAAAACCTTCAGGTTGTTTCATATAAACTTCTTCCTCTAGATCTCCATTGAGAAATGCAGTTTTCACGTCCATTTATTGCAACTCTAAATCAAAATGCGCAACAAGTGCCATGATAATGCGGAAGGAATCTTTCTTAGATACAGGAGAAAATGTCTCCTTGTAATCAATTCCCTCCCTTTGAGTGAATCCCTTAGCAATGAGTCTTGCTTTATATCGCTCAATGTTGCATAACGAGTCTTTCTTGGTCTTAAAGACCCATTTACAGCCAATGGCTTTTACTCCATCAGGCAACTCAACAAGATCCCAGACTCCATTAACTGCCATAGAATTCATCTCATCTTTCATAGCATCATACCATAAATTAGATTCCTTACAATTCATGGCTTGTGAAAACGTTTCAGGATCATTTTCAGCTCCAATGTTATAGTCCGACTCTTGAAGATACACAATATAGTCACTAGAAATTGCTGATTTCCTTTCTCTTGTAGATCTTCTTAATGTTGTAACAACCTCCTCTGAAGGAGTTGATTGTTCAACTATCTATGGTAACTCATGAGAGACTGGATCTACTAGTTCATTATCAGCAAATTGTGGAATTTCAACGACTGGTTGTATAATACCCGTTTGATCTTGAGGGGCACTATAAACGATAATCAGTCTGTCACTTGAAGTGGAAGGTTGAGCATCAGAATGTTCCCTTTCAGGAATCATGCTCTGCAATTGGTCACTCCCACTGATCAAGTCATTCTCAAGAAATTTGGCATTTCTCGATTCCACAATCCTAGTTGTATGAGATGGACAGTAAAATCTATATCCCTTGGACCTCCGGCATATCCAACAAAATACCCACTAATGGTCCTAGGGTCCAGCTTTTTCTCTTATGGATTGTATACTCTCACTTCACATGGGCATCCCCATACGCGTACATGTCGCAAACTTGGCTTCCAACCTTTAAATAACTCAAATGGCGTTTTAGAAACAGCCTTGGTTGGAACTCGATTTAATATGTACACAGCTGTCTTAAGAGCTTCTGTCCACAAGGACTTAGGTAGTTTGGAGCTGCTAATCATGCTCCTCACCATGTCCATCAATGTTCGGTTCCTTCTTTCTGCTACACCATTCTGATCAGGTGAGCCAGGTAAACTGTATTGGGCAACAATCCCATGTTCTTGAAGGAACTTCGCAAATGGACCAGGCATTTGTCCATCTTTGTGTATCTCCCATAATACTCACCTCCTCTATCAGATCTCACAATTTTGATTTGCTTTCCACATTGTGTCTCTACTTCTGCTTTGAATACCTTAAAGGCATCTAATGCTTCGTTCTTATTATGAAGCAAGTAGAGATACATAAATCATGAGTAATCATCAATAAAGCAGATAAAGTATTTCGGACCATGAAAATCCATATCCGGACAACAAATGTCCGTGTGTATGATCTCTAATAGGTCTGAACTCCTCTTGGCACCTTTCTTTGACTTATTGGTCTACTTGCCTTTAATGCAGTCCACACAAGTATCAAAGTCAGTGAAGTCCAAAGTATTGAGTACCCCTTCATTCACTAACCTCTTGATTCTATCTATGGAGATATGTCCCAATCTCCGATGCCACAACATAGAAGAGTTATCATTTACAACACATCTTTTTATGCCAGCCCTAACATGCATTACATCATGAGTGGTATTATTTTGCAAATTAATATAGAAAAGACCATCAGACAAAGTACCATTCCCAACAAGTTCAGATTTATAATATAAACTGGAAGAAGTATCTGAAAAGTTGAAAGAATAACCAAAAGGTACAAGTCTTGAAACTGAAATTAAATTCCTAGAAAAACTAGGTACATAAAAGGTCCTTTCCAAATTTAAAACAAAACCACTACTAAGAACTAAGGTGCATGTCCCTATAGCTTCCACATGTGAACGCATCTTATTTCCTGAAGAGATATACTGCTCACTTTCCACTGGCTTCCTTAAGTTTTGCATACCCTGCAAAGTATTGCAAATGTGGATTGTAGAACCAGAATCAATCCACCATGTGTTATAAATAACATTAGCCATATTAGATTCATAACAGACAAGTGAGATTGTTTTACCTTTCTTTTCAAGCCAAGTCTTGAACTTGATGCAATCCTTCTTCATGTGTCCCTTCTTCTTACAGAAGAAACACTTGGATTCCTTCTTAATATCAGATTTGGGTGGTATTTTACTTTTACCCTTCTTCTTAGCCCGTGCCCGATCCTTTCCACTTGTAGTCAGCATTGCACTTTCACCCAATTCCATCAACAGTCTACCCTCTTCTTGAACACACATGGCCAAAAGTTCATTGATTGACCATTTTTCCTTATGTGTGTTATAAGATATCTTAAATGGTCCATACTGCTGTGGAAGTGTATTTAAAATATAGTGCACCAGAAAGGACTCGGACATTTCAACCTCAAGAGTCTTTAGTTGAGCTGCAATGTCCCTCATTTGCATAATGTGCTCACGCACACCTCTCACTCTAGTGAGCCTCAGGGATGACAACTTCAATATTAGGGTACTGGCAAGAGCTTTATCTAAAGTACTAAATTGCTCATCAATGGCCTTTAGTAGCTCCCTGACATTCTCATACTTATCAACTGAACCACGTATACCAACAGAGATTTTTGTCTTTATGAACATTGTACTTAAGCGATTGGATCGCTCCCAACGTTCATAAATCGCAATCTCATTAGGATTGCTGGTCAGAGTTACTGAAGGTGGTTCATCCTTCCTTATAGCATAATCAATGTCCATCCAGCCCAAATGAAGGAGAATTCTCTCCTTCCAAACCTTATAGTTATCACCCCTTAATTCAGGCATATCACATTTTATTTCAGAGAAATTTACAGGTTGCATAACTGCAAAATTTAAACATACATGCTTATTATCAAAAATTGAGGCTAATAAAATGCTTTACCAATGTAAATTATGCATTTAGAAACCAGTGAATCTACTGACATAAAACTTGCCTGTGGGCTAAAGCTTTAATTCAATTAGATTCACTTAAGTCTGTATGATAAAACTATCAAATTATGTTCCTTCTTTCTAATTCCTGTGGGTAGATTAGAAAAATATAATTTGATATTTTATCTTAATTAATTATATAAATATAAAACAGTGAATCTACTGACATAAAACTTGCCTGTGGGCTAAAGCTTTAATTCAATTAGATTCACTTAAGTCTGTATGATAAATCTATCAAATTATGTTCCTTCTTTCTAATTCCTGTGGGTAGATTAGAAAAATATAATTTGATATTTATCCTAATTAATTATATAAATATAACAAAAATTCCTGTGGAATAAATTTTATTATATTTATATAATTAATTACAATTAATGTCTATTATTTATGTGATTTACTAACTTTATTATACAATTTTATAATTAAGGATGCTGTGGCTACTCCTCAATTATTCAATTGTATTTATCACTTAGACATTATTTAATTTTTATGTTCAATTATGTCACTTAAGATGCATGCATAATTCACAAAATTTATACACACAAATTCTAAATATAATTGAACATAAATAGGCCAGACTAATGGTCCAACCACTTAATGAACGAGCCAACAGCCCGTCATCCTCACCCAATTCTAATAGTTTAATTTAACCAAAAATCTCTCAATCACCTCAAAAAAATTTTGGATCAGATATGCTTGGACTGCTGCAATCAAGCTGGGCACACGGCCCAGCTTTATGGCTGACTCAAACTGCTGTGCACACGGTCCAACCTGATTGCTGGTCCATATGGCTAAGCTAGCCAGGCAGTGGGCCAGCCCTGATTACTGGGCCATGCAATGGGCCAGTCTGGTCAGGCGCTGGACCCAGGCCTGGCCAGCGGTTGGCCCAGGCGCTGGGCCAGCCAGCGCCTGGCCCAAGCGTTGGGCCAGCCAACTGCTGGCCTGGCCCAGGCCGCTGGGCCAGCCAGCGTGCAGCTGGCTGGGCCAGCCAGCTGCTGGCCTGGCCCAAGCGCTGGGCCAGCCTGCTGGCCTAGCCCAGGCCAGCCGCTGGGCCAGCCAGCTGCTGGCCAGCGCCTGGCCCAAGCGCTGGGCTGGCCAGCGCTGAATTTTTTTTTTTTTAATTCTCAATGCCACTGGCCAGCCTTTTTTTTTTTATTGTCCTGCATGTTTTTCTGTAAGAGGCATTTTTTTTATTCGTCCTTGTTCCGTGCACATATCCAAAGTAAGAAAACCGATGCTTCCTTATCTTATGGTGATTTAATCATGAGATATTTGGATTTATCTGTTATTTAAACTATATCCAAAAGGGTGAGCAAATAGATAAGAATGGCATAAATCTTACTGATCAATCTCTTAAATAAAACTGAGCAAATAGATAAGAATGGCATAAATCTTACTGATCAATCTCTTAAATAAAACTGAATTAAATAAACTGAATATTAAGAATACATAAGATCTAATGCCCTTTCAAATGATTCTTGATGACCTATTAACTCTCCCGGTACGCAGGTAGTTGGGTCAAATGCACCAAGGTACTACAACAGCCTCCCTTATTGGTACATCCCTAATATCCTTACCATACGCCCGTTGGGTTAAATAATCCAGGATACTACCAGTAGCCTCCCCTTTGGACTATCCCTAAACGAGAGAAATAGAGATCAAGAATATCTTATCCCTCTTTATCAAATAAATCATATAAAGATTGTTTCATAGGATTTTATCAGATCATATATCAATAGAAACAATCCTATCCTAATAATCAAGGCAGGGGTATTATTTTATACGCTCTGATACCAAATGATAGACTGAAATTTAAATATATTGATCCCTATCATATATGCGGATAAATATGGGACCAATATATTTATCCTAATTAATTAAGAAAAGATCAATAAATACCTCCAGCCATTGCTGTTGATTTTCTTCTAGATGAGGGTAAGGATCTTCCACGCCTTGCGGTCTCTCTTAGCGATGGTGTAAACTTTTTCTCTCTCGATCAAAAAACCAGGCGCAGGGACCTACCCATTTTATAAACCTGTATGCCTTATCTGTCCATCACAGAGGGCGCCGCTTTAAACGGATATGGTTGAGGGATTCTTATCTCAATCGTGAATTCAAAATTTGAATTCACGCAATCCCTCAAGATCAGAATATAGGACCATCTTATTCGTAACTAACCGATACGCTTAATGGAAAAAAAAACCAATATAGTGGGCTGGCCCCAATCTCCCTGGCCTTACGTGTGAGCTGCCTTCCTCTCTGCTGGCGTCCCATCCTTCACCTTGAGCAACAACTTCATGATTTTCCTCTTATTTTGTTTGAAACAATAACAAGCTCGGCATAAATATTTGAGAAGGAAAAATTTTGTTTGAATCAAAATAGCCAGTTCAAGCGTTCGAGCTTAAGTCCTCGATAATCACAAGTTCTTATTTTTTTATAGAAAAAACTATGATTTCTAATTTATGAAGATGAAAATAAAATTTTTATTATATGATCTTTAAAAGTATGTGAAATATGGGTATAATAAATAATTGAAGGATCAAAGGAAGAAGGATGCAAAGGCTTTAGCTTTGATTCAGCAAGAAATTGTCAAATAGTTTTTTTAAGAATTATCACCGTAACAAAAGCAAAAGAGCCTAGCACTTTCAAGGTAAATCCATAAAGCTTCAAACTTTGTAAAGAAATTTTAAAAATTTAAAAATGAAAGAAATGGAGTTATTGAAGGATTATTTTACTAGAGTTAGGGAGGTTGTGAATCAAATGAAGATTTATCGGGATATTATTTCTAATCAAAGAGTTGTTAAAAAATTTCTTATTAGCTTGTTTGAAAGATATGACCCCATTATTGCTATTATTGAAGAAACCAAAGATCTTGAATCTTTGGGTATTGAAGGGTTGATGGGTTCAATCAAAGCATTTGAGTAAAGGTTGAATAGGCGTTCTGAAAAATTAATTGAGTGCTTTTCAATCCAAGCTCAATGTTAATTTAAGACCTCATGATAAAGACTCTAAAGAAGAATCTTTAAGAGGTGAAAGACATATAAGAGGAAGAAGCAACTTCTTTAAAGGCAAACCAATGAGGAGTTCACTTAGCAAAGATGTACAATATGTAAAAGAAGAAGTCATGTTGAGAAAAATTATTAATTTCGAGGAAAGCCTTAATGTCACAATTACAAAAAATTTGATCATGTCCAAAAAGATTGTTACTTGAAAAAAAATTAGCAAACAAATTTTACTAAAAAAAAAGAAGATGAAGCCAATATGTTCTATGCTTGTTAGGTAGCTATGGAGCAAAAGCATGATGTTTGGTTTCTTGAAAGTGGGTGTAGCAATTATATGATCAGCAATGAAAGAATTCTTATAGAGATTGATTTGACTTCTAATTCTTAAGTGAAGATGGATAATTGTGTCTTATTTCAAGCAAAAGAAAAATGTACCATTGCCACAAAAATAAAGAAGGGAACAAGATATATCCGAGATGTGTTGCTAGTTTCAGAATTAAAGCAAAATTTGCTAAATGTTGGACAACTTGTAGAGCATAGGTATTTCGTTCACTTTGAAGAAGACTCTTACAAAATTTTTAATAAAAAAAATTACATTGTAGCAAGATCAAGATGAAGAAAAATAGAAGTTTTTCTCTTAATTTTTCTTACAAGAATAATGCAGTTTTAAAAATGGATATGATTGGTGACTCATGGCTATGGCATAGAAGAGTTGGACATTTGAATTTTTAAAGCTAGAAGAATTTTCAATAAAAAAATATAGTGTATGTGCCATCATCTATACAAAAATTAAAGAAAGTTTGTGAAGGTTGTGCATTGAGAAGCAACATCGAGAAGCATTTCCAAAAAAGAAGGCATAGAGAACTAGAGCACCATTGGAGCTTGTTCAGACTGATGTATATGATCCTATGATAATACCATCCTATGGGGATAATAAATGCTTTCTAACCTTTATTGATGACTTCTCTATAATGACATGGGTATATTTTATGAGGCAAAAATTAGATGTGTTTATTATCTTTAAAAACTTTTAATATTTTGTTGAGAGAAAAGTGAACATTTGATTAAAGTGTTAAGAAGTGGTGGAGGTGATGAGTATAACTCAAATGAATTGGATACTTTTTATGAAGATATTGGCTTGGATAGGTAGTTAACGGCTGGATACACTCCATAACAAAATACAGCGACAGAAAAAAAAGAATAAAATATTATGAAGATGTTAAAAGTAATGCTTCACGAGAAGGGGCTACCTTTGTTCTATTAGGGTGAAGCAGTTTCTACGGCAGTTTACTTGTTAAATAGATGCCCAACAAAAGCAGTGATTAATCAAATTTCAATTGAAGCTTCGAGTGGAAAGAAGCCATTTGTGAATCACTTCAAAGTTTTTGGATGTATTTGTTTTGCTCATGTTTCAAAGAATGTAAGACACAAGCTTGAAGAGACTAGTGAGATGCATCATTGTGTGCTATATATAGCTCAAAATCAAAAGGCTATAGACTCTTTAACTTGAAGAAAAATAAGTTGTTTATTAGTAGAGATGTTATCTTTAATGAGAAGGTTTAATAGGATTGGAAAAAGAAGAAAATCTAAGGTCAAGTCATTACTCTCAATAAAACATCAGAAATTCAAAAATGCGAAGATGATGTTCATAAAGATGCACCATAAATGTCTCTTGTAAATAGCCTACATTCTTATCCAAGTTCATCAGTAAGCTTTAGTTATTTATCATCAAGTTTATCTCCAAGGAGAATGAAAAGCCTTGGTGATATGTATGCTTGTTATAATCTTTGTCTTGTTGAGCCAGAAAGTTTTAAAGAAGCAATTAAAGAAGAGACTTGGAAGAAAGCTATGAAAGAAGAAATCGAAGTGATTGAGAAGAACAAAACTTGAGAGTTAATTAATTGAAAAGCCAAAAGACAAAGAATAATTGGTGTGAAGTGGATTTATAAAACAAAATTCAATATGGATGGTTTTATTCAAAAGAACAAAGTAAGGCTTGTGGCCAAAGGGTATTCTTAACAATCTGGAATTAATTTTGAAGAGACACTTGCTCCAATAGCAATTAGAGTTTTCATTGCCTTGGCAGCTAAAAATGGCTATTTATTGCATTAACTTGATGTAAAATCAATGTTCTTGAATGGTATTCTAAAAAAAGAGGTTTATGTAAAGTAACTTCAAGGATTTATGGCAAATGGAGAAGAAAAAAAAGGTCTACAAGCACCCAAACTTGATAATGATATCGAAACTTACTTCAACAAAAAGGGCTTTTAAAGAATCAACAATGAGCCAATTGTTGGGAATTGTATCCTAAAGCCAATCATTTGATGATTGTACTAATGTAAATAGCATATAAATTGATATATTAATAAAAGTTATTTGGCAGTTTATTCATTACAAGAACATCTTCTTAAAACTCCTAATAGTAATGAAGCCCTCAGGATCTTCTTTCACGATAAAGGAGGATTTATCTTTGAAGGTCCTCAAAAGAGTTCGCGACCAAATGATATACTATGATAGGGCTATAGTACTATCAATTATAGGACGTTGTATATTATATTTGTTGGTTGTCCTCTTAACCAAGGAGTGTAGAGACACTGGTATGACATACAGGTAAAAGTGTAGGAGTACATTTTACCGAACGTAACTCATTTTCGGATACTCTGCTGTCAAGAGTTAATCCGAGAAGATATAGGTATAAGTATCCTTCAGACCTAAAGATCATAACCGATGACTTGCAAGCAACTCATTGTACTTAGGTGTCGAACCATCTGGATTTCTAATCCAGTTACGAAAGGTTACTGAGTGCAGTCAAGTACTTGTGGTAGTCAGTTGTTGATCAAGATGAAATTTGACCTATCCCGTTAAAAGGAGAAATGCTTGTGTTTCAATTTAGCAAGACCTTGGCCAAGGCACTTCATGTGAAGGTCACATGATCACTAAAGTTGAAATCACTTTATGGATTTGCTGTTTAGAGTTGACAGGCTCTTAAGCCATCCTTAGCATTTGTGGTCAAAAGGATGAATTATACAGTAACTATTTCTTAGGGTTCTTGGAGTTTGCTCGGCAACTCTTCGACCTATCCGGACGTCGGGTTCCATTGCTAGATGGGCATATCGATTAGTATAGAAAGTTGTTCCTATGCTACCGGCTTAGGTTCGAACCTAGAGAGTCACACGTATAGAAGTTTCCTAGGATGATCTATTTGCTGATCAACGATTGAGAATCGTATATGATTTAATTAATCGATTTGATTGATTGAATTATTTTAATTGGGTTAAGTACAATTGAATAAGATTCAATTTGATTTAAGTCTATTAGAAGGACTAATAAATTTCAAATATTGATTTGAAATTAGACTTGATTTGGATTTAAATAGATTCAGGACTAGCCAAATTTGATTTGGGCTAGGACCATGATCTATGTAGGTTCAATCCAATAAATTTAAATCAGCTTAAACCAAAACCCAAACCCAAATCCCATGTGTGAAAAGAGTTTTCTCGCATAAGGATCTCACATGATGAGATGGCTGAAATCTCATCTCATGAGAGATTAAATTCTCATGTAGAATTTAATGTATAACATTAATCTTCTTCAAATGGTTCCGTTGGAATTCTAAGTGTTAGAATTTATGTACCTCTTTGAAGAGATTAAATTCTCATGTAGAATTTAATGTATAACATTAATCTTCTCCAAATGGTTCCGTTGGAATTCTAAGTGTTAGAATTCATGTACCTCTTTGAATTAACCAACGATGGAATTCTGTGTTAGAATTCATATCTCTTTAGTTTTCACCGAACGTCGAAATTAACTAAACGCTGCGTCTCTTTGGTTTTCACCGAATGTCGGAATTAACTAAACGCTAGTCTCTTTGGTTTTTCCAAACGTCGGAATTAACCAAACGCTGTGTCTCTTTGGTTTTCACCGAACGGTAGAATTCTCATTGTTAGAATTCAATGGGCTAAAGGCTACATTGAGCCTATAAATTAGAGGACATTCTTTATCAGATCATTGAACAACAATGAAATGTTATGGATTAAATTTCTAAAGAGTTAGAATAGAAAATCTTGGTGTGATTCTGGTGTCAGCAAAAGTTTGGTGGATCTTGGAACAAGATTCAAGTGGGAGGATTCAAGATCAGCAAAGTTATTTTTTCGCGAGCTAGCACTCCCAAGAATCCGATCATTCGGGGACTTCGCGTGGACGATACTAGAGGCCGGACAATTGAACGGCTGCAGAGCACAAAAGGATTTACCAATTGCCCTTAAGGTAAGTGATATGATCCCTAGATCTTAAGGCATGCTTCAAGAGAAGAAGTATGACTTCTTGTCTTAAAGATCAAGATATGATCTTGATGATTTTATTTATGCATATTTTAGATCAAATGATCCTATATATAAGGCAAAGATATGATCTTGATGCATGTTAGATAGATTAATATTTAATCTTTAAAATTCCACATTAATAATTGTTATCAAATTATTAAATATGCATGCCTCGAGTTTATTTCTATGTCTCGAAGTTTATTTCTCTCGAGCCATGGTTTCATCTTGATCTAATTTATTGCATGTAAATTAATGCTCCTATTAATTTTGTAATAATAGTTATCAGGGTCATAGATGGATTAACAATCCAAATTACCCAGGTATTCTATGACGCTGTCAAAATATTTTATATTTAATACATATTGATGTTATATAAAAGCATGATAATTGCTTTATATTTAATACATACTGATGTTGTATAAAAGCATTATAATTGCATGTTTAGTATAAAAACATAAATATGAGAGTCTTATTTGAATGTCAAATATTTATTCATAATCTTTTTAGATATGATCTAAATATATGAATTATGAGTAATAATGCAACTGATGCATGATTTGAAATATATGACATGAAATATATTTAACTTTATGGGTTAGCTAAATCAGATCCAAAAAGGGTTAGACCCTAAGGTTTAAATCAAATGGACTATAAGAGTATTTGATCAAATCTAAATTTAATAGATTAGGTTAAGGATACTCTAAATCAAACAATAGTTGTAGTTGATCATGTCCTTATCTTTGATTAAACCAAATGAAGGTAGATTAGGCTCCGTGGTTGAGCATGAATCTCTTAGATTGTCAAATCAAAATTGGTTAACCATATGATGTCAAGGTGAGTTAGCAAGTTGCTCTAGGATCAACGATCGAATGGTTTTTAATTGGGAGCTACTCGTATTGATGTGTCTTTAACGAGTTAATGACATATTCCTCCCATCGATCTTACTTACCTGGTCAATATGGTGAACCATTTATGATTACGATCATTTACCTGATTTGGGTTGACCCATGCCTGTAAAGAAATCAGTTTGACTAATTTAGGTGCCACTTAACCTGATTAGTCAATTTATCTTCAGATTATTAAATCCTCTAAAATTATTAGGTCCTTAAAATGAAATAGTTATATGATAATTAGATCATAGCCTCCTATTAAGGTCAGTGATAATAAGTCCGATGTCTTGATAATCATTGGAGGCACTCCATGCCTGGTGCTTGTCAACCATCGAAATTATCATTCATTATATGATAAGTCAGCATAACTATTGAATAGACAGTCAGGTGGGCCGAGCTTCACTCGGGCTTTGTTGTCTATAGATAGATTGCACTGATATATTATTTAATGGTTGGACCTAACCAGAACTTTCAGTGAAGGCACTCCATGCCTGCTGAAGAGGAACATGGGGCAAAACTAAACACTAAGAATTGTTTTGGGAAACAATTGGTTTTGAACCTACTCTTAGATGCATATGGGTTGGCCAAGCTTCACTTGGGCTTGTATGTAGTCTATGTAGATTTTAGTGCCCACTAAAGAATTAAGAATAATTCTTCGAATTGGGGTGTAGAGGCTGCCAATTTGAACAAAATAGTGGGAGAACCTTTAGACTAAAGTCCAAGTCTTTAGACTGAATCAATTTATATACTACTAAACTTTAGTTTTTCCTTATGCAGAACATGGCCACTAATTTATCATTAAGGTCCCTATTGGATAGTGACAAGTTGAATGGTTTAAATTTCAATAGCTGGTTTAGAAAACTTAAGATTGTCCTTGAGCATGAGATGATTCTATATATTCTGAATAATCCTGCACCAGATATACCTAATGCAAACACCCAAAGTTCTAAGAGAGACACTTATCAGAAGTGGCTCAGTGATAGAACTAGCGTGCATTGCATCATGCTAGCAGCAATGAACGATGAATTCGGTCGCTGGTTCGAGAATGCTCAGCCAGAAGAAATCATTCAAGCGTTGAATGAATCTTTCGGCACACCCGACGATGTTGAAAGGCACAAGACTAGTTGTGCTATTTTTAATGCTCGAATGAGGGATGGATCTTCTGTCACTGATCATGTATTGTATATGATCCAGAAGATAGAACTCCAAAGCAAGCTCGGCTTTCCCCTACATAAGCAGTTGGGAAAAGATGTGATCTTGAATTCCTTGCCTCCGTCCTTTCGACCTTTCCTTACTCATTTTCGAATGACAAAGCCTGTAGTCAACTACCACGGTTTGTTGAGGTTATTACAGAACTTTGTGAAGGATAACCAGCTCTCTAAGGGTTTGGTTAATGTGGTTGAAGGATCTAAGGTAGGGCGTCAACCCTTTGGGAAAGGGAAGAAGAAAAAGAAAAAGGTTCAACATGCAAGGACATCTATAAGGGGTCAGATGCAGAAGAAGAAAGTTGATAAAAGTCAAGCAGAATGCTTTCATTGCAAGATGCAAGGGCACTGAAAGAGGAACTGTCATCTTTACATTGCCACACTTGATCCAAATAGGCCAAAGAAGAAAAGGAGCAAGATGTTGCTCAACAAGGGACTACAGGTCACTAGAAGATTTGAGGACAATGAAAGATTTCTTAATGTCGACGATGGAAGATTAGTTCCAGTTCTGGCATTAGGAGTTCTTGAAATAGTTTTCAATAGAAATGTCATTGTACTAAATGATTGTCATTTTTTCCCAACGTTCTTATTGAATGTAATTTCTGTAGGCCTTCTGGCCAAAATTCATTATGAAATTTTAATAAAGGATGTTACTTTGAATATCATTATGAATGGAGTCACTGTAATGACTGGACATTTATCTAATGGCATTTATATATTATCACAGCTAGTGTACAAATCAAGTAAGCGCCCTAGAATAACTGATGTCACGGATATTTATCTTTGGCACCATCGGCTGGGTCATATCAACAAGAACAGATTAAACAGGTTAACTCAGGAGGGCATCCTTCGAGTTGATGATTGTGAATTATTAACTACCTATGAATCCTGTCTTCTTGGTAAAATAACCAAATCATCTTTTACTGAAAAAGATGAAAGAGCCAAAGAGCTATTGGGTCTAGTACATACTGATGTATGTGGACCAATGAGCACTTGTGCCAAAGGTGGATATTACCACTTCATTACTTTTACAGACGACCTTTCTAGGTTCGGTTATATCTATCTTATGAGACATAAATCTGAGTCGTTTGAAATATTCAAACTGTATCATAAAGAAGTAGAAAAACAAATAGGAAAATGTATTAAGACCCTTCGATTAGATCAAGGAGGTGAATACCTTTCAAATAACTTTGTGACATATTTAAGGAAGAATGAGATTCTCTTCCAATGGACTCCTGCAAGAACACCGCAACATAACGGTGTGTCAGAAAGAAGGAATCAAACTCTGTTAGATATGGTTCGGTCCATGATGGGTTTTACAAGCTTGCCAATATCATTTTGGGGATATGCATTAGAATCAGCTTATCATATTCTCAATAAGGTTCCAAGTAAGTCTGTTTCTAAAACTCCACATGAGATGTGGTATGGACATAAACTAGTTATCGCCTATCTGAGAGTCTGGGGGTGTTCAACTTATGTGAAACGTGCAAAATCAGACAAACTTGAACCTAAATCTGATAAATATTTTTTTATCGGTCATCCAAAAGAAACCAAAGGATATTACTTCTATAATACTGAAGAACAAAAGTTGTTCATTAGTAATAGAGTAATTTTTCTTGAAAAGGAGTTCCTTAGTGAAGAAACAAATAGCTCTAATATTGAACTTGAGAAAGTTCATCAAGTAGAAGGAACAACACAAAGTTTGAACCCTTAGAATCTGAGTTGATTAGATCAAACTCAAAACCCATTTTAGATGCACCATTAAGGCGATCCGGTAGAGTACCATATCAACCGGACAGATACTTAGGTTTCATGGTCCAGAATGAAGATCCTGTTGAGCTCGATGAAAACAACGAGGATCCGATCACCTATATGGATGCTATGCAAAGGACTGACTCTGATAAATGGCTTGATGCCATGAAATCCGAACTTGATTCCATAAAGAAAATAATGTATGGACATTAGTTGACCCACCCGAAGGGATAAAACCCATAGGGTGTAAGTGGGTTTTCAAGAGAAAAAGAGGCGCAGACGGAAAGGTAGAGACCTACAAAGCACGTCTGGTTGCCAAGGGGTATCATCAACATTATGGTATTGACTATGATGAAATATTTTCTCTGTGGCAATGCTGAAATCCATTCAGATTATGCTAGCTATAGTAGCACACTTAGATTATGAGATTTGGCAGATGGATATTAAAACCGCTTTTCTAAATGGTAATTTAGAAGAATAGGTGTATATGATACAGCCAGGAGGTTTTATATCTGAAGACGAGTCTAAAGTGTGCATGCTACAGAAGTCCATTTATGGACTTAAGCAAGCATCTAGGAGTTGGAACATACGATTTGATAATATGATCAAATCTTATGGCTTTGTTAAGAATAAAGAAGAACCTTGCATTTATAAATGGGCTAACAGTTCTGTTATTATATTTCTTGTATTATATATGGATGATATTCTCTTAATTAGGAATGATGTCCCTGCATTACAAGGAATAAAGACATGGTTATCATCACAATTCTCCATGAAAGATCTGGGAGAAGCATCATACATCCTAGGGATGAAGATCTATAGAGATAGATCTAAGAGGATGCTTGGTTTATCCCAATCTACGTACATTGACATCGTGCTAAAGAGGTTTAGCATGAAGAATTTCAAGAAAGGCTATCTTCCGATAGGCCATGGAATTCATCTTTCTAAGAAGGATTGTCCGACAACTCCTAATGAAAGAGAACGTATGAGTCGAATTCCATATGCTTCGGCAGTGGGATCGATAATGTACACCATGACATGTACAAGACCAGATGTGGTATACTCACTAAGAGTAGTGAGTAGATACCAATCTGATCCAGAAAAAAAATACTGGCAAGTTGTTAAGACAATCCTTAAGTATTTAAAAAATACTAAGGACCAGTGGTTAGTCTATGGAGAGTCTGATTTGAAACTTGTTGGATATACTGATTCCAGTTTTCAATCAGATCATGATGATAGCAAAAGTGTATCGAGTATCGTGTTTATCCTAAATGGTGGAGCTATTTGCTGAAAAAGTTCCAAGCAACATACAGTGGCAGATTCAGTGTGCGAAGTAGAGTACATCGTTGTATCAGATACCGCAAAAGAAGCTGTGTGGCTACGAAAGTTCCTCTCTGAGCTTGGAGTGGCATCTTCCATAGATGGACCAGTCCTGTTGTACAGTGACAGCACTGGTGCCATAACTCAAGCAAAGGAACCACGAGCACATCAGCGCATCAAGCACATACTGCGTCGATTTTATCTTATTCGAGAGATTATAGAACGAGGTGACATAAATCTTGAGAAGATTGACGGAAAGGAAAACTTAGGTGACCCATTTACTAAAGCACTCAGCATCAAGGAGTTTGACAACTATAAGTTGAAGATGGGTATTAGATACTATAATGAGTGGCTTTAGGCTAAGTGGGAGTTTGTTGGAAATTGTATCATAAAGACAATCATTTGATGATTGTGCTAATGTAAATAGCATATAAATTGATATATTAATAAAAGTTATTTGGCAGTTTATTCATTACAAGAACATCTTCTTAAAACTCCTAATAGTAATGAAGCCCTCAGGATCTTCTTTCACGATAAAGGAGGATTTATCTTTGAAGGTCCTCAAAAGAGTTCGCGACCAAATGATATACTATGACAGAGCTGTAGTACTATCAATTATAGGACGTTGTATATCATATTTGTTGGTTGTCCTCTTAACCAAGGAGTGTAGAGACACTGGTATGACATACAGGTGAAAGTGTAAGAGTACATTTTACCAAACGTGACTCATTTTCGGATACTCTGCTGTCAAGAGTTAATCCGAGAAGATATAGGTATAAGTATCCTTCAGACCTGAAGATCATAATCGGTGACTTGCAAGCAACTCATTGTACTTAGGTGCCGGACTACCTGGATTTCTAATCCAGCTACGAAAGGTTACTGGGTTCAGTCAAGTACTTGTGGTAGTCAGTTATTGATCAAGATAAAATTTGACCTATCCCGTAAAAGGAGAAATGCTTGTGTTTCAATTTAGCAAGACCTTGGCCAAGGCACTTCATGTGAAGGTCACATAATCACTAAGTTGAAATCACTTTATGGATTTGCTGTTTAGAGTTGACATGCTCTTAAGCCATCCTTAGTATTTGTGGTCAAAAGGATGAATTATACGGTAACTGTTTCTTAGGGTTCTTGGAGTTTACTCGGCAACTCTTCGACCTATCCGGACGTCGGGTTCCATTGCTAGATGGGCACATCGATTAGTATAAAAAGTTGTTCCTATGTTACCGGCTTAGGTTCGAACCTAGAGAGACACGCATAGAAGTTTCCTATGATGATCTATTTGCTGATCAACGATTGAGAATCGTATATAATTTAATTAATCAAGTTGATTGATTGAATTATCTCAATTGGGTTAAGTACAATTGAATAAGATTCAATTTGGTTTAAGTCTATTAAAAGGACTAATAAATTTTAAATATTGATTTAAAATTAGACTTGATTTGGATTTAAATAGATTCAAGACTAGCCAAATTTGATTTGGGCTAGGACCATGATCTATGTAGGTTCAATCTAATAAATTCAAATCAGCTTAAACCAAAACCCAAACCCAAACCTTATGTGTGAAAAGAGTTTTCTCGCATAAGGATCTCACATGATGAGATGGTTGAAATCTCATCTCATGAGAGATTAAATTCTCATGTAGAATTTAATATATAACATTAATCTTCTCCAAATGGTTCCATTGAATTCTAAGTGTTAGAATTCATGTACCTCTTTGAATTAACCAACGATGGAATTCTGTGTTAGAATTCATATCTTTTTAGTTTTCACAAAACGTCGAAATTAATCAAACGCTGCGTCTCTTTGGTTTTCACCGAACGTCAGAATTAATCAAACGTTGTGTCTCTTTGCTTTTCACCGAACGTCGGAATTAACCAAACTCTGCATCTCTTTGGTTTTCACCGAACGGCAGAATTCTGAGTGTTAGAATTTAATGGGCTAAAGGCTACATTGAGCCTATAAATTAGAGGACATTCTTCACCAGATCATTGAACAACAACGAAATGTTATGGATTGAATTTCTAAAGAGTTAGAATAGAAAATCCTGGTGTGATTCTGGTGTCAGCGAAAGTTTGGTGGATCTTGGAACAAGATTCAAGTGGAAGGATTCAAGATCAGCAAAGTTATTTTTCCGCGAGCTAGCACTTCTGGGAATCCGATCATTCGGGGACTTTGCATGGATGATACTAGAGGCCGAACAATTGAACGGCTATAGAGCACAAAAGAATTTACCAATTGCCCTTAAGGTAAGTGATATGATCTCTAGATCTTAAGGTATGCTTCAAGACAAGAAGTATGACTTCTTACCTTGAAGATCAAGATATGATCTTGATGATTTTATTTATATGCATATTTTAGATCAAACGATCCTATATATAAGGCAAAGATATGATCTTGATGCATGTTAGATATATTAATATTTAATATATAAAATTTTGCATTAATAATTGTTATCAAATTATTAAATATGCATGCCTCGGAGTTTATTTCCATGCCTTGGAGTTTATTTCTCCCTACACCAATACTATACATTAAGAGATAAGGTACATCTAACAATCTTATTGTTTCTCTCTATATTGATAATATGGTGATTAATGGTAATGGTGAAAGAATGATTACTAATTTTAAAATAGAGATAAAGCAAAAATATGAAATAAGTAACTTGGATTTATTACATTAATTTTTGGGCATTAAAATTTATCACGAAGAAGGGAGAGCATTTATTTGCTAAAAGAAGTATGCAAAAACTCGATTTGAAAAATTTTGAGTGATGAATTGTAAGTAAGTTTGTATTCCATTGGTGATGAATGAAAAGCTAAGCAAAGAAAAATGAAAGCCAAAAATGAATGCATCACTCTATAAAAGCTTGGTTGGAAGTTTATTGTACTTGACAGCTATTAGACCCGATATTATGTATGCAGTAAGCTTATTGCACAAACCTATTCAAATTCATTTTGGGGTTGCTAAGAGAGTATTGAGATACATCGAGGTACTCTTGATTTTGGTATTTGGTATGAGAAGAATATTAATGCAAAGTTATTAGAATTTTGTACAGTGATTAGGTTGGATGTATTGATGATTTGAGAAGCACTTTAGGTATGTTTTCTCTCTTGGTTCAGAAATAGTTGCTTGGACTTTTAAGAAGCAATAAACAGTGGCACAATCATTAGTCGAGGCTGAATATATTTCAGCATCATTAGCAACTTCACAAGCAATATGGTTAAGACGAATTTTGAAGGATGTTGGTAAAAAGTAAGAAGAAGGTACTTTAATCTTATGTGACAATAAATTAGCCATTGCTATGACTAAGATCTAGTCTATCATAGCCGTACAAAACACATATCATCAAATATCACTTCATTAAAGATGCACTTGAAAAGAAGAAAATTTAAATCAAATATTGTAGCTCCAATGATCAAGCTATAGATACTTTTACCAAAGCATTTTCAAGATAAAAGTTTTGGTACTTTAGAGAATTGTTTAATGTTACGATAAGGAATTAAGGGAAAGTGTTAAAACTTAATTCCTTATTATTATAGTTATTATGGGATTAGTATGTTTTTAGTAAGTCCGATAGTTTTTAGAGCCAAATCAAATGTAATTAGTTGTGTGATTAATGAGGTGTCTTAAGACTTTAAATTAAAGTTAATATATGTGTTGAAAGTGTGAAATGTATGAGTATATAAATATGACTTTGAATAAAAAGAAACATGAGCGTTGCTGAAATTTGATTCTTCATCTTCTCTCTCTCTTCCTCCCTCAAAAATTTAGGCTGAAACTGCAGTCAACATATCTGGCCATAAAGCCCTACTAAAATTCAACTTCAAAAAAAATTGTTATTCGATTCTTTAGCTGAAGTCTACTTGCAATTTTTCATATTTTATTTTATTTTATTTTTAACAATTCTACCACGTGAGTATCTCCTTTTATGCATGGACTGCCTAACATTTTGCTTCCTCCCAAGGCCTTGACTCCTGGACAATTTGCTTCTTCCCAAAGCCTTGACTCCTGGTGTTTTGACTCTGAAATAGAACGAACTTTCGGCTGCATAAAGTGAATGGAGAGACAGCTAAAAAGTTTCTAAAACGCTAGAGTCGAATCCTCTGAGGAAAAAAGAGAAGCGCTGCTGTTTCTACTTTTGTTTCCTTTTCTTCTCCGGGGAATCCTATGCCGCCTGGATGCTCGGATCATAGGATAAGGGTGAGCGCTCGGCTTTTCCAAAAAGAACATTCTGAAAGCCACTATTCTGGAGTACTTTAATGATGAACCAAGCATGACTGTGGAGTGTAGAGACCATGGACGGCTGTTAAAAGGTGTTCAGAAGATACTGCATACACGAGTATTAATTTGGTACTACTTGGATGGAAACGAAAGTTTGAATAGGTATTTGTGGAGACTTGGAGGACGAAGATCGGCTACGTTCCAGGTCCAGGAGCCTGCACTTTGCTACAAAGTAGAGTTGAACAAACAATAGATAAATTGCAGCCAAAAGTGCTCCTGTTTTAGGGATGTGAAACAGCTGGGCTACTCCACAAGACAACAAATAAGCCCTCACTGCTGGCAGTTTCCATGTCACCAGCAAGGTTCCAATAACACCACCAGCCAAAGTTCTACAGTGATTTCTTCTTGGAGCTTGGCGTTTGGACGGTCTGTCAATGGGAAATGAGGCATTGTGGGAAATTTTAATGTCACATGGGAAGGGACAGTGCTCAGCATCCATGGAGCATGGTGGTCTCGATCTTTTACTTCTCTCCAGTGGTGTGATGGTGGCGGCACTGCTGTTTAAAAAATTTAGTGAAGGGAGTTTTGACTGCCACCTTTGACCGAGGGAGGGACACCCAACATTTGCTGTGGGTGCAATCCCGGGTCAGGGCCTTCAGACCCCTCCTGAGTCCTGAGAGGCAAAGCAAGCAGCCAGCAGGTCTCTCAGCTCAGCTATTCCCAAGGATCCAACCCCAGTCAGTAACCCCAAGAAACCCTATACCTACCCAATTATTTCACCCCGCTGATAAGGGGACTCCTCTAGTACTTAATTCCATAAATGCACTACTCCATGATCACAGGCATCATCCGTGCATGGATTCTCCGTTAACCGACGGTAAAATCAATAACTGGTTGAACCCTATTATAAAATAATTTACATAGTCATTTGACTAATTAAAATATTAAAATAAATTAATACCTTTTAATAATGTGAATTTTCTTTTGGGTGCAAGGAGAGATTGGTTGACATTAAAAAGAAAGAAGAGAAACAATTGTAACACACAATAGTAATACTGTTTCAACACACAACATACTGAAAATAATAATAATAATAATAATAATATAGAAGGTACGAAATGATCCATTCATTGCTTTTTTTAAGGAAGCATTTTTGTGCATCGCTTCTGATGCACGAAAGTGTTCACTAGACCACACGTCTATGCAAACGTACATGACATGGTCTATTGAGTCATAGCACACTCACACGCCCATCCATATGGGTACATAGCAAATAAACGTATCTGATATGCACCTTCATGCATCAGAGATGGTACACGAAGACTTTTCTTCTTTAAAACAAATGTAGAACACACAGTCACCACTACCTCTTTCTTTTAAAGAAAGCAAGCAGTTGAAACAGTTTAGGAGTATCGTCTTCCACAATAAAATACTGCTAGTGAAACTAGCACAATTTTAAGCTGCAATATATCCCTCAACAGAGGATTATTGAGAACTTCATTAGAAGGATTAGTAATCTAAGAAATAATGATTTTAAATCACCTTCAAGCCACACTTTAGTTGTGTTCAATTTAAAAATAGCAGCACGCATATATATATATATATATATATATATATATATATATATATATACCTTCCCAAGCTATCATCAACTCAGCCTGAGGTACTAAACAAAGATCAGTCCCCCTGCCAGCAGCATATGTAAAATGTTGTGTATCTTGCCTGCAGCATATGTATTATGCTCTTTGCCAACATGTTTGAATTGCTAGGTGTGCTCTCCCCCTTCCTTAATCTTTTATATAAGGTCATAGCTTTATAAATCAATACATTCATGGCCAATTGGCCATGGTATACCACAATCACTCACAAATGATTGCTGAAAAATAATTGGAAAAATTTATGTTACAGCTAACTATTCTAGAAATTGCTAAGGCGAACTACTCTATTACTTATTCTAACATTACACTTGGAATAACTCATATGAAATTATTGTACTCATTTAATCCGCCAATTTTCAATTACCACCTATATAAAGGAATTTAATATAGGAAGGAACAAGAATCTATAGGTGAAATGGGGATCCATAACACTTCTTATAGGAGGATGGCGTGTTGCATACCGTCTCTTTCAACCATCTTAAATTGATACCAAAGAATCGATCACATTAAACAAAATATAAAAATTTATTTTATTAACCTACCTATATATTTATGCATGCAAAGTGAAAAAGAAAAGAAATAAAAAGTATATGAATAATTAACTCACATGGTTTGGGATCTTGCTTTTTTTTTATATCAAATTTTTTAACTCAAAAATTAACTATTTAAGTAAATCACAGCTAACGATTTGGTTATCTCTCTCTCTCTCTCTCTCTCTCTCTCTCTCTCTCT
The DNA here is from genome assembly GCA_900491605.1 of Calamus simplicifolius. NCBI lineage: Eukaryota > Viridiplantae > Streptophyta > Magnoliopsida > Arecales > Arecaceae > Calamus > Calamus simplicifolius. The sequence continues at coordinate 716,785 of UESW01004688.1, forward strand.
CTCACCTATATACTATATTTGAACATAGTTAAATTTAGGATTCAATCTTTTTTTTTTTTAGATTTACATTATTTTATTTTATTTTTATCTTTTTTAAAAAGTTTTAAAATTTATAAACTATGTTGATCTAAAAGAAGAAAAAAATATATAGTCAAGTCTACACTTTCTTTTCTCTCTCTTATATATATATATATATATATATAGAGCTCACCATGATCTACTCAATTCTCGCAATCACAGCATGATGTAATAAATAGAAAGCTTCAACCGGTAACGTTCTACCTGCCCGTCAACGTCGCCGTTACGTCCAGCCGGCACCGACCGTGACGTCAGTAAAACCGTTACGGGGTCGATCGGGCCGCAGGTGTCGGTGCCGGAGGCGGCACACCAAAAGAAGAGGACGACACCGTCACTTAAATCCCCTCGGGGGCATTTACGGGAAAGAAAAAGATTCGGTCCGGATGCGATCTTGAGGCGCCGGTCAAACAGATTTGACCACGGCTCTGAACGGCCAGCCGAGACTGGCATCCCCTGTCAGCCGCTTTTCCCCACACCACTCGCGCCCCCAATCCTGACCCTCCATCAACTCTTCGGACCCCACGTGAAAATGTGTCGGAGTGCAGCAGCGTGCGTGGAATTTTTGAGAAGACGAGCGAGACCAACACCAGCCAATCAATGACCCTTGTATCGGTAAAAAAAATTTGCTTTCTGACGAAAATGCCCCTCTGTCCTAGAAAGGGACAAAACGACGAGGGGCGGGAGAAGCCGACAAAATATTTCCAGGTGTTACAGTAGTTCGCCGTATGGATCAGGGGCACTTTTGTCATTTAGAAAAGCTGAGTCCTGGGCCCCACGCACTTTGACCGAAGGAAGTGAGAACAGGAGGTCTACTATTAAAATTTAAAAGAGAAGAGAAAATAACGCAAAAAGGCGTAAATTTAGTGGAAGAGAACGGCCCAGGACCATCGATCAGGGCCGTACGATGAGTGGGGTCCAAAAGTTCGAGGGCTCGACCGGATGGCCGAAAGAAGCACAGCCGTCCATCCCATGGTCCCCCAAATCAAAACCGTCCCACCTTGGGCATAAAGTGGTTCGTACACTTAAACGGTAAATTTACTGAAAAAGAAGGGCATTTTAGTCATTAAAAATTACCCCATGCATCAATGGAGATAGGGCCCACCACATGATTTTGGGCTTGAAAAGAAGGGAAAAATAAACAAATAATCGATAATAGCACCGAAAAAATAACAATACCATCATTTTAGCCCCTTATTTACATCCGAAACCAAGAAGCAAAGTGGAGGTGTCGTGGTCCGCTCCGGTCCGCTTCGGTTCGGTTGTCCAGCGGTTCGATTCAGTTTCACCTGCCGTCGCCGTTGCGGTGGTCGGAGACGAGGGCATGGATGGCGCCGGAAAGGTTGTTGACGGCGGCGATGAGTCCGGCGAAGCCCTGGCGGCGCATCTCCGTTCGTTCCTCCTCCATCCGGATGCGGCGCTCCTCGAGCTCCACCATCTCGCGGTGGCGCTGCTCCCGCTTCTCCTCGCACGCGAGCAGCGTCCTTGCCAGCATCGTCGCGCTCCGCACCACGCTCGACCCCAGACGCCGGAGCTTCCGCCGCTTCGCCTCCGGCTCCACCCCCTCGTTCTCCGACGACTCCGACGTCTCCGACATCTCCACTGTAAACATCAAAACCAGATATATAAAAAAATGTCCGACTTTGTGTTTACGATACTAAACCAATAGGATTCCATGTTTACAATTACATTTAAGTTTGGGAGCTAAAAAGGCAGCCTTTTTCTACACTTTTTTGAGCTTCATATTTTGAGAAGTGACGGCTTTTTGCTATAAAAAATTAGATGGAGGTAAGAAAGTTGAAACTTTGGGTGGTACGAATACGATAGGGAAGCCAAGCATGGTATTAGAATGAAATCAGTTTTGTTATTTTATAACACCATTTGAAAGCGGATGCATGCGATATATAACAGGTTGATAGGTGAAATGTTATATAGTTATTTTAGCTGTTAAATCGAAAAGAGATATTATATTATCAAGCATGGATTACGGTACTGGAACAGATGGATAGAGAGAGGAATAGGATACGCGTATCACAGAAAGATTGCGATTTCAGTCTCACTCCACCTTCTTAATCTTGGGAAACTCAGAAGCCATTCATAAACCCCACGCTTGAGGCAGTCTTTTTAGCTCTTTTTTTATTAACAAAATGTCCAAAAAGAGCTCAAATGGAGCTTCTATATCTGTTAGAAGGGTTATATGTATGGATATAATAATTACGTGTATTAATTCTTCGCACCATACCGGAAACGGAGGCCTGCGCCGGCGGAGGTGGCGGGGGCGGCGGTGGAGTCGGGGTAACAGCGGTCGGCTGAGGCGCCTGGGATGGCGGCGTGAGCGCGGGGAGAGGAGGCGGCGGCGGAGGGAGAGCGCGAGAGGAGACGGGGATGGCGGGGGCGGCGGCACCGCTGCGGCGGGCGGCCCGGCGGCTGAGGACGTCGGTGAGGGCCTCGAAGACCTCGGCTGCGAGATTGGTGGGGAGGTTGCGCTCCTTCCGCTCGTGCCGCTCCATGGCCCAGTAGGTGGGCCGGTCTCCGGCCGTGCTGCTGGTGGTGGCGACGGAGGCCGTGGCGCGGGCCTCGTAGTCGCGGACCTTCTTGTAGTCGCGGAGGAGGTTGTCCCACTTGTCGTTGCACTGGTTCTGGCTCCGGAGGCAGCCGTTGTTCCAGCAGTAGTTCTCGACCCACTTCCACCGCTGCTCGGCGGAGCGGGGGGCGGCTCCGCCGGAGGAGGAGCTGCTGCCGCCGGCGCGGCGCTCGTCGTCGAGGCGCTTGGCGGTATGAGGACGAGAGTCTCGTGGAGGGTCCAGTTGCCCTTGCGGTAGTCGCGGGCGAGGGCGGCGGCGGAGGATGACGGAGAGGACGGCGGCACCGGCGGGTGGTGGTGGTGGTGGTGGCGCTCGAGGACGGCCAAGGGGGCGGTGTTGGAGGGCTCGGACATGGCTTTTTGGGCATCGGCGTGGTGTTTTTGGAATAGAATAGATTATAGAGTTGGAACGGAGGGAGAGCCGGGGAAGGGACGGGGTTACATGAACCGCTTTCTTTTTGGTAGTGTTTTTTTTTTTTTTTTTTTTACACGTTAACCCCTCACCAATTTTAGATTACTCGAAACCCCTTGGCCTTTAACGCCCCCCTTAATAAATTGCATTTACGTAACTCAAGTGGCCCTCTGTTAACGTCCGTCAACCTCGATGCCTCACGGGCTAAAAAACTTTCTTTCGTCTTTGTGCGAGAAAGTTGGGTAGGAGATGTTCGTAATAGAGAAAAAAAAAAGGATTGGGGTCATAACCTTGACGTACGTTCCTGTGTGTATAAATATTGATGGCTTTACGTGGAAGTACGATGGCTGTTAACGAGAAGTTTGCAAAGATTGAGGGTGGAGAGTTTAAATGGTTGCATGACGGCCGTTACGGAAGTAAGGACCAATCTAAGACTTTTGTAATGGTTTAAGAGAGAGAACGGTTCGATTGGGACGATGAATGGAGCGTGGAATTGTTTCTTGCGTTTCGTATGGCGAGGCAAGGTTTTGTGAGTAAAGATTCGGCATCCGGTTTAAACTTGAACTGGACCAAGCTGAATTAAAGTCGGTATTTGTGCAAAGATATTTAGTTTTGTTGATGATTTTGGATTTATATATGAATACTAACTAAACATTAAAAAATCATAACCATATTTATTTTCAATTGATGAATATCAATTAAATATTAAAATACAAGTATGAATATGAATGCTAGCGGCATTATTCAACAATATGATCATCAATTAATATATGTCATTAAGTTGAAGAAAAAATAAGTCACATATTTTCATTAGAAATTCATAAATTCTTTATAAAATTAAATAGTATTACAAGTAAAACTAGATAGTCAGATATGAATCAAAAGTTATTTATATATATTTATTTACCTATAAAAATATAGATATGGATATAAATTAGTTTAATAATCAAATATTAGATAATTCTGGATAATGAATATTAAATGGATTTATTCTAGTTCATTTTTATTCTAGCAAATAAAGCTTAGCTGAAGCAGCAAATGCTAACTGAAAGAATTGAAGCAAAAATCGCTAAAAAAAAAAAAAATAATATTCCTAATAACAATTTTAATAAAATTTGATAAACCTTATCCATACCTTTATCATCAAGACTTTCTTTTCCCATCAACAATAATTATCACATCTATGTTAATTATCTACATTTATTATCATTCAATAATAAAAACTTTAAATTGTAGCAGTAATTTTGACATGTAATTCACAGTTAATTAGTCATAATTTTGATTTAAAAGTCATCATATTAGCATAATTCATGACTACTTTTATTACTAAGAAAAAATATTTTAATTATAATAATTATATTTATTATTATAAAAGAATAGATTGATATTATAAGAATTATCAGATATACTATAATTTCTAGCTACTTTTATTAACACACAAACCGTGTTTACAAACAAGGCTTAAAGTTGTTGCATGTCAGCATTGCGATATTTAAAAAAAAGACATTAAATTACTAATTAAAATTTACATAAAAGAAAAAAAATGAGAATAAAGGAAATATGATCCAAAGCTTTTAAGCTTGGATTAAATTGCACAGATTTTACTGAATTCTCGAAAAACAATGTAGCAAAACGGTATAGTATGCAAATTGATATTAAGATGTTGAACTATAAAAATAAAGTCATAATAGAAAAAATATAAATAACTATTATTATTTCTAGCTGGAAGATGCCTAGGTTTTGAATGCTGCGAATTGGCTACGTCACAGCCGTGATGATTTTATACTTGTTTAATGCATGGCTTGCAATTTCTTTTGCATGATGGAAGTACCAATTCTTAAGGAGATATCGCTTTTGTACTCTGATAGGAAATTAAAAGCCATATAGGCAACGGGAATGCACGTCTTGAGTTAACATCATGGTTATCAAAATATTAGATTATCTTGAAACTTTGGAACCATTTTAGTAGACTCATCACAAATTGAACAAATAAGTAGAAGCACAATCTAAGGATCTTTGTTTTAAACAATAATAAACTAACATCATTTTTAAGAATGAATGATATAAACTTCTTCATCCCGATTTGCATCTATTGAAAAAATCAAGAGTCAAAAGTCTCAAACTTAAGGCCCCTGAACTTTAGATTAAAGGACAAGAAGAGAGGAAACAAATAGTTGATCCATATTCTTAAAGCAAATATGATTATTAATTTTTGATGATTGAAGTTTTTTTAGCAAATTCTTTTTTTCTTTTTAAGTTCAAAGAATTATTTTATGACAATGCTGGGAACCATTTATTTTATTTCCATACTAAAACACCAAATGGCATATATGTTTAGGTTTATAAAAATGTAGGCTTGAAACTTAATCAAGGCCTTTAAATCTACCTGTTGACGCCAGATCATCGGCCTCGAGCATCCGCGAACGTTCGATCGCCTCCTCCAGCGAGTCCGAGATCCCTCGGCAAGCTCCTCGCGTCTGCAAGCCTGCAAACAAGTTCCGGATGCCGGAGATTCCGGCGGGAACCCTCCGACGCTCAAGTCAGTGCTCTGGGCAACGACCGTGAGCTTGAGGAAGCTCGAAAGAGGAAAGAAGGGAGAGGCTTAGAGCCGTGCTCTCTATGGGCAAGAATGAGCGTTAAGAGTGTAGTGAGTTCTCAGTTACTTGGTCTTACCTGGTTAGGGTCCTTCTTACCCTTTTTATAGATGCCTGGAGTCTGTGGGCTTGGGGCGTGATCACTTGTCAGAGCATTAATTGATGGCAGTACAGAGTTGGTGGCGGCAAGGCGTGGCCGATCGTTATGGCGCTTGCTAGACGTGTCCCCTATATCACCTTTTTGGTTGTCCTGCGTAGACAGTGATCGGTGATAAAGTTAGTCATATGGGTCCCAAGGTACAGCCATTGGGGGGGAGGAAAATGATGTTGAGTTGAAGCCAACTGTCCCTCGTAGAGCATTGATTATAGAGTGCTTGTGTGGCACCGTTCATGCCCTTGGATGAGCTTTAGAAAAGACCGAGGGTGAACACTTGCATGGCTTGGCAACTGCGGCTAAGCAAGAGTTGAGGCCGAGAGGAGCAACGTGGCAATCATAAATGCCTTTATATAGGGAGAGAATAAGGCAATAAATGCCTTGGAGCAGCAATGAGGTTTGCCTAGGGGTTTGGCCTCGGAGGTTTGGCATCCGAGGTTGAGGTTGAGAAAGAGAGCCGAGGTGAGATGTTCGTGACACTTTATTCCATGCTCTTCAAGCCATTATGACCATTTCTGCACTATTAAAGGCTCTAGCCCATTGACTCGACTGGACATTAATGACGAAAGGTGGCCTTTCGAAAACCCACGCATATAACGTGACCCTTTCTCCCTTTATTCTCTTTCTTCATTATAGAGAGATGGATGTTGGGAGCTGAGGTCAAAAGGGCTCCGTCAGTTTCCTTTCTTCACGGTTCTCTAACGGCGTTGGATCAGCCACATCAGATGCTCCCTCGCACTTAGACAAAGTGGGCCCACTCCAGCAAGGCGAAAGAGGCGTCACCTCCCAAGTGGCTAATCCCCACCTGACTTTGGGGTCTTTAACTTTTGATATGAAGTTTGGATATGGGTCCCCGTCCACATGCCGTTGAGGCATAGAGCCAATGAAACCGCAATGATGCTCCTGAGATGAGGGAGCCGTTGAGGCTGCAATAATGCTATGAAGGCAGAGATAAGCCGTTGAGGCTGCAATAATGCTGCAGAGGCAGAAATAAGCCGTTGAGACTGAAATAAAATTGCCTTGGGTATCTGTGTGCTGGTCCGGAAGGTGACTCGAGCGGGTACGGGCTGTTAGGGATTTGAACTGACTCGGGGCGTATGCTCTCCAGGCCGAGTGATATCTGTTAGCTGCCATACCATCGAGCTACTCCGGAACCACCTCGGGGTTTCGTGGCCGGCCCGAGGGATGACTCGAGGTCGCTGGAATCATAGGCCTTAAACCGCCGCGGGGCTTTCGCGGCCGGTCCGGGGGTGACCTTTTGATCACAGGACCATCGAGATCCTTTTGAATGGTTGGTTTCCCATAATGCATTTAGATACTAATGAAAAGAAACTTTTCTTGTAGTGTACTTAGCTTTTTGTTGGAGGAATTTGTCTCCTTCTGCTTCGTTTTGGAGGCTCAACGTTTGTGGCATTTGTTGGTGAGCTTGGAGGGACTCTTTACTTTTGGCATGAAGTTTAGAGGTGGGTGTCCATCAACTGTGAGCTGAGGAGTTGGCCTCTCCCAACTGTGAGCTATCTTGGGGCTTCTTGATGGCTGAAAGTAACCAGCAATATGTTGCAAGTGTACAATTTAAATGAAGGTATTACCCGATTGGCCGTTGGCCGCTAATATAGAGTTGAAGCCGTTGAGGCTGTGACGAAGCCGCTGAGGCAAAGTTGAGGCCGTTGAGAGCCTTTTAACCCCGAAGGGTGACCTGAGAGTTGAGAGTCGTCAGGTGCCTGAGAGTTTGTCAGGTGCCTTTTGAGCTGGCCTCGGGCTTTAGTGCCGATGGTACATCGGGCTTTGAGTGCCGATCGGAGTCGGGCTTTTTAGATCCGATGGTACACCGGTCTTCGGTGCCAATGGTACATTGGTCTTGAATGCTGATGCAAGGTTGGTCTTCCTGCATTATATTTTTAAGTATCAATGAAAGAAAACTGTCTTAAGTGCAGCGTACTTAGCTCTTGTAGCACCCTTGTTTTCCTTCTGCGGATTTGAGCACTTCCGCCCGCTGGTGGTCTGCCCCCAGGGAATCAAGTTGGGACGAAGCCTGGAGTTGGTTGATGACCAGCTCCTCTCCGAAATGAAGCTAGGGACTCATCTTCGGGGTGCAGTAAAGAGAGAGATGGGATCCAAAGCTAGGGACGCTAGAGCGGAGCCACGGACGAGAGTCAGAGTCAGACTCGGGAGCCAGAGGTCGCCGAGGGAAGCCCGGGCAGCCAGTGGCTATTAAAGACGAGCAGCCTAGAGAGTCCGCTGAAGTCTGACGGTTAGGAGAGGATGTTGCTGGGAGTTATCAGGATTCGGCAGCCTCCACATTAGTTCAAGGCAAGGGGTCCTCTAGCTTCCACGGTCTCTCTCTCTCTTCTGCTGAGTTGACAACCTGCCCCCCAGATAACTATGTTGATTGAAGGTGGAGGGTACCAGTGCCGAAATCCGAGGGTAGCTGGAGTGGAATCCGCAGGAGGTCTTGGGCTCGGATTGGCTTTGGGTGCAACAGAGAAAAGAGAGAGGGGGGGTAATAGAGTCAACAGTCAAAGCCCTTCGTCCTCATCTCCCACTTGCATTAATAGCATCAGCATGTCTTAGCTTATCACCGCCAGGAATAAAAATGCCCATAAATACTTGAGGTGACTAGGAGTTAGGATTTGGGTGGCAAGGAGTGGCGCTCTTCCTGGCTAACGAGCCTGAGCCTTAAACTGCCGTTGAGCTTGAGTTTGAGGTTGCTTTTGCTCCTGAGCTTGTTGCCACGCGGCCATGGAATATCGCTCCCATAGCCTTTGAAAATTGTCGTTAATGCTTGGATCTTCAGGGTGAGGGTGGCACGGTATTTGCTTGAATGGCATGAACTGGTGGTGATGGTGGAATAGAGAACTAGCATCTTGTTGCTCAGCTTGTTGAGGGTGCCCCCCTACCTGGCGCGTCAATCTGTTGACGCCAGATCACCGGCCTCAAGCGTCCGCGAACGTCCGGTCGCCTCCTCCAGTAAGCCGGGATCCTCCAGCGAGCTCCTCGCGCCTGCGAGCCTGCAAACAAGTCCAGGGGCCGGAGATTCCGGCAGGGACCCTCCGACGCTCAAGTCAGTGCTTGGGCAACGGCCATGGCTTGAGGAAGCTCGAAAGAGGGAAGAAGGGAGAGGTTTAGAGCCGTGCTCTCTGTGGGCAAGAATGAGCGTTAAGAGTGTAGTGAGTTCTCAGTTACTTGGTCTTACCTGGTTAGGGTTCCTCTTACCCTTTTTATAGATGCCTGGAGTCCGTGGGCTTGGGCGTGATTACTTGTCAGAGCATTAATTGATGGCAGTACAGTGGAGCTTACATTAATTGATGGCAATACAGTAGAGCTTACCTCCATGTGACGTGTCAAGCTGCAGGCCGTGTCCTATCAGAGTTGGTGGCTGCAAGGCATGGCCGATCATTACGGTGCTTGCCAGACGTGTCCCCTAATCACTTTTTGGTTGTCCTGCGCAGACAGTGATGGGTGATAAAGTTAGTCATGTGGGTCCCAAGGTACAGCCATTGGGAGGAAATGATGTTGAGTTTGAGCCAACTATCCCTCGTAGAGCATTGATTATAGAGAGCTTGTGTGACACCGTTCATGCCTTTGGATGAGCTTCAGAAAAGACCGAGGGTGAACACTTGTATGGTACTGTTCATCGCCAAAGGGAGCTTGGCAGCTGTAGGTCGAGGCTAAGCAAGAGTTGAGGCCGAGAGGAGCAACGTGGCAATCATAAATGCCTTTATATAAGGGAGAGAATAAGGCAATAAATGCCTTAGAGCAAGCGATGATAAATGCCATGGGGGTTTGGCCTCAGAGGTTGAGAAAGAGAGCCGAGGCGAGATGTCCGCACTTTACCATTTCTGCACCATTAAAGCTCCAACCATTGACTCGATCGGACATTAATGACAAAAGGTGGCCCTTGGGAAACCCACGCATATAACGTGATCCTTTCTCCCTTTATTCTCTTTCTTCATTATGAGAGCAATGCCGTGGATGAATCTTGGGAGCTTAGGCCGAAGGGGGCTATGTCAGTTTCTTTCCTTCACGGTTCTCTAACGGCGTTGGATCAGCCACATCACTACCATTTTTTCTCTTTGCATATGAAGTATTATATATATATATATATTGAGGAAGATACTGCTAACCATATGATTTTGAAGCAATGCAAACTTTGAACTTATTATTCCAAAAATTAACTTTCATGCATGATATAAATTCAAATATAATCTATATATTAATAATAGAGTCAATCATAATGCTTTTTAAGTGACTTACTTAACTATCTTACTTTTGACTTTTACCGGTTAAAGAAAAAAAAAAAGGAAAAGTTAAAAGTTAAAAAAAAAAGGTAATGAACCCATGCGACAATTGAATGCTCACATAGGATGTTGGGGAACGCTCGTAGCGAACGTTCGTGGAACGTTCACGGAACGCTCGGTAAGCATTCCGTGATTTAATATGTTTCATTTTTTCTTTCGTTTTGGGAGGAATGGTAACATAGGGAGGAATGGTAACATGGCTAACAGCTTAAAATATTATACATATATATAGGGATAGTCTAAAGAAATTTAAGAGAAAAAAAAATTCAAATCCTAAAAGATTTATTCATTTTAGAGATGATTCTGTTATCCTTGGAGTTGGGAGTCTATCTGCTTGGAGTTGGGAGTGTCTCAACCTAGTGAAAGCTACTAGTGGTAAAAAGTGTATTTAACTATTTATTATTTTATTTTATTTGGGCATCTGAAGAATCATTGGGTTTGCACCTCTACCCGATCGTGCTCGTGGTAAGAGGATCGATCGAGCCGGATCGTTGTACCTTGGGGATAAATCGCCAACAACCCACATGAGGGGCGAAAACTTGTCCTTAGGGCAGTGTCTAACACGCCTCGACCAGTTTGAGTTTATATTTTAATTTAATTTTAGATTAATTTTCTAGCATTTTTCTAGATAATTTTTGCAAAAAAAATAATTTTTCTAACAGCTAAGGACAAGTTTTCTATCATTAGAAAGTGCTAGATTTTATTATAAGTAAAAAAAATTTCTTATTTTTGAATCTGTTCAGAAGCCTTAGAATTATTTTTGAATTTAAAATTTAAAATTTAAAATTAAAATTTGAAATTCAAATTTTAAAAAAAAAATTGAAACTCAAATTCAAAATTAATTATTTGAGTTAATTTTTGCTTAGTGGTTTTATTATTATTGCAAGTAGTTTCTAGATTTAATTCTTTTGAATTTAAATTTAAAATCTAGAAATATCTGAAAAATTATTAATTTAAAAATTCAAATACTTTTTGGTTGTGCAGAACGAATTAAGAAACCAACCTTTTCAAAATGGGTTCTGATGATCTTAGTGCAATCAAACCTGAAAAATTTAATGGATCATTCTTTAGGAGGTGGCAAAGCCAAGTGAAATACTGGCTTACCACTTTAGGTTATTTTCTGCCATAGAATTACCAGATCCCAAATCTAACACTCAACAAGGTTCTTCTAGTATAGTTGATATTCCTCTTCTTCATCAAAAACACCCCAAGAAATAGATTTTCATTGTAGACATAGAATTTTAAGTGCCCTATCTGATAATCTTATGATGTCTACCTTCCTACTAAAACTGCTAAGGAAACTATGGGATGCCCTTGAGGCTGAATATGGGATGGTTGATGCTGGTCTAGATATTTCACTATCTCAAAATTTCAAAAGTACATAATGGTAGATTCCAAACCCATTAGTATTCAAATTCATGAATTCCAAGATTTTCTTAGAAAGTCAGAATTGACTGGCTGTAGTTTTTCTGAAAACTATAAGGTCCAAGCCTTAGTAGATTCCCTTCCACCTTCTTGGTCATCCTTTACTCGAGAGCTAAGCCATAAGCAAGGTAGCTTGACCCTAACAGAAGTGATTAACTCTATTAGGATAGAAGAAGAACACCGGCTTAAGCTCAATCAAAATCAAAAGACCGACCTTGGACCTAAAATCCTTCTGACCGAGTCAAATCCAACTCCAAATCAATTCAAACCTAAGGGAAAGAATTTTAAGAAAAGAAATTTCAATCTAGATCCAACCAATCATACAAACCTCCTCAGAACCGATCAAATCAGAACCGACCGAATCAGAAGTCAAAGAATTATAAAGGCACATTCTGCTTTGTGTGCGGAAGGACAAATCATGTGGCGAAGGACTGCTACCACCGAAAGACTGAACCATTGAGAAATCATCTAAACCACAAGTTAACGTGGTTGAGAGTGGTGCTGAGCCTTCTTTCAGGTCGGTAAATTCAAAATTCTTAATTAACTCAACCCAATCTTCTTGTGATTGGTGGCTTGATTCAGGAGCTAATGTTCATGTTTGTTTTGATCGCTCCTGGTTCTCCACCTTTCAGGAATCAAGTGGAGGAGGTGTGACACTTGGGAATAACTCTTCAGCACAAGTGCTTGGGAAAGGTCAAGTGGATCTAAAGATGACATCTGGAAGATCCTGGTCCTTCATGAAGTGCTGTTAGTTCCTAGTGTTAGAAGAAATTTGATTAGTGGATCTCTTCTTATATCTAGAGGATATAAAATTGTTCTAGAGTCAAATAAAGTTGTAATTACTCGTAATAATGAGTTTGTTGGTAAAGGTTTTGTATGTGAAGGTCTTTTTAAATTAAATGTATCCTCTAAGTTATCTAATAAAAGTTCTCTTCTTTTTAATGTTGAATCTTCAAATGTTTGGCATAGTAGACTTGGTCATGTGAATTTTGATCGTATTCATTACATGACAAATCTTAATCTAATTCCTAAGTTCATATTGATAGAAAGTTTAAATGTGAGATTTGTATTCAAGCTAAGATGCCTAGAAAACCTTTTAAATCAGTAAATAGGAGTTCAACACTTCTTGAATTAGTCCATAGCGATGTATGTGACTCTACCAAGTTTCCTACACGGGGAGGAAGTCGTTACTTTGTAACATTCATAGATGACTTCTCTCGATATTGTCACATATATTTGATAAAATCTAAGGATGAAGTATTAGATAAGTTTAAGATTTATAAGGTAGAAGCTGAAACCCAAACTGAGAAAAAGCTTAAGAAATTTAGGTCAGATCGCGGTGGTGAATATACTCAAATGAAATGACTCTATTTTGTCAAGAATATGGGATTATTCATGAAGTTACACCACCATACTCTCCTCAGTCTAATGGTGTAGCTGAACGAAAAATCGTACATTAATGGATATGGTTAACTCAATGTTAATAAGTTCAGGCGTACCGAGAACTTGTGGGGGGAAGCTCTTTTAGCTGCATGTTATATTTTAAATAGGATACCCTTTAAGGATAGTCCTAAAACACCTTTTGAGCTTTGGAAAGGTAGAACACCAGGCTAGATTATCTTAAAGTGTGGGGATGCTTAGCTAAGGTAGGAATACCTGAACCCAAGAGAAGAAAAATAGGACCTAAAACTGTAGATGCTATCTTTATAGGTTATTCCTTAGATAGCAGTACAAATAGGTTCCTAGTGATAAACTCTGATATAAGTGGCATCTCAAATAACTCTTATCGAATCAAGAGCTACTTATTTTGAAAATGTTTTTCCTTTCAAGAACCAAGTACCAAATCAACTCTCTTCTAATCCTTTCTTGGTTCATGATTCTTTTGAAGCTGGGTTTCTAATGAGTCAAGAAAAGGAAAAGATCTAATCCTAAAGGTGAACCTTCTGAACTTAGAAAAAGTTCAAGGATAAGGAAAGAAAAAGATCTTGGTGAAGGTTTCTTTACTTTCCTAGTCGAAGGCGAACCTTCTTCTTTTTCAGAGGCGATGTCTTCTCCTGATGCTCCTTTTTGGAAGGAAGCTATCTTTCTGAATTTAATTCAATCTTACAAAATGAAACTTGGATCTTATCTGATTTACCCCCTGGAAGCAAACCTTTAGGGTGTAAGTGGGTATTTAAGAAGAAATTTAGACCTGATGGTTCAATAGAAAAGTATAAGGCTAGATTAGTAGCCAAAGGGTATAACCAAAAGAAAGGGTTAGATTTCTTTGATACATATTCTCCTGTAGCTAGAATAACAACCCTTAGATCACTTCTTGCTATTGCTTCCATTCATAAGTTAATCATTCATCAAATGGATGTGAAGACTGCGTTCCTAAATGGAGATCTTGAGGAGGAGATCTATATGGAACAGCCTGAAGGTTTTGTTGTAAAGGGACAAGAAGACAAGGTTTGTAAACTTATCAAGTCCCTTTATGGTCTTAAACAGGCTCCTAAACAATGGCATGAGAAATTTGATCAAATTATTCTATCTTTTGGATTTCAAATCAATAATCATGATAAGTGTGTGTATTCTAAATCATCGATAATGATTGTGTAATCCTTTGCTTATATGTCGATGATATTTTAATTTTTGGAACATCTCTTGAAATTATTTCAAGTGTTAAATCTTTCCTCTCTTCTAAGTTTGATATGAAAGATTTAGGTGAAGCGGATGTAATCCTAGGGATGAAGCTTATCAAGTCCCATGAAGGGATAGCTCTCTCTCTTTCTCATTCTATAGAAAAAATGATCAAGAAGTTTGGTTATTCCAATCTTAAATCAATATCTACTCCTTTTGATCCTAGCTTTCACCTAAAGAAAAATTTAGGTGACCCAATTAATCAATTAAAGTATTCTCAAATTATAGGATCTCTCTTGTATGTAGCAAACAGACAAGACCTGATATTGCCTATGCTGTAGGAAGGCTTAGTAGATATAATCAAAATCCTGATCAATCTCATTGGGTAGCCTTAGAAAGAGTGTTCCGATATTTAAAGGGAACACTTAATCTCTCTTTGATGTTCACTGAATACCCTGAGGTGGTTGAGGGTTACAGTGATGCTAATTGGGTCACTGATTCTCATGATTTAAAATCAACCACCGGATATTTTTCTTCTTGGCGGTGCTGCTATTGCTTGGGGATCCACTAGGCAAACTATTATTTCTAGAAGCACCATGGAGGCCGAGTTGATAGCTCTGGATACCACTGTAATGAGGCAGAGTGGATAAAAAATCTAATATCAGAGCTACCTTTGGTACCTAAGCCAGTTCCAGCTATATCAATCCATTGTGATAATAAGGCCGCAATTGAACTGACAAATCAAAAGAGTACCAATAAAAAGATGAATCGCCATATACGGCTTCGTCATAAGTCTATAAGACAACATAAGAAAAATGATGTTATCTCTTTGGAATTTGTCAAATCTGAGAAGAATTTGGCAGATCAATTAACCAAGGGATTATCTAGGAGTGGAGTCCTAGATTCATCGAGGGGGATGGGGCTTAAGCCCATTATTTGGTCACCAGCAGTGGATACCCAACCTCTGTGATTGGAGATCCCATGAATGAGGTTCAATGTGGTAGAAACGAAGCTGATTGAGTGATCGTGTTAGAGCACAAATTTTGAAAAAAAATTTTCAACCCATCCCTATGATGAGTGCTCTTATAAAGTGACAAAGTAAATTTGTGTAAGGTTGAGTGATTCTCTTAATGGATCCGAGGTAGGTTATCTGCAGGGTATTAGTCACAAATACCCTTGGAGGATTCACCTATATGAGAATTGTCATATGAGGCCGTGACTAAAGGTTTGGGCTAACCTTAAGAAATTCTCATGAAAAATCAAGGTACTAAGCGCAAGGCCTTTAATATGCGCTGACCGCTTAAACCCAATTGATTCATGTGTGTGTGTGATTAGTAGAAGTCTGAGTCAAGGACCTAGTTCAAGGTCTAATCCACTATGGTTCCTTCAGATGTATACAATCAACACTAAGTGAGGTTCAAGTCCACAGGACACCTCACCTATTGCGCAGTATAAGATGCCCTAAATTTTTTGGGGGATTGTTGACTTTTACCGTTTAAAGAAAAAAAAGAAAAAGTTAAAAGTTAAAAAAAAGGTAATAAACCCACGCGAGCATTGAATGCTCGCGTGGGACGTTGGGGAACGCTCGCAACGAGCGTTCGCGAAGCGTTGCTCGAATGCTCGCGTGACGTTGGGGAACGCTCGCCGAGCGTTCGCGAAGCGTTCCGATTTAATATATTTTTTCTTCCGTTTGGGAGGAACGGTAACATGGCCTAACGCTTAAAATATTTATATATATAGGGATAGTCTAAAGAAATTTAAGGAAAAAAAAAAGAAAATCCAAATCCTAAAAGATTTATTCATTTTATAGAAGATCCTGTGCTGCAAATCCTTGGAGTTGTCCTTGGAGCTGGGAGTCTATCTCCTTGGAGTTGGGAGTTTATCTTAACCTGGTGAAGCTACTAGTGGTAAAAAGTGTATTTAACTATTTTATTATTATATTTTATTTGGACATCTGAAGAATCATTGGGTTTGCACCTCCACCCGATCGTGCTCGCGGTAGGAGAATTGGATCGAGCCAGATCGTTGTACCTTGGGGATAAATCGCCAACAACCCGCACGAGGGGCGAAAACTTATCCTTAGGGCAGTGTCTAACACGCCTCAATCAGTTTGATTTCTTTAAATTTTAGTTTATATTTTAATTTAATTTTAGATTAATTTTCTAGCATTTTTCTAGATAAAAATTTTTACAAAACCAAAACATTTTTTTCTAACACTTACTGTTTGCAATCACTTTATTGTTACATTTATAGTTTTTCTAAAATCACTTCTTTATATATATATATATATATATATATATATATATATATATATATATATATGGCACCTCTAAGAAATCAATGGCTATACACCAATTGGTGATAACTAATGCCTATCTAATAAATACTTTGTGGGATGATATCATCACAAACTATCACATCATCTTCTCAGTTTCATAATAATGTAGTTAACTAGTCCCCCCATTTGTTGTGGTGCATCATTTGGAGCTTCATGGAAGTGCTATGCCTTAGGGGATTCGATTTAACAATAGATTATATAGTTTTTTAAGGCCAAAAGGAGTATTGCGACATATTGTTTCATCCCTTGTACCCTTACCTTACTATTAGGAAAATAATTTAACTTATTTTTGTCATAATCTCTCTAAATGGTAGTAGTTGGAAGGATCATCAAATATGGTTCGAAGATGGTAAAAGCCAAATTGATAGAAGAAGTGTTCAGCTTTCATTTTGAAATATGATTATCAGTCCAATTAATTAGAAGCATCAAATAACTGCCTTTATTACATTAATATGTTTAAATTAATCATATTTAATAATAATATCAATATTAATATTAATAACCAAAGCAAGGCCTAAAGACAGCGTTGTAAGTACAGTCTCTCCTAATCAAACGAATAAATTAACTTCGGCTTTCGGAAACCAACAGCTTCGTTCCTTCTCCCCTGTCGTCATCGTCTTCCCCTTTTCTTCTCTCTATATTTCGAATTCAAATCCAAAACCCTTCTCTCGATCGTTTCTCCCATGGCCACCATCGGCAACAACAATAACAACATCAATGCTAAGCTCGTGAGTCAACTCCCTGCTTCTCTCCTCCCCCCTCTAAAACATCATTCTTTTGCACTAAATTTCTCGATTTGGGTCTTTGGTTCGTTTGATTTCAGGTACTGCTTGGAGATATGGGCGCTGGCAAGTCGAGTCTCGTTCTTCGATTCGTCAAGGGTCAATTCCTCGAATTCCAGGTCTTTTCTCATCCTATTGATTCTAGCGTTTCTATTTGGTTTGATATCCGTAGGGGTTTTGCGATTGGGTTAGGATTTTGGGGTTTAAGTGCAGGAGTCCACGATTGGGGCCGCGTTCTTCTCCCAGACGCTGGCGTTGAACGATGCCACGGTGAAGTTTGAGAGGTATCATAGCTTGGCTCCGATGTACTATAGGGGTGCGGCTGCGGCCATCATCGTGTATGACATCACCAGCACGGTGAGATCACGACCCTTCAATCTTAGTTTTGCTCACTATTTGTTCTCAAGATCATTTTTTTTTTTAAGTTCTTTTATCGTGAATAAATTGTTGTTCCTCCCTGAGTTACTATTTGTGAATCAGGAGTCTTTTGGGCGAGCTAAGAAGTGGGTGCAGGAGCTACAAACACAAGGTTAACATTGTGTGAAGATCCTCTTTTATCCTCCATTATTATCTTTTTCTTGTTCAATCTTTTAAATGCTAGATAAAATTGGTAGAAGGCGAAGTTTGGATGTGCTTAATGTCATTTGATGCTAGATTTGTATTGCAACATGGGTACTTGATGCAAGTAATCCAAACATGGTAACGGCTCTAGCAGGCAATAAAGCTGATTTAGAAGATGAGAGGAAGGTGACAGCTGAGGCAAGTCTACTGATTCCATTGTCTTGATTTGTATATCTTGGATAAGATAATTTCAACAGATGGAAAGGAACGTTTAAGACTATCTCCTGTGGCACTTGTGGTTCATAATGTGCTCATTTTCTTATGTATGGTGTTTGTTGGTCTGTTTTTTCTATGTGGTGTCATCATCCATTTACTGCTATTCAATATGAATTAGATAAGCTTCTTTGGACCTACAATGTGATGCAGCCTAGGAAATTGGGACAAAAAATAAGGATAAATGGATGGAAATTTTATGGTGAAAATGAAGTGTTGGAGGAGCCAACCTCCTTGGATAGACCTTAGCAAGATCTAATTCTAGAAAATTTACTTAGTATTTCCGAAATAATACTAGAAAACATCAACATAAACTGATTTCATTCATTCATATGTTCAAAAACATGCAAGAAGCTATTATATAGACTTGTGGAAAGGGCTTAGATTAATAAACGCAGACCTTAGAACTAAACCTTAACTGATGATTAAAGATTATTTGATGACTTAATTGAAAAACTAAAGGACTACTTTGACTGATGTATTTTGAAACTTTTATTGAACTCAAATATTAAATTAATTTCGGAATATCTTTAGTTATTCTAAGTGGACTAATTCCATCACAATGTTTTTTTTAAATAATGATTGAAAATTGGATAAGAATTATTTAAGTTCGACACTTGACATTCAAGATGGTAGTCTTAAGGTCAGCGGTACAAATAACCCTGAACTAATGGCAATAATTAGAATCATGGTTTTAGATCTTAGTGGAACACCCCGTGAAATGCTAGGATGGATTATCGTTCCAAGTGTCAAAATGGGACAGTCGTATCATCATCCTGGTGTTCCAATCAGTGTGTATTGAAAAACCTTCTGTCCCAAGTACCAGGATAGGTTAGGATAGCGGTGTTTTCAACTCCATAGAAAATTGGGATGACTCTATCTTGTGGGATTTAAAATCTTAGTTAGTGTGAATCTTATAGCGCATGAGTGTGATTTTTTTTGCTTTATCTTCCAGTATGAAAATGATTCTGAGGTCAAATTTCAGTTAACTACTGCATCCATAGCAGAATGAAAATTGCTAGAGAAGAATCGAGCATGTTGCACTGATATATTGACATTGACACATGTAAGTTAAGCTTTTTACCAAAATTTAGCTGCAAAGGTTATATTGGTGTGTTATCTGCATTTGAAAGCCTAGATTTCACTTCGTTTCTGGTATCCCCAATTTTATGTTTCACCGTTTAGTAAAGTTACAGTGCACTAGTCTTGATCATACTTGTTGCAAATTAATGATCATGCAGAGAACAACATTAACTGATTTTGTACCATCTTTATATTTGGCCTGCCATCTGCATCTATCTTTGTCTTGGTAATGCTTAATTTTCCTGGTTGATTTCCCACTATAACTGATGTTAGAAATTTCAAAGTTCTTATATGTTAGCTCCAATTTTGTCTGAACGAATAATTTGTCAATAACTTGGAACTCCTTATTCTCTAGCTTCTGTGGTCCTTTGTCATTTTTCCAGATGTAGCCTTTTTTCCTTACTTTCTGGATCTATAATATATTGATCTGTCTTCTTTATTCCTTTCTTCTGCAGTCATCTCTCAGTGTACCTTTCTAAAATTTTTCTCATCTTCTATTCTCCTTCCAATGGTGGATGGACTAAACCTCCATGCTGAATTAGTTTTGTATATATACATATGCACATCCATATATACAAACTTCGATCTCACATTTAATTAGAATCCAATTGTTCTATAATTTCAAATGTTGTCTTTGGCTAGATTTTTTGAGTTTTTGTTTTTATTGATATTGGCAGACTGCATAAAAGCAGTGACTGGCCATTGTATATCAATGATTTAGGAAAGCACAGCCGAATCATTATGTATCATGACTCAGCTGAAAGCACATATATTTCTGTAATTTTCATCTCTCTGATAGTCAAGGTTTTCTATCTTTCTCCTTGACACTGGTTGTTCATTAGGCCTCAAAGTATATCCAGAAGAACAAAATATGAAGTACTCATTGCAATGCCATATACAATGACTTTTTACCGTGGGAATCTGTGTTGACAATTTTGGTTGTAAGTTGCTTCTTTAGTCTTTAACGACAAGCCACAGGATAGGTGGTTGCCTACATGGTTATGTATGTATATTGAGTACATCGGTCTGATTCATTTAGTTCATGGTTATTTTTAGCCCTTTCTTGACATAAATATTGGGCTTAGTTTTTTGGCTATGAAGTTAAGGACATCATTGGGCGTGTCTGTTTTGTCCTCACCAGTGGATTAGTGTAGTGGAATTTACCTTCATTTCACATGGCATGAATGGGAAATGCTGAAACAGTGGTCCTTGGAATTGGTTCTTATCATCGACGGGGTTTCAATTAGCATGAGTGTATGAAGCAATATATTTTTTAATTCCTTATCATATGCAGACCATAAATTATGACTGTACATTGTAGAGATAATTTATCGATGTGGTTAGTTCCCTTCTTCATTAACATTAGATTTGATGGAGGTTCTTTTTTGTTTCCAGTAGATAGATTTGATGGAGATTCATTTATAATTACCGACAGTGTCCGATGTTACAGGAAGCACGCATGTATGCCGAGGAGAATGGCCTCTTCTTTATGGAAACCTCTGCTAAAACTGCGATAAATGTGAATGACATATTCTATGAAATTGGTGAGAACGTTAATTCTCATTTTGCCATACTAAGAGATAAGGATTTTGTCATTTTAAAATTTTGCTGATATTTTTAAAATTTACGGAGATGCACATTCATTAGGTGAACAACTGATTCTGCCGTTGCTCTTATCATAGCACATGTTTCTTGCTCTTGCTTATTGAGGTGATAGATTATCCCTCTACTGGTTTCTTTTGGATGGTGCGGTAACTTGCAGTGGCTCCCATAATTAAAGGTTGATGCGGATCTTTTTTCCCTGGAAGAATCTTATTGATCAGTACCACAAAGGCGCATGATAATTGGTCAAGCAAGGCCAATGAATTACTCAGGTTTTGACATAGTACTTTCTTAGCTGCCAGTTGAGGATCCTGCATATACAGAACTATGCCTTGGAAGGGCTTTTATAGGGGAGACCTTATTAGACCGAGTAATTTTACCTGCTGCATTAACTCTTACGATGATCATTTATAGGTATTAGTTCATAAGTCAGTTATTCACACACAGAGAGCTGCAATTTTAACGAACTGAGTAATTTCATTGAGTTGAAGGAAAACTTTTACAGTGGCACCTGCCAATGCTGCCTTTTTCACCCTCCTCCTCCTCCTCCTTGAGTGATATTATGAGTTGAAGGGAAACTTTTACAGTGGCACCCACTGATCCTCTGTTTATCACCCTCTCCTCCTCCTCCAGGAGTGATTTCATTGTGAGCTGAGGGGAAACTTTAGTGTCACCCACCAGTTTAACCTTTATCACCTTCCTCATCCTACCTTATCACCTTGGTTGTTAACAATTTCTTAATGCAGCTTATGCTTATATTTGTAAAGAGATGCTCTGGCAAGCCTGTTTTCAGGCACACCAAAGATTCTGTGCGCCCTGTATCATGAGGGTATTGCTGTGACTAGTGGGATTTGTTGCCAAACGTGGGGTTGGCTAATTATTACAAAGCCAAATCAGCACTAGTGGGATTTACAAAGCTTTTTGATCTTTGTTTTTGTATCTCTCTATAGACACAACATAAGATGTTAAAGATTTGTGTTCATAGTACTGAACATTGTAGAATACTCTTGTCCTAGTTTTAAAGGATGTTAATAGATATGTATCAGTTACAATCTGGAAAGAAATCAGATGAGTGTTCCTTTTTTTAATTTAAGAAATGGACAAGACCATTGGAATTTGGCCATGTCATGGTGTTGCTGTCACAGCTAACGACACTGGAATCTACTCTAGGCTATTACTACGGTTCTTTTTTTAAAAAAAAATCCTCAATTTATTGGTTACATCGTTGCTGGTTAATGTGCTTAACGTATCATGGCCCCTATTGTTTGTTCAATTATGCACCGGTAACCATGTTCATTTTCTCACAAATTCCTAATTCTTGGTTATATTTTTTTTGTTGTCAGCAAGACGTTTACCCCGTGCTCAGCCAGCTCAGAGTCTAACAGGAATGGTTCTTTCTGGCAGACCTGCTGAACGATTGCAGACTTCATCATGCTGCGCTTAGGTATAGTCTTGGAAAGTTAAACAGGTTTGAGATAATTTCACAAGCAAAATTAAAGAAGCTAAGATGATTGTCTGGATCTCTTTCTTGTGTTTAAGGACCAAAAGATACTGTACGGATGCCCAACTAACCTGAATCTTCCCCCAAACTGAGATTTGCAAAGCGGAGAGGTAAGATAAGGAATGAGGAATGATTGGAGACAGCCAATGACACCCTACCCTTATATTCTCGAGATGATGAATGTAAATGAAAAGGTGACCAGAAATCTTGAGGTGGTTCATTTTAGCCTGTTTGAGCCTATGATTTTTACATCACCGTCCTCGCCTCTTTCTCCCTCCCCCCTGTGAACTGGAGATATGCTTGGATATTATGCTCTGGCATTCAAACCGTAGGTACATGGAAGTTGTGAAGGTGGTGGTTTCAGAAATCAATCAACTCCTGCAATTTTCAACAGAACTAGGATTTGATGGTTGAATTGAGTGCAAATCAGGCAGCACTGCATCATTTATTTATCTTAAACATCTTAACTGCTGCTTATTTGAATAATATAAGTTATAGTTATCTTCAACTGTGTGACCATTTTTTTCTTTTTTCTGCCAGAGTATTATAGATATTCTTGAGTTGGTGTGAACGTTTTTTCTCTGTGCTACTTCAATGTTAAGGTAATTTGTAACTGCACAGGTTGTTGAAGGTGAAACCCCTAAATGATTTTGGAAGTTAAAGACAATGAAGTTATTGAGTTGAAGATACTGATCTGCCCTGCCACCTGCCATTTGAGGAGGCTGTCATTCCTGTTTCTGGGTTTAATTTGTGAATGGGCATTATCATGCGAGCGTCATCCAAAGCCTCAATGCAAGATGCAAAAATTTGTGTAGGCTAACCTAGTGGTTTTTCTCTGATATGTGCTTGGAGACGAATAAAATTTAAGTTCGCATATGGGACCCGGATTCAAAAAATTGTGTAAACGGCATTCTTTAACCTATTCATAATAATCGATTGGAGGCAAAAAAATTTAAGTTTGCATCTGGGATCAGGATGCAAAAACTTGCGTAAACGGCATTCTTTAACCTGATTGGTTCTCTGATATGCGTTCAGAGGCGTACAACGGGCTGCGCTGGGCCAGTTGGCCCATGTCCCATCGGCCTGCGATTTTGCAGGCCGCTCCGGCACGGCCGAGGGAATCTTGATTCCTGGCCCGTTCGGCCCATAGCTGCAGCACGCTTGTATAGGGTTGTATTAGCATGCGGGCACGTGCAGAGCCATGCTGTCCTACAAATGGCCCATGAGCAGATTTTTCTGATTTGTTTTCCAAAAAAATATTCATAATAATCGATCATTCAATCATAAAAAGAAATAATTTTGATTTCAAGAAATAATAAGAAAATAACATTTTATTGATGAATTATGATTATAAATAATAAATAGTGAAATAAAATCATTTGAGATTTTATTTGAGAAATGATTATTTTTAAATTACATATAAATACAGAATTATACTTAAAAATTATAATATAAATTTCAATCAATTTTAAAAAGTCTTAAAAAATGTTAGTTACAATTAATTTGAGTAAATTTATTTTTTTATCTTTGGGATTTTATCTTTTTTAATCTTTTATATTTGGCCTTCTAATTTTTCTTTAGAATGGGATCATTCTTTAAAATATAGGTATCTCTATTGTTTCAGTCGTCAATCATCTCTTATTATCTTGCTGTATCTTATTTTCTATAGAAAAAGCACACTCTAATGCTATTATAAACATTGAAGGTATTAGAAGATATCATGGCATGGTGGCAAGTTCTTTTTATTTGGTTAAAATATCAAAATTTTTATAGAATCAAAAATATTATTATAAAAAAAATATTGGCTAAACTATAGAATTAATCCTTGTACTTAGGGGGATTGTGTCCTTGAACTTTCAAAAGTTAAAAAAATAATCCTAAATTTTATGTTTTGTATTACTTTGTTCCCTTCCATTAAATATGGAAGACATCATTTATTTTTATCCTATGTGGCAACAAACGTAGTAGCACACATGGCATTCAAGTGGTAAAAATAAATTTATAATTTATAATTAATCAATTAAATTATTATTAATAATTTAAAAAATATAAAAAATAAAAAATAATCTTCCTTTGATTTGCTCTAATTCGGAGGGAAGTGCAGCAGGTACGTGGGCACTCATGGATTAGGATAAATCAGGATGGAAGAAGATTATTTTTATTTTTTTATATAATTTTAAATTATTAAATAATGGGTTAACAAGTTAGTTATGGATTTTAAATTTATTTTTTGCTATTTGGATGCCATGTGTGCTGCTACATATGTTACCACATAAAAAAAGTAAATGGCGTCTTTCTTATTTAATGGTAGAGAACAAAATGATATAAAATAAAAAGTTATTTTTATAATTTTTTAAAGTTTAAAAATTAAAATACACAACCCTAATATAGAGATTTATTCTGTAGTTGAGCCAAAAATATTAAGGCTATTTGTTTCCTTTATTTAATAATAATTATATATTATTTTAACACTACTATTGATTTGAGATGGTTCACTATAAATGGGCCATTTATTTTTTAAAAGTTTACATTTGCGTTACTTTGTGTATTTTTATGATATAAATTAAGCATAATTTTTAAACCTCTTAGTTTAATCCTAGGATTCATTATTATAGCTATGCAATATAATGACGAAATATGTATGAAATATATAGAAATTTTATTTTTATTATTAAAACTATATTTTGATCTATAAGTTAAAATCAACCATTAATATTATATAATTAAGAAATAATGAGAAGAAAGGTGGGATAATAATTATCCGATAATTCATTAAATGCAGTAAAAAACTTTTCAAAAAATCATTATAATATAATAAATAGATCGATTTAAATTATAAGATATTTGATTATTATAAAATATTATAATTATATTTTTACAATCAAAAGAACTTTTCAACATTAGCTATGAGGATTCCATCATTTTTTTTTAATGTCCGGTATAAATTTTCTAGCATTTTTACCATATTGATGATATAGTAGTTCCTTAAATTCTTATAATCAAGATGAAGAAATTTGAATATATAATAAAATATTTTAATTTTATAATTCATCAATCAATAATGTTCAAATCAACTTGAATACAAATCTATTATATGTCATGTATATCTAATATGAAATAATCTATCAAATAAAATAAAATTTAATTATATTTTTAACATATCTATAGCATCATTTTATTATAAACAACATCAAAGGTAATAAAAAAATTATTTTTAATATTATAACCATTTATAGTTTTGAAAATAGCTGTGTATATCACAAAAGCAACATATGGATGCTCAAATTGAAAAAAAATAATAATTCCTTCTTTTGTAAAATCTAATTAGACTCAATAAAATGCATAGCTAGGCACGTAAAGTCATTATTAGCGGTCCAAATATCAAAAGTAAGTATAATTTTAGGTATTTTATGTAAATTTTCTTTTACATTGAAAATGTTTTGAATGCAACAATTTTTGTATTATTTCGTGAAACCTTTTCAAAGCAATATTTGAAGCAGTTTTTACATATTTTTTAAAATTTTACATCTTTAAAAAATATAAAATATTGTTTGGCATGCATAATATATTTTATAAGTTTTTTTTAATGAACATCTTTAGCATTATATCTAAAATCTTTTTTACATTTATTGCACATGGCTTGTCTGCTTTTATTTTTAATTTTTTAAATAATAAATTTACTTCAAATATCGAATGTTTCGCCTTTACTCCGTGTGCTAAACAATTCATTTATAGTTATGGAAGAATATATTTTAATCTTTTTTTATTAATTTAATTAAAAATAAATTTTAAATTAAACAAATGCTTTCAAAATATAGCTCTAAACCAAAAAAAAAAAAATGCTTCCTAAGCCATTATTGGGTTGCAGTGGGACTGGCATGGCCCATGTGCCTTTTAAAGTCTTGACCCATTGCGATTTGGAAAGCTCTTTGTGCACTGTGCGTGATGCAGAATATGTGTATTATGCATGATGATTGATCACATGCATATAATCATGCATGTTCAAAATTATTTTTGATGCGAACAAATTAATCGTGATGAGCAACAGGCATGCTAAGATTTGTCGTAGACTTCCAAATGGGATGGAGGGGTCGTCTTCCTTCTTCAGAACCCTGCAAGAAGTCTCCGGCCGGTTTTCCCGGCAAGGACCCTCCGATGCTCAAGTTAGTAAACTTGTCGCTCAGTTCTGTAATAATGAGATAGATAGAGAGAAAGAGAGAGATCCCCTTGCATTGAGCTTGGGTCCTTCTCTTATACCTGTCTGGGGGGTCCCGTTTACCTCGTTCCGTTGGAACCGTCGAATCTTCCTCGTTGGGATAAGTTTCTCTGAACGGCAAGTGGTTAAGCCATTGCTGGATGAGGGCCGCTTGTAGCGGTAACTGCCGAGCGTGCTAGCACTTGCCCATGATTTCAGTGAGCGAGGTACACGGCAATAGACCTCGAATCACGGGATCTGTTGCCTGAGGTGGGTCATTGTGCATGCGAGAAAGGCACCAAGTTAGGACCGGAGCCGTTGTTGGAAGCCGGAGCCAGAGGCCGGAGCTGGAGGCCAGAGCCAAAGGCCGTCGCTGGAGGCTGGAGCCAAAGGCCGTCGCTGGAGGCTGGAGCCAAAGGCCGTCACTGGAGGCTGGAGCCAAAGTTCTATTTCTGGGTTTTGCTGTCACATCATTATTTCTGAAAATCGTGCAAAAGATAATACTACCCAGAGGAGACGGTCAGCCGTATCAGATGCCCTCCCGCCCCTGAGATGAGTGAGCGCACAATCACCAGCGAAAGGGGTGTTAATATCCTCTGGGCGGCCAATTTTTTGCGCCATCATTTCGTCTGTCCGTGCTGTTGGGATTGGAGAGGATTTCCCTCGAGTAGTGAGTCGTAAAAGGCGAGCGTCATCATTGTGGTAAGGCCAACGCCATCTCTCTATTGATGGAGCTTTTCATGTTTTTCGCGCCGGTAGGCCGCCGAAGCGTCTTCCATTTGAAAGTGGACACGTGGCCAGAACGGACGGCCGTGGGATGATTTGAAATGGGGCTATAAGAGGAAAAAATCATCCTTATCCTCCCATCCTCCCTTCTCTTACGCTACTGCTTCCTCTTGAGTCCGCAAGCGTCCGTCCGCCTCCCATGTTTGTTCTCTCCTCGTGCTCCTTCGATCCTAGCTCAAGTTTTCCAGGTTAGTCTTCATGGCTTCCTCGCCTTCTTATTCTATTTCCGATTCCAGGGGGCATTCCCCACTCCTTCTCAAACTTCCGCTTCCTTACCAAGCCAATGGTCTACCCTCTCCTCCAATCATTCCTTGCCGGAACGGCGGCCGGTCAGACGCCCCATAGCCGGGAGTCATCTGGCCAATGGGCGGACTTCCGCTCGGAGCCGTCCAGCGGCTGCTGGTCCTTCCAGCGCCGTCAAGGAGTCCCCCGAAGGGACTGCTTCCACTATGTCTGCTCAAGACATAGTAAATCTGAAAGCCAAGTATAGTTTTCCGCCAAACCTTCATCTGTTCTACCCTGCTCCTGATGACAGTGTAACCTCTTCCCGTCCCGAAAGAGTTGCCTTGTATGGAGCTTTCTTTAAGGCCGGACTTCGACTACCTATCCACCCTTTCATCCTCAATCTTCTGGACCGATATTCTCTAACACCTTCCCAGTTAGTTCCTAACTCGATCCGAACCATTGTCGGCTTTCTGGTTCTCTATCACCTGCAAGGCATAGAGGCCAACATCTTTTTATTCCGCAGTTTCTATACCCTCCGCAAGCAATCAGGTTGGTGGTCCTTCACCCCTAGGTCCAATAGGATCCTTAAGTTGTACCTTCCCACCTCCGTTAAAGGGTGGAAGGATAAGTTCTTTTTTGCTGATATCGATGGGGTGCGCGGAAGCTAGGGGACACCCAACATTGATGCCAATAGGGATTCTTCTATCCTTCCAAGAGATCGAATGGCATTTGGGCAGCTTCTGACTGCCGATGTCCCTCGATGCAATAAGCTTTTGGTTAATGAAAACCTTCGTCTCGCCGGCCTAATCTCTTCTGGTGGTGAGCACTTGATTACCCACCTTTTTCCTTCTTTTTTCTTTTTTTTTTCCCCTTTTTTTTTAATTTATTCATCTCCCGCCTTTATAGGGATGACGCCATCGCTTCGCGAGCTCAGGCAGGCGGCCACTAAGAAGAGGAAGGCAACGGGGAATGAGTCCCTTGCTGAGAGGAGGGTCGTCGCCAAAATTCCAAGGAGGGCTGACGCAGGGAGGGCCGGCGCTGGAGGGGCTGAAGTTGTGAAACCCCTGCGCGCTAAGGTTTTGAAGAAGGCCGACACTGGAAGGGCCGACGCTGGTGAGGCCGACGCTAAAAGGGCCAAAGTTGTGGATCCCCCGCATGTGTGCGAGGCAGCCAGAGCCCAAGCCAACGAGCCCACCAAGAAAGACACGGTAAGGGCCGAGGCCGGCAAGAAAGTCGGGCGGAGCCAAATAGGAGAAAGAAGATCACCTTCAGTTCCAGCTCCTCCTGTCATCCTGCTCGATCCTTCTCCAGAGCAGGTCGCAAAAGCGCCGTCACCCCCGCTCGAAGCCATGGAGACAGAGTAGGTCCCCGCAACAATAGGGCCAACTCCCGCAGCTATCCTGCCCCCCGTAGGGGCAACAACCGAAGCACCTCCACCAGCCAAGGGGCCGGAGGTAGCAGAGTCGGAGGCAGAATCCTCCTCCGCGGCCCCCATGCCAAGGGAAAGGAGGGGCATCGACCCTCCCTTCCAATCGCTCTTGGCGAACCATAGCCGCTGGGCCGAGCGGGCTTTAGATGAAGCATCTGTGGTAGAGGTGCAAGAGTTTCTCCGGCATCAAGGGAGAGCCACCTTCTTCCGCGAGGCGTCTGTAGCACATCTTTGGGTGAGCTTTCGCCCCCTTATCATTTTTTCTCTTTGTTTTGTTTGTTTTATTTTGCTTTTTAACATTGACATTCCATTCAAGCACTGAACTCTGATTGCCATGAGGAAACTTTGGACCCTGAGTGATGCTGCTCTCGACCAGTCACGGGAGGAGATGCTATCACTCCATGCTAGGGCAGAAAAGGCAGAGATGACCTTGGAGGATACCCGGGCCACCTTAAAGAGCGAGGTCGAAGCCATCCAGTTGAGAGCTGAGAAGGCAGAGTACGCGCTGGAAGTTGCCCAGCGTCATGCAGCCAATGAGCTGGATAATGCTCAGGCGGCCGAGGAGAAGCAAAGGATGGCCGAGGAGAGGCTGGAGGTGGTGGAATCGGAAATGTGCGTTTTGAAGACTTGATTGGATTCCACCTCCATTGAAATAGACGCAGCCAAAGAGGTCGCCCGCCAGTCCGACGCCAAGATTGCCGACTTGGAGGCAGCGGTGACTGAGGCCAAGAGGGAGGCCGTCGAGGCCGAGCGGAAAGCCCTCGAGGCGGAGAAAAGAGCTGCAGAGGCCGTAGAGGATTTCAGGAAGTCCAAAGCCTTTGATAAGGAGTTAACCGAATCGACGGCGTTTGCTTACGATGCCGGCTTCCCAGACTGTAAGGAAAAAATCCAAGAACTCTACGACCTCGAGAATATTGAAGGGCTGCAGCCAGATGACGTCCCTGAAGATGATGACCCGGCCCCAAATGACCCTTAGTAGTTTTTTTTTTGTATTGCTCCAAGCCCGACTCAGATCGACAATTTTGTAAACTTTTAGCCATCAATGAATATTTTAACCCTCATCGCATGCCTTTGGTCATAATCAATTTTAGCTGTGTGAGTTGTCGCGAATCACCAACCAATGGCGGAAAAATATGACTCCTCCTGTTAGGAAACTGATGCGGGATCAATTTCGGTCGTAGAGGCCACAGTCGAGAACAGTAGATAGTACAAGACCCTGCTTGTGCAGGCACGAAGCCATGGAACGATTACTGCCTCGTTAGATATGTCGCGCAAAATGGGATTGCGCCCCGAAACGTTGTCCCTAATTACCAACGCAGGGAGCCGGTCTTTGGTGCCGACGCAGGGCACCGATCTTAATTGCCGACATGGGGCTGTTCTTTAGTTACCGACGCGGGGCGCCAGTCTTAATTGCCGACGTGGAGAGCCGGTCTTTAGTGCCGACACGGAGAGCCGGTCTTTGGTGCCGACGCGGAGCCGGTCTTTGATGCCGACGCAGGGCCGGTCTTTAGTGTCGACGCAGAGGGCCGGTCTTTAGTGCCGACGCGAGGCCGGTCTTTAGTTGCCGATGCGGAGAGCCGATCTTTAGTTGCCCGATGCGGAGAGCTGGTCTTTAGCTGTCGACACGGAGCCGGTCTTTAGCTGCCGACGCGGAGCCGATCTTTAGCTGCCATCGCGGAGCCGGTCTTTAGCTGCCGATGCGGAGCCGATCTTTAGCTGCCGATGTGGAGCCGGTCTTTAGCTGCCAACGCGGAGAGCCGGTCTTTAGCTGCCGATGCGGAGCCGGTCTTTAGCTTCCGACGCGGAGAGTCGGTCTTTAGCTGCCGACGCGGAGAGCCGGTCTTTAGCTGCCGACGCGGAGAGCCGGTCTTTAGCTGCCGATGCGGAGCCGGTCTTTAGCTGCTGATGCGGAGCCGGTCTCTAGCTGCCAACGCAGAGCCGGTCTTTAGCTGTCGACGCGGAGAGCCGGTCTTTAGTGCCGACGCGGAGGGCAGGTCTTTAGTGCCGACGCGGAGGGCCGGTCTTTAGTGCCGATGCGGAGAGCCGGTCTTTAGTTACCAACGCGGAGCCGGTCTTTAGCTACCAATGCGGAGCCAGTCTTTAGCTGCCGATGCGGAGCTGGTCTTTAGCTGCCGATGCAGAGCCGGTCTTTAGTGCCGACGCGGGGCCGGTCTTTAGTTGCCGATGTGGAACTGGTCTTTAGCTGCCGACACGGAGCCAGTTTTTAGCTGCCGATGCGGAGAGCCGGTCTTTAGTGTCGACGCGGGGCCGGTCTTTAGTTGCCGACGCGGAGCCGGTCTTTAGTTGCCGACGCGGAGCCGGTCTTTAGTGCTGACGCGGCTCTGGAATCCATTTTATTTTCACTTGGCCTATAAGGCCTTGCTTCAACTGGACATTCCCAAATATGCAAATGCTTTAAACTTGGTTTCTTACCCGTCCAAAGCTCATAAGGGGTCTTAGTGGCTGCTTTAGTTGGTACTCTGTTGAGAATATAGGCTGCAGTCTTAAGTGCCTCTCCCCAAAGTGACTCTGGTAAGGTTGAATGACTTATCATACTCCTTACCATATCTTTAAGAGTCTGGTTTCGTCTCTCAGCAACACCATTCATGTTTGGAGAGCCTGGCATGGTGTATTGAGGGACTATACCGCATTCCTTTAGGTATTCGGCAAATGGTCCTTGACATTGTTCATCTGATCCATCATATCTGCCATAGAATTCTCCACCACGGTCAGATCTAATGGCTTTAATTTTCTTGTTAAGTTGATTTTCAACTTCAGCTTTAAAAGTTTTGAACATATCCAATGCACTGGACTTATCTTTAATGAGATACAAATAGCCAAATCTTGAGTAATCGTCTATAAACGATATGAAATATGTTTGACCATTCCAAGCAACTATAGGGAATGGTCCGCATATGTCTGTGTGGATGAGATCTAAGACATCCGAAGTTCTATTGGCTAGTAATCTCCTTTTGTTGGTTTGTTTCCCTTTAATGCAATTTACACAAATATTGAAGTCTGTGAAATCAATAGAATCTAGAATTCCTTCTGACACAAGCCTTTCTATTCTCGTTTTAGAGATGTGACCTAATCGCTTGTGCCATAAGGAAGCAGAATATTCATTAACTAATTTACGTTTTGAACCTCTAAAAGAAACATGCAAAGTTTCATTAAATGGAGTAATAGTGTCAAGTATATAAAGGTTATCGTAGTAAGACAAGGAACCAGTACCAATAACAGTAGAATTTAAAGAAACACTAACTTTATTATTTCCAAAAGAACAAAAGTATCCATATTTGTCCAATGTAGAAATAGAAATTAAATTTCGTCTAAATGACGGTACAACAAATGTGTTTCTCAATTCTAAATAATGTCCTGTCTTAAGTAATAACCTGACCCTATAGCCTCTACCTCTACCGATTCTCCATTGCCCACATAGATGAATCTTTCAGCATCAATTGGCTCCCTGTATAGAAACACTTATATGAATAGTAGCACCAGAATCTAACCACCAAGTGTTTCTAGGTACAGAAGTTAAATTTTTTAGAACAAACCATAGTAAGAAAAGTACCTTTCTTTATACGCCATGCGTTGTATTTGGTACAATCCTTCTTTATGTGTCCAGATTTCTTACAGAAGAAACAACCATCCTCAGATTTCTTCTGCTTCTTTTGTGAAGGACCTTCAGCAGCCTTTTTTATCCTTCTTTCTTTTCTTGCTCTTAGAGGAAGTGGCCAAATGAGCACTCTCGATTTTCTCATGCTTCAATCTCTCCTCCTCTTGTACACAAAATGAAATGAGCTCATTGAGAGACCATTTCTCCTTTTGGCAGTTGTAACTGACCTTGAATTGACTGAAGTGTGCTGAAAGAGAAATTAGCACCAAATGAACGAGCAAGTCCTCTGAAAGCTCTAACTTTAGTGCCTTAAGCTTAGAAGCAATGTGAGACAATTCCATAATGTACTCCCGAATATTTCCTTTGCTTGTATACCCTCATGGAAACTAAGCTTGCCAAAAGCGTGCTCGTTTCCGCCTTATCATTTTTAGCAAAATGTTTTTCAATCTCGTCAGGAAACCTTTAGCTGTATCAATATCGGCCATAGTGCCTCAAAAAGCTTCTGGAATGCCTCTTTTGATAATCATTAGACTCATGCGATTTGAACGCTCCCATTTCTCATATTCCCGCTTGATTTCAGCAGTACTAGTTTCCGTAAGAGAATCAGGGCGTTCAGTTCTTAATGCAAGGTCCAAGTCCATACATCCAAGAACAATCATGACATTTTCTTTCCAATCCTTGAAGTTGGTTCCATTAAGCATAGGAATCGAATTAATGCTAGCAGATATATTAGAAGCAGATAATGTAGCTGAACAAAGAACAAAACACAAAAAAAAAAAAAATTATACTCACATCATACCAAAATAAAACATTGAATTTAATTTAAATCCCATCACAAGAAATCTATACAACATTAATATCTAGTCTTTGGACACCAATATTAACTTGTAAGCGATAACTTGGTGTAGTAATCGAATACTAATAGTAAGTCCGGTCAAGCAATAGTCTTCCTTTGGGACCGACCTATTGCCCACATGGATAATCCCTATAACTATCACATATTCATTACCACATGTATGCATGCAATTTGACCAAATTCCCACCTTCCTTTGGGATCGGTTAAGAAAATGCATAAATTACATACATACTACCTGCTCAATTTTTTTTTTAAATAAATAACCTACATATGAGAGCTCACTTTGGCGAGATGATGCTTCAATCAATCAATTCTAAAAATTGATATACTTTAATTAAACTCAATGAAATTTTCTTTATTTTTTTTTTTTTGAATTATTTTCTGAATGGCAGGAATTATAGGCTATATTTAATTCAAAAAAAATATATCATTCCCTCTCAAGGTGGGAAAAGAGAAATGATTGGCATCTTCCCTAACAGGGCCAGGGATAGGGATGAGAAGACTTCCGATTACATCTATGGCTAAGGCTATACCATAATGCTCTCTGTCACCATTTATTCCCAACTTGGAAAGATCCCCTGCCTTTATTAAATGCATTTAGAAAGCTCTGCCAAAAGAAATGGAGGACTGTGGGATTTATTCCAAGTAAATCTGTTTCCACTGCCTTTATTAAATGCATTTAGAAAGTTTTCCTCAAACGCTTGGTAGCAAGATTTTAAGGCCGAGAATAAATAGAGTGAGGAATTTGAAACCGCACGTTGGTCGAGCCAGAAATCTAGGGGTTTTAAGTTTTATGATCCCACTACCAAAGCAATTTTCGAATTGGGAATAGCAACGTTCTTTGAGGATATAGAGTTTGAGGGAAGAAATCAGGTTAGAGACATTATCTTTGAAGAAAATCGATTCCGATTCCTACCATTACTTATAACAATGATCAGGATCAGGTTATAATTCAAGTCATTGATCAAAGAGTAATTCTGGAACTTCAAGATGATGCAGAAAATCTTCCCAATCAGATTGAAGAAATTGTTCCTAATGAACAATCTCAAGAGCAAACTCAATAGCCTCAAGAACAAGTGCCATTAAGGAGATCCATGAGAGATAAGAGAAAGGCAATTTCGGATGATTTTATAGTCTTTCTCCAAGAACATGAGGATATTTTTGACTTGACAGAAGATGATCCTATCAACTTCCGACAAGCTATGGAAAGTTCTAACTCTCAAGAATGGATCAATGCTATGAAAGATGAGATGAAGTCCATGAAGACAATGACGTTTGGGATCTCGTTTCATTGCCTGATGGAAAGAAACCCATTGGTTGCAAATGGATATTTAAAACCAAGAGGGATTCGAATGGCAATATAGAGAGGTATAAAACTCGTATTGTTGCAAAGGGCTTTACTCAAAGGGAAGGTATTGATTTCAAAGAAACTTTCTCTCCAGTTTCAATGAAAGACTCTTTTAGGGTCATCATGGCATTAGTGGCACATTTCAACCTTGAGTTGCATCAGATGGATGTAAAGACAACGTTTCTCAATGGTGACATTGATGAAACAATTTATATGAAGCAACCAGAGAATTTTGTGTCTGGTGATCCAAAGAAAATGGTTTGCAAACTTAAGAAATCCATCTACGAGCTCAAGCAAGCATCCCGACAATGGTATTACAAATTTCACCAAGTAGTACTCTCATTCGATTTTGAGATGAATGTGGTTGATGATTGTATATACCATAAGTTCAATGGGAGTAAATTTATTTTCTTAGTACTGTATGTCGATGACATTTTACTTGCGAGTAACGATATAGGCTTATTACATGAAACCAAGAGCTTTCTGTCAAACAAATTTGAGATGAAAGATCTTGGTGAAGCATCTTTTGTGTTAGGTATACAGATACATCGAGATCGTTCTCAAGGTGTCCTTGGGTTATCACAAAAGAACTATATCGATAAAGTTATCAAAAGATTCGGCATGCAAAATAGTAAACCTTTGAAAACCCCGGTAGCTAAAGGAGAAAAGTTTAGTCTCAATCAGTGTCCTAAGAATGACCTTGAAGTTTAGGAAATGAAGAAATATCCCTATGCGTCAGCATTAGGAAGGTTGATGTATGCTCAAGTTTGCACTCGTCCCGATTTGGCTTTTATTGTTGGGATGTTGGCAGATATATAAGTAACCCTGGAATGGATCATTGGAAAGCAGTCAAGAGGGTTATGCGCTACTTACAGAAAACAAAGAACTACATGCTCACATATAGAAGGTCGGATAGTTTAGAGATCATCGGGTACTCCGACTCAGATTTTGCTGGATGCCAAGACAGCAAACGATCCACTTCAGGCTATATATATATGTTGGCTGGAGGGGCTATTTCCTAGAGAAGTGCTAAGCAGACACTCATAGCCTCTTTAACCATGGCAGCAGAGTTTATAGCTTGTTATGAGGCATCCAACCATGGGATATGGCCGCAAAACTTTGTCACGAGGCTGCGTATAATTGAAAGTATTGAAAGGCCACTCAGGATATATTGTGACAATAACTCAACAGT
This sequence comes from Calamus simplicifolius, assembly GCA_900491605.1. NCBI lineage: Eukaryota > Viridiplantae > Streptophyta > Magnoliopsida > Arecales > Arecaceae > Calamus > Calamus simplicifolius. The sequence continues at coordinate 752,733 of UESW01004688.1, forward strand.
AATGTATTCCAACAATAATAGAAGTTCGTCTAAGTCAAAGCACATAGATATTAAATTTCTTGTTGTAAAAGAAAGAGTTCAGAGTAAACAAATATGTATAGAACATATAGGTACAGATTTTATGTTGGCTGACCCACTAACTAAAGGACTTACACCCAAGGTCTTTCATAAGCATATTAATCAAATGGGTGTTGTATTATTTAATGATATTTTAGTTTAGTGGGAGTCTGTATTTTATATGACAGTTTCTACAGAAATAAAGATTTCAATATTTTATTTACTTGATTCATATGGAATAAAGTTTGATCTCGCTAAAGAAAAGGATCAGTTGAAAATAGGCATGTTCAGATCACATTACATGTAATTTTTATGCTACACAACCATATTTGATCTATGTCATTTGATTGTATTAGTGTATGTGACCATTGATGGTCCAGCTACTACCAATGTGAGCGAAGGCTGCTTTGATCCTACACTAGTACGTTCAATGGACCAGATTGTTTGAAATCCTTAAGTTATGATAATAAAGGTTTTGAGTACTCATAAGGTAGTGCACATTTATCTGGTTACATATGAGGTCCAAGTGGGAGATTGTTAGAAAATACTCATGTGGACCAACATATGTAAATGTGTATATTTAATTATCATAATGTTAGTCCAATAATAGGTGATCTAATAAAGTTAATTGGACATTAAGGATTAATTTTTGATATGGAACACAATGTGTAGATACCCGTAACATGTCTCTAATTTTATGATGGACTAAATAGAAACATGATTACATAAAGTCAAATGGTTATGGTCCCTGGTTTGAACACAATTTATAGGAAACGTCTCTTCGGAAAGGTCATGGGTATCTTTACAGTAAAGAGATGCTTATTCGAAAATCGGAAAGGTCCCGTCTCTTCGGAAAGGTCCCTACGAAAGGATAAGTTTTCCTATTTAAGCATTTCTGATAACTCTCATCTTTATCAGAAAAAAATCTTCTACGATTGTGTTGACAAACCGAAAGCACCGTCTCCAACCAAACTCAGCCGAGCATTCGGTTACAGTATTCTTCATTTTAATAATGACAGAACAAGGTACGAATTTCGCACTTTTTTAATTATATATTGTATTTCAATATTATTGACATAAGGATTCTGGGGCATTGGATTCGTATTCGGTTTAGTTGCCGACGCGGGGCCGGTCTTTAGTTGCCGACGTGGAGCCGATCTTTAGCTGCCGACACGGAGCCGGTCTTTAGCTGCCGACGCGGAGAGCCGATCTTTAGTGCCGATGCGGGGCCGGTCTTTAGTGCCGACGCGGAGAGCTGGTCTTTGTTGGCGAACATACTCACTCAAAAATAATGCTAACATTTCGAACATCAATCTATCGAATAGATTCAAATTAATGAAGATAGCACCTTACTGATAATACCGGCGTAAATTGTCGGCATTCCAGGTACGAGGAAGCGGTTTCCCGTCTAGCTCTTCAACTTGGTATGTCCCGTGGTGAAGTACCTCCTTGACACGGTATGGTCCTTCCCATTTCGGTGCCAGCTTGCCCCCCTCTGTTGCTTTGATACTTCAGCTTTTCGCAGAACGAGATCTCCGGATCGGAACATCTTGGATCGTACTCGAGCATTATAGTATTTGGCCGCTTGTTGACAGAAAGCCGCCATGAGAAGCTGTGCTTGGTCTTGCAATTCCTCCACTAAATCTAGATCGGCTCGCAGCTGGTTTGAGTTGCTTTCTTCGTGGTATAATTCTGTCCGAGGACTGGGAACTCCTATCTCCACCGGAATGACTGCTTCGGTCCCAAAGACCAGGCTGAAAGGAGTTTCCCCAGTAGGGGCTCACGGCGTTGTGTAGTAGGCCCATAGTACACTAGGGAGTTCCTCCACCCAGTGCCCTTTGCAGCCATCTAGTCGAGCCCTGAGCCCTTGGAGGATGATGCGATTGGTCACCTCGGCTGCGCCGTTGGTCTGGGGGTGCCCTACGGAGGTAAATCGATGATGGATGCCCAGGCCAATGCAGAATTCTCGGAAGGCCGTGTTGTCAAACTATCGGCCGTTGTCAGTAACGAGGGTATGCGGTAGCCCGAACCGGCACACCACAGACTTCTAGAAGAAAGACCTTATTTTGCCCTCCATGATCTTAGCGAGAGCCTCCGCCTCGATCCACTTGGTGAAATGGTCAACCGCCACCATTAGGAACTTGCGTTGTCCGGAGGCTAGAGGGAACGGTCCCAGGATGTCATGCCCCACTGTGCGAAGGGCTAGGGTTCGGCCAGGGGGGTCAGCTGGGACGCCGATTGATGTTGAATGTTGGCATGGCGCTGGTAGCTGTCACACCTCTTAACAAGCTCGGATGCGTCCTTCATTGTCAGCCAGTAATACCCCTGCCATAGGGCTTTGTATGCAAGAGCTCTGCCCCCCAGATGGCTTCCACATATACCTTCATGTATCTCTCGCAGAATATAATTAGCTTCGGTGGGACCGACACACCTGAGAACTGGGTATGAGAATGACCTCCGATAGAGCTTTCCCTCCATTATAAAAAATTTCGGGGCCATCTTTTAAGTTTCCTAGCTTCGGCAGGGTCTTCTGGGAGGGTACCCTCGGTAAAGTACGGACATAGGCATCCATCCAGGAAGGCTCCTGCTCAACTGGTAGAGTTTCTCTTGATACGTCAATACTCGGGGCTTCTAAGTGCTCCACATAAGCTCTTCCCAGCATCCCATCAGCTGAGGTGGCAAGATGGGATAAGGCGTCGGCTCTAGCATTCTCCTGTCGAAGGATGTAGCTGACGCTAAAGTAAGCTGAGGGAGAAGCTAGCGATTGCACCATGCTTAAGTAGCAGAACATGATGGGATCCCTTGCTTCATATTCCCTTGCGATTTGGCCAGCGACCAGTTCGGAGTCGGTGAACGCCCTAAGGCGTTTCACCCCAAGCTCCTGAGCTAATCTCATCCCAGACAGCAGAGCTTCAATTCTGCCTGATTATTAGTGGCTGGAAAGAGGAAGCGGAGTGCGCGCTCGGTTACAACTCCATCCGAGTTGGCCAAGATGAGGCCTGCTCCGCTCCCTTGAGAATTCGACGCCCCATCTACATGAAGGACCCATTCATCATCACTGGTTCCGAGAGGCTGGGGGTTTGTAGAAGGTTCTTTAGGTTGTTCCTCTCCCCAAGTGCATTCGACCAGAAAATCCGCCAAGACTTGAGATTTCATGGCCGACCGGGGGCGAAAAGACAGATCGAATTCCCCTAACTTAAGCGCCCACTTTGCCAGTCGGCCAGAAGTATCTGGGCGAGTGAGAACTGTCTTTAGAGGTTGATCTGTGATCACTGCGATCGGGTGGGCTTGGAAGTATGGCCGCAGACGCTGGGCAGACACGATCAATGCGAAGATAATCTTCTCCATCTTTGAGTACCTGGTCTCTGCATCGTGAAGTACCTTGCTTGTGTAGTATACTGGCTTTTGCGTGCCATTGGTGTCCACGCGGACCAGCACAGAACTAACGGCTTCAGGAGAAGCCGCGAGGTATAGAAGGAGTTCTTCTCCACCTGTTGGCTTGGCTAGCAGCGGCGGGGTAGATAAGAATTCCTTTAACCCCTCGAACGCCTCTTGACATTCTTTCGTCCATTCGAATTCATTGACCTTGCGGAGCGCCTTGAAGAAAGGTAGGCACCTTTCAGCAGACTTGGACAGGAAGCGACTTAAGGCGGCCACCCTTCCGTCAGGCGCTGTATTTCCTTCTTATTGGCGGGAGGCCTCATGTCCAAGATGGCTTGAACTTTGTCCGGGTTTGCCTCGATCCCCCACCGGGTTACCATGAAACCCAAGAACTTTTCGGCTGTCACCCCAAATGCACACTTGCGTGGGTTCAGCTTCATCTGGTACCGACGAAGGCTGTCAAAGGTCTCCTTTAAGTCGCGATATGGTCGGTGGCATGGACGCTCTTTGTCAACATGTCATCCACGTACACTTCCATGTTGCGTCCTATCTGGCCTTCGAAGACTTTGTTCATCAGCCTTTGGTAGGTGGCTCCCGCGTTCTTTAGCCCAAAGGGCATTACCCTGTAGCAGTACAGCCCCTTCTCAGTTATGAAGGAGGTAGCTTCTTCATCCGCCGGATTCATCCTGATCTGGTTGTATCCAGAGAAAGCATCCATGAAGCTAAGGACCTCATGACCGGATGTAGCGTCCACCAGTTGATCAATCTGGGGCAGGGGAAAGCTGTCCTTAGGGCATGCTTTGTTGAGATCGGTGAAATCCACGCACATTCTCCAGCTCCCATTGGTCTTACGGACCATCACCACGTTGGCCAACCATTCGGGGTAATGAACCTCCCGAATATGGCCTGCAGCCGTTAACTTGCGAACTTCCTCGTCGATAGCTTTCTGTCTATCTGGAGCAAAGTTTCTTTTCTTCTGTCGGACCGGCCGACACTCTGGCCTGAGGTTGAGCCGATGGGTGATCACTTCCTCGGGGACGCCCGGCATGTCTGAGGACGACCATGCAAAGACGTCGGTGTTGGCACGCAGGAAAGTGAGAAGTCGATCATGTGCCTCTTCTGGAAGCAACGCCCCCACCTGGACAGTCCTTGCTGGGTCATCCCCCAAGGGGAGGTCAGGAGGTGTTCGGCTGGCTCTCCCCTCCTTCCAGCTCCCGAGGATCGAGCGGCTCAGAGGCTATTGCCGACGCCGCTTCCAGTGGGCTGGGAGACAAATGATAGCAAAGCGGCGGCGGCTTTGCTCCCCTTTCATCTCTCCGACTCCTTCGTCGGTGGGGAACCTTACCAATAATCTCTTAGTGGAGATCACGACATCTAGCAAATTCAATCCTGGTCTCCCCAATATAGCGTTATAAGCCAGCGGGACCGGACCACCAAGAAATTTATAACCACGGTGCTTTGACATGGAGGGGTTCCAGCCGTGACTGGGAGGGCGATCTCCCCCTCAACGCTCACCGAGTCTCCAGTGAAGCCCATTAGAGGCACGGCGACGGGTCAGAGGGAAGACTTCGACAGATTCATCCGAACAAAAGCCTCGTAGCTCAAAACATCCACCGAACTCCCACTATCAACTAAAATTCTTTTTACAGGATGTTTGGCTATAGTCATGGACACAACGACGCTGTCGTCATGCTTATTAACTACCCCATCTAAATCCTTTCCAAAGAAAGGAATTACAGAATCTATTCCCTCTCGCTGCCTTTTTGAACCGCCACCTGCCCCCCAGGAAATCATAGCTATGGTCTTCTCCATTGGAGCATTGTCCACGCCGGCCGGAAGTATCGGAGGCACCGATGGACCTAAAGTGGGAAGGTTTCCCCTTCGAACAAATTTGCCCAAGTGACCCTACTGAACCAGCTCCTCAATGGCCTTCTTCAGATGGCGGCAGTCCTCGTGTCGTGACCATAGTCTCGGTGGTACCGGCAGTAAAACTCCTTGTTGCGGGGGGTTTTCAAGGGAGCCGGACGCTTGAAATAAGGTTCCTCCTCGATCTCTAGTAGAATGTGAGATATAGGAGCCATGAGGGGAGTGAATTGCTCCTTAGAAATAAGCGTCTGTGGTCGGCGATCTGGGCGGTGAGGAGGCTCAGGCTTCCGGGGTCATGCTCCGGCATGATCAGTAGGCGGTGGTTTCTTACTGGTGTTCTTGTCAGCTTCCCTCCTGGAAGAATCCGCCTCGTCGGTGCGGATGTATTTCTGTGCTCGACTCAGAAGCTCGCATAAGAACTCGAAGGCTTCTTGTCCAGGGAATAGGCAAACCTGGAGGAACGAAGTCCTCGTTTTAATGCCAAAGTGGCTACAGAATCTTCCAGGTTGTATACCTCCAACACTGCTTCCTTAAACCGAGCGACAAAGTCCTTCAAGGTCTCGCCACTCCTCTGCTGAACAGCAAATAGGCTATCAGCCACTCGTGGGATCTTTCGGCAAGCATCAAAGTGGGCCAGGAAAGATCGCTCGAGTTGCCGAACGAATTGATGCTGCGTGGAGGCAGGCGGGAATACCACGCACGTGCCGCCTTGCGAAGGGTGGCCGAAAAGGCGACACATAAGAGGGAGTCCGTCGCTCCCTGGACCTGCATGAGGACCTTGTAGCTCTCCAGGTGGTCCAGTGGGTCCGTCGTGCCATCGTACGGGTCCAGTTGGGGGAGACGGAAGCGGGCGGGACCGGTTCCTCCATGATGCGCTGGGAAAGTGGGGGGCGATGCTCATAGTCCGTCCCGTGAGGGTTAGCGATCCGGCGGCTAAGCTCCTCCAACCGTCGATGATACTCATCGAGCCGTTGCTCGGCCCGACGGGTAGTCTTCCTGAGGGTGCCGTCTTGAGATGAATCAGAAGAGGAAGCCGAAGAAGATCGCCGACGTAAGGAACGCACCCGTCTGGACTCTCTCTCCTGGCCGATGGTGGGAACGGCCGGAGTGGCGAGAGGGGGACCGCCGTCGCTTCGAGGCCTCTCGGCGATGAGGTTCAGGGGGTGAGTGACGGGAGACCTCGGGTGGGGTCCCGCCTTGGTGAGACTGGACTGTCCCCGCACCCCTTCATCAGGCGCAAGGGGTTGAGGTGCAGCAGCCAAACAATGTTCTTGCAGTCCCCGTACCATTGTCATCAGGTCCTGGACCTGGTGAGCCAGGACCTCAAGCCGGTCAGGCTGGCTTATCTGTGCAGGGGGCGGAACGCGGAGGTTGGCCTCCGATTGCTCAGCCCGGGAATGCGCTCCGCGGCTTGACTGGAGGAAGCCTCCTGTGCTCGTGTGGTCACCATCGTCTCCCTCGCAGAATTGGTGGGGTCACAGGGAGAACCTTCGCCTTCCTCCCGTGCGAACGCCCTACCTGGCGCGCCAATCTGATGCGGACAAATCAACCGTGATGAGCGACGGGCATGCTGAGATTTGTCGTGGGCTTCCAAATGGGATGGAGGGGTCGTCTTCCTTCTTCGGAACCCTGCAAGAAGTCCCCGGAAGGTTTTCCAGCAAGGACCCTCCGACGCTCAAGTTAGTAAACTTGTCACTCAGTTCTGTAATAGTGAGATAGATAGAAGAGAGAGAGATCCCCTTGCATTGAGCTCGGGTCCTCCTCTTATACCTGTCTGGGGGGTCCCGTTTACCTTGTTCCGTTGGAACCGTCGAATCTTCCTCGTTGGGATAAGTTTCTCTGAACGGCAAGTGGTTAAGCCGTTGCTGGATGAGGGCCGCTTGTAGCGGTAACTGCCGAGCGTGCTAGCACTTGCCCGTGATTTCAGTGAGCGAGGTACAGCAATAGACCTCGAATCACGGGATCTGTTGCCTGAGGCGGTCATTATGCATGCGAGAAAGGCACCAAGTTAGGACCGAGCCGTTGTTGGAAGCCGGAGCCAGAGGCCGTCGCTGGAGGCCGGAGCCAAAGGCCGTCGCTGGAGGCCGGAGCCAAAGTTCTATTTCTGGGTTTTGCTGTCACATCATTATTTTCGGAAATCATGCAAAAGATAATACTATTCAGAGGAGACGGTAAGCCGTATCAATTTTTATTTTTTTATTGCATACGATGCGTGCACTTTTGCATCGTGCGTAATACAGAAGGATTTTTTCTTGAGACATAGGGTCTAAGTTATGGGCCATGCTAGGTATGGCTTATGATGTCATGCCAAGGAAAAGATTTTGTACACAGCATGCAATAAATTCTATGTGAGTTGCACCGCTTCTTTTTATTGGTCCATGTGCATCCTATATGGCTTAATACAATGGGATAGAATAGCAGAGATCATGATTACGAATTCATAAGTGATATGCTATTTCTAATAGGATGGGATGTGATGGCTTGCCTTCTGAAAAAATTAAGACATCCCAGTTGTAAAATTACGATACTATAGTTATAAAATTACGATATTCATTAAAAAAATGTTAAGATAGCTTTACGATATCCTGGCCAAAAAAATTACGATACTTCAATTATAAAATTATGATACCATAGTTATATAAATTATGACACCCATTTAGAAAACTCAAAAAAAATTACGACACCCTAATTATAAATTTACGATACCGTAGTTATAAAATTATAATATTTATTTAGAAAATATTAAGGCAAAGCTTTACGGCATTCCGGTTAAAAAATTATGACATCTTAGTTGTAAAATTATGACAATATAGTTATAAAATTATGACGTCCATTCAGAAAGTCAAAAAAAATTATGACACTCGAGTTTTAAATTTACGACACTATAGTTATACAATTATGACCCTTCATTCAGAAATGTTAAGGCAAGTTTTACGATATCCTGGCCGAAAAAAAATTATGATACCCAGTTGTAAATTTACGACATTGAAGTTATAAAATTACGACCCTATTCAGAAAATATTAAGGCAAAGCTTTACGACATTTTAGTCAAAAAATTATGACATTCCAGTTGTAAAATTAAGACACCGTAGTTATAAAATTATGACACCCATTCAGAAAGTCAAAAAAAATTACGACATCCGAGTTTTAAATTGTGACACCATAGTTTTAAAATTATGATACCCATTCAGAAAATATTAAGGCAAAGTTTTACGACATTCTAACCGAAAAAAATTACAACATCCAGTTGTAAAGTTATGATATCATAGTTATAAAATTACATCCATTCAGAAAGCTTAAAAAAATTGCGACACTCCAGTTGTAAATTTATGATACCGTAGTTATAAAATTACGATACTCATTCAAAAAATATTCTCTATACCTTCTCTGGTCTGTACATAAATTTTAAAATAAAGCCGAACGGATATTAATGTATGTCACGCTCAACATAAAATCGTATCTTGCTATCATGTTCCGTTTAATTGTACCAAATCATGTAGAATTTATATGGATCAATAAAAAAATGGTACAGTTCATATAGAATTTGAAGGTGATGTATAAAGACTTTTCCGCTATGCCAAAGTCGGCCGAGACAGCTCTATATGTTAAACGTGCTAGGATAGAGGATGCAAAAATCTGCGTAAAGAACCTTCTTTTTTTTTGGTACAGACGGGTGATCACACTGTCCTAGTGCGAGTCAACCCAGAAAGATCATAATACAAAATTTGCTTCAGCACTAGGGGATACGGTCTCCCTGCTTCGATATCCAAAGCCCTGCATTACAGGCTACATATGCCGCTACCCAATCAGCCGTCGAATTGGCTTCACGATAGATATGTCGGATCTGGGCTCTCTGGATTCTCTGAAGAAGAGACCAAATATCACGGAGCAGTGGATTGCTAGGGACTTGATTGCAGCTATCCTTACGAATCATCGAATAACAGTGAGCGAGTCCTCCTCAATAAGAAGGCTATCGGTGAAGAATCCGAACTGCATAGGCAATGCTAGCCCAAGCAACATAAAGCTCAATCAAAGGAACTGTGGAGTCAAGAGTTCAAAATCATTCGTCGCTAGTAGTACACCATCAAATTTGAATAACAAAGCTGATTTAACTAGCTTTTTTATGCATAGTATTATTAAAGTTAATTTTGATAAATTCTGAAGGTGATGGTTCCATAAAGAACATTCTTTCAACATAGGGGTACACTCTTTTTTTTTTTTTTATGTGCTTGGAGACAAATAAAAATTAAGTTTCCGTGTGGGGGACCAGGTGAGGGATTCCAGATCGCGTGGCTTCACCGAACTCAGCAGGCACGCTTTATCCATGCGGTTTGACTTTACAGGCAGGCACCCGTTAACCGGAAAGGTTCCACCCCATCTCCGCTTCCCGTCGGCCTTATGGAAAATTCGAAATCCGACAAGCCCAACGCTAACTCCTCCTCCATTCAAAATCTTTCCTCCCTTCCAACGGCTAGAACCGCTGCGGCGCGTTTAAAACCAGGGGAGGGAGGGGGGATTTTGTCCTTTCTTCAATCTTTCAGAAAAAAGAAAAATTCCTCTGATTTCTCTCTCGATCTCTCCTAGGGTTAGAGTTCTAGGCGTTGCGAGGGCTCCGGGTCGATATCTTCCGCCCGCTCCCCCCCCCTCCCCTCCTCCATTTTCTAGGGTTTCCAAGGTTCCGGACTTCTTGACCGCACCCAAATCTTCTCGGGTTTCTAGGGTTTATCCATTTTCTTGGCCAAGGGACCATGGATCCAGATACCGACGAGTACATCCGGGAATCCATCGAGAACTCGCTCGGCCTCCCCATCTCCGACAAGAACCTCCGCCTCAAGCTCATCGCGTCCGAAGAAGCCCGCCACCGCCTCCAAGATCAGATCTTCGTGCTCGAGGAGCGCCTCAAGGAGACGGAGAAGCGCGTGGAGAAATATAAGGTTCCGATTCTTTGATCTCTCGTGGCTTCTTCTTGTTCCTGAGTTACTAGGGTGTGGTTGTTTATGGGGAGGTTTTGATTTTGATGTTCGTAGGCGGAGACGACCATGAATGCCCAGGGGTTGAGGAGGTGCATCGAGGAGAAGGAGTTGATGGCGTCGGGATGTGATGATTTGGCGAATCATTGCGCCAAGTTGGAGAAGGAGTGCTCGCTGTATGAACGAGATCTTGAGAAGGCCATGGAGTCTTGCGATGAGTTGGCCAAGGAGAATGATGAGCTTCGGGCACGGCTGCAGGACAACTCTTCTGTGAGTATTACTTTCTATTTGTTTCTTTTTCTCTTTTACATATATTTCTTATTTTTGTGGATCGAAATAGAGGAATATATCCTGAATTCTGATATTTTTAACGCTTATTTTGAGCAAAAATGCTGAAAATTTGTAATTGAGAAGGCAGTAATCTTTGTTTTCTGACACATCATATACCAATCTTGTTAATGGGATAGTCATTTAGGATTTTGCTGTCTTTTTTTTTTTGTTGGAGTAAACTTGCAACAACAGCAAGCTGACGTTATGATGCCACAGTAAATGAACTTATTAAATAAATATGTTAGAGAAAACTTTCGATGTCATCTGTTTTAGTTAATCAGCGAATAAGTATTGTCCAGATTAGTTAGATATCTCACCTACTCTAGTAGTATTTGTGACAATATTATGAATGCTATACATATTCACACATTGTAGTTCTGTAGGAGGAACTATGCTGTGTTTGCAATTATTTCAACAATTATCAGATTTGAAAAAATTGTAGTGTAATGAGGTGAGGGGTTATTACTTATGTCAACAGCCTGACCCCCCCCCCCCCTTCTTTTCTTTTCTTTTTTTTTTTTTTTTTTCCATTTGGTTTGTATGCTTCAAATAAATTTTTCTTGCATGTATGTAATATTTTCAATATAATGAATCTAGACACTTTCTTTGTCATTAGCCACCCAATATGAAATCCATGTCCAGATTCTTTTTAATCTATTTTAAAACCATCTTCATATGTTAGTGATATACTTTTAGCTGACCTTTCGACATGCAACTACAATGGCCTGTATTTATGCTTATGAATGAGCTCTAAGCCAAATTTGTCATTATGCTTATTTGAGGTGCTTTTCTTTGTTGGTTGACTAGCAAATTATCTCAGTGATTTTGCATGAGTCTTTCAGTATTAGAAAACCATATCTAGTTTCTCCAATTCCGACTCTAACATCATTTTAATACTCTTGCCATACATCTGTGTGTGTAGAAATAAATTGGTTTTCTTTAACTCACCCTTATGTGAGAGTTATTTTTTCTCTCTCCCAAATTCCAATTAACTAGTGCAACTCATCTTTCACATTTTACGCCAAGCTAATATAGAGGGCCAATACATCATGAGTATGCTTCTCTTCCCTTATTCTACCATCTTTTCTTACTAGGACTTCATCATTTTCCAAGATTTTTCTTTTTTAAATAATTGTTAATGACTTATTTCTATTTTCAGTTATTACAAGTGATATAGTTTTATTGTATTGAGCTGGATCATGGTGATAGGGTAGCTAGACCCTTAGCCTCAAATTTGCTAATTGCAACTTGATGAACTAAGTTTTACTGGTTCTTGTGGCTACTGTTGCTTATAGGTGAAATGCAATCTGTGGTTGGTATAAGATGTTGCACATCTATGCTGAGCTTGCATGGAAAGTGGCAACTCTATCCATCCTCAACTAATAACTGGGGGTTCCATTTGATCTTTTGCTTGTATTTGTTTTGCAAAGGAATGTATTTGAACAATATTGGTGATGATCTTGCATTACTCTCTCATGCTAGTGAAGTTTGTTAATGTAGTGTTTTTGGTGTCATGTCCATGTTTCTTCCACTGTTCTTGTTGTACTGACTTTAAGCTATATCATACTGTTTTGTCCATGTTCCTGAACTCTTCTGTTTCCTTCTTCCTATTCTGGCTGGATGACTAATTCTTGTATTCCAATTATATTTCTGGAAAATGCTGCGGGCTTCAGGTAACGGCATTAGCTGCTGAAGTAGAATCATTGAAGAAGGACAAGGAAAACCTGAGGATTAATCTCCATAGAGCTGAAGAAGAGGTATAGTTATTGGAATTCATTTCTGATTCACCTCAAGATACACAGTCTTATCCTATTATGTTTTATGTAAGGTCAAGGTCCTGTTTGAAGAAAACAAAATTCTGGATGAAGAGAATAAGAGGCTGCTTGGGCTGTTAAAGAGAGAAAGGCATCACCATGGATCTGCTAGTGCTTCTGCTAAAGTGAGAGAAATCTCGATCCTATTACCTGAACCTGAATTACGAATTTTGTTTTTAATTGTTCCCACCAAAATACTATTAATTCATACATGAAATTAGGGATAAGAGAAATAAAAGAGTTGTACTATGATTGACTGATGTTCCTTGCACACAGACACACACACACGGTCAAGATCTAGTTACACCACCTGTAGTTCTCCAAGAGAGTTAAACATGGTGTACCTCTTTTTTTCTGAATTGGATGGGGTCCACATTAGTGATTTGAGCTATTAAATGTCATCAAGTATATCTAAACTCTTCACACACTAAATATCATGGATGCATGGTCAAAATTGATGTTATTTCAATTCATTCTCTTGTATCATGTGTTTATCAAATACACCTTTTGTGTAGGGAAAGCGGAAATCAAGTCAAAAGGAGTGCAGCCCTATGGGGCGTGCAATTGATTTCAATGTTGCCGATCCATCAAGACAGCCACTATCCCCTCTGCATCCGAACTCTCCTGATTCTAAAATGCATAAGAAGTAAAATGGTGTTTGATCCTCGTTCTGCTGATCTTAGTCCTAAATAGAGTTGAGTAAAAAAAGCAGTTTCATGTAGCTGACCCATCTAGTTGGGAAAAGGCTTAGTTGAGTTGAGTATCATCATTCTGCTGATCTTGAATGGTTGCTGCTACTAGTGTAGCATTATGGAATGAAATTTGAAAATTTATTTCGAATGATAATTGTGACCTTTCTCATGCATTCTGGTTTGCATTCAACTAAACAAAATGAATGCCAAGTTTCTTGAGAACACTGTGTTGGTTGTTCTGGTAGGGTGAGCTCTCTTGATACCTTGCTGCCAGTCTGTTGCAAGCCAAATATTTCCTGTGTTGTAGATGGGTTCTTTAAGAGTGCTTTTTTCTATTGGTACCATAAAGGTGGAACAAGATGGTTGCTACTATAAGGTGCGGAGAGGATAATGTACGGAAATAGCAGGTGGATTACCCTAATGAATTATCATAAAATATTTGCTTGGTTTTTTGTGCAATTAGGAGAGAATTAAAAAAGCAGCTACCAGCACAGTTCTTCCAGATTGCTTCATCAGTTGCAAACCAATTGAAGTTGGTTTGGCTCGTCTTAGATCATTGCTGTGTCCATACAGTTTCATAAAAGATTTTCGCGTCCTATATACTTCGGCTTCAGATGAAAAAGATGGAGCTAATTGTCACGCTGTTGGACCACTGGTTTCTCAGAAAGCTGTTCAATTGGTGCCTTGCTGCCTTAAGAAGCAACAAGAGAGTGTGAAGGTGATTTTTTGTGCTTTTCTTTTTCATGTCTGTTTTTTTTTAAAAAAAATATACCTTTCAAAGCAAATGGAGAAAGGGCAAGGCATCGACAGTGTTTTCCTCCATCCTCTCTTTCCCACACAACCTCTCTTTCCCACACAAGAGCCAACTAGCCAAATTATACCTGTAGCTGAATGTACATGAATCTTTACAAAGACGCCTCCTAATCGACTCCCTTCGCAAACAACATCTGGATCCTCGCATGGTTTGCTAGCCAATTAGTTAAGTCATTGGATTGCAAACCCCAAACAAGGCTTGGCTAAGTTGGGTATGCTTCTCTGAAGGCACATAGCTTTTAAACCTATCATCAGGGCCAAAGGAGCACTGAGAAGGTTGGTTGGTGGGTGTTGCCATGGCTGCGCTCGTGTTACTAATGCAAGTTTAAACCAGGACTTTTAAATCTTGCAGCCCTGACCAGAAGTCATCAAATTTAGTGGATTGACAACTCGGAAGAGCTCTCACAAAGTCAGTCTGAATAATAAAAAAAAGGTGAATAATAACAAGTGACAAAGCAATCTTGCTAGAGTATTTAAGAACAGAATTCTCTCCATGACATATGAAATATTTTATCAAAGTATTGGCAAAAAGTCCATGGATTTTTGAGTCATATTTCTCACTAGGAAGCAGTGATGTAGTTGCAGGTCCAACTAGTAATTTCACTGGTCCAATCCAGCTAGGTCCAACCAGGAATTTCACTGGTCCAATCCAGCTAGGGCTGTCACCTATTGTATCAGCCCCTGCCTATGGACTGGAACGCCGCCAGGAACAAGAAATGCTATCCATATTCACAGTGGATAATATTTTCAGCAGCAGAAATAGCACAGAAAAAACTCCAGCATTCAAGCAAGAAGTTCTCTCATTGTTTTCATAAATACAGCTGAAGGCCAGGACTGCCACAAATGATCAATCACTTAAGTTGAACCTTTAAAAGTTTAGCACCATCGTTCCTTGCCCTCTTAATGACGGCGCTGAATTAGGAAAAATGGAAAATAAAGAAGAAGAAGATGCGTCTCAATTGAGCCTCGACGTTTCCAACGGTCAACCTCCTCAGAAACAGGAAGCCAGCCATCCAATCTTGCCTCCTGTCAATTCTAGCACACAAGACCCCGGACTCAAGATGAGTCTTCCAGTTTCCTGGGCTTAAAGCTTCTCCAACATTCAGCAACTCCCGAACCTCACTTCATTAATCCAAAGTTTACCTTTGAAATCCAGATATCGAGACAACCATCCTGATGTTCGGGATATGATTATACCAACCTCATCAAACCAAGAATCTTTTGTTGAGGAGGCTCGTTTGAGGAGGCTCGCTAGCAGTTAGGTGACTAAAATGTTTCCTGGGCTTCTTCGTTATCCTGTGAATGATCTGTTGTGACTTTGGAAAATCATAACTGCGGGAAAAGCGGAAGAAATTAAGCGCTTCCCAACAAAGAATTGCACTCAATCCCTGTTAGATCAAAGTTACCAATTACATAGAATTAGTTTTATTGAAAACTTTCAGCAACCATAATCCAAAATTATCCTGCTACTTCCATAGTATCCCTTTACCCAGTAAATAAAGCTCAGGCCGATTGACACCTTTTATAAATGATGGGTTGAATTTGAAAGTTATTCAAAAAATTGTTGAAAAATTACAGCTCTCAATACTGATGATCTTTTTTTGATGGACTTTCAGGACTGATGATCATGCTGCTGCCGATTGCTTGTCATCATGATCTTCAAGATTCAAAACTGCAACAGTTTTGGCCAAGACTCTAGGATCCCTCCAGGCAAATCAAACTCCAAGAGCTTCCCCTGACTGCGATAGTACTCCTCCACTGGTTTGATTAGCAATTCTGTCGAATCCTTTAGTACTGATCTTCATAGTATTTTTGAAAGGATGGAAGGGATTGCTGACGGTTCTGGAAAATATCTTCATGCTACAAGTCAACTAAAGAAAGATATTGACCTTGCCGTTTCTCAGATTGAAGCATGTCTTGAAAGCTTTAAGAAAACCCAAAAAGATGATGTTATGGAGATGATCGGACATCTAAAGAAAATAGTGTACAAGCATATTTGATCCTAGATTGTATCTTAGGATTTCTTGTTTTATTTCTTAGCATGTATATAGGACTTATGTTTTTTATATATACATGTAATAGATCTTGTTTTGGAGTACAAATGGTTGAATGAATATTACACTTTGATTACAAATTGTCTTTGATTGAATGCCAATGAATGTCAATCTTTATTCGAACCAAAATCCTCGCTTTGATAACATTCCTTATTTGCTTTTAAAAACTCACCTTATTGTTGATAACAAAAAAGGGGGAGAGATGAGTGTATAATGCATAAAAAGGAAAGAGAATTTTTAAGTTTAAGAGTGTATAATGCATAACAAAGACAATGAAGAACTGTTCTGAGAATAGAAAGAATGAGATTTTTTAAGGTAATTCAGTCTATCTACATAGGGGGAGTTATTCAATGCAGGGGGAGCTTAATAAAATTCTCCATATAAAAGCTGAATCACTTTGATTGATGTCATGTTTTATTCGTTTTAAATATTGGCATCAAATTCTCTATTACAAAGTCTCTAAGCTTTAAATTTTAATTCAATGAATTTCTTTAATGCATATACTCAAAGTTTTTGTCATCATCAAAAAGGGGGAGATTGTTGACCCAATTGATGATTTTGATGATTAACAAAACTAATTGAGTATAACATTTGTTGTTACTAATGATTTTGATTAAGTCTTTCAGTTTATAAGCCTAATTCATGATCAAAATCAAGAAGGAAAATCAAGTTCTGGTTGAATCTAATGTCAAGGTAAGACTGCAGACATTAGAGTCGACACATGGAATCGCAGAGCCGACTCCGCAAAACGGCACGGACTTAGAGTCGACTCCGGGACTGTGAGAGCCGACTCTATCAGAAACAACAGAACGTTGGATTTTCAGGCCATGACTTAGAGTCGACTCCCGGACTGCTAGAGTCGACTCCAGAAGAAATTTGTGTCGACCCCAGAAAAGTCAGAGACGACTCCAGATCGAGCGGATTAAATTATTTCGAGTTAGAGCCGACTCCAGAAAAGCCAGAGCCGACTCCAGAATGTCAGACATGGCTCCAGAACTGTCAGAACGACTCTAAACTTTAACTTTATCAATTTTAATCCCAACGGCTATTGTTATTTATGGATCTAATCCTTTTTCACTTGCTTCTAACGGATAGTTTTGCACTATTTATGGATTAATCGAATCTATAAGAAGAGGGGTGATTGCATCCCAAAAGAGAAGAGAAGAAAATCAAGAAAGAGGCAAAAAGAAAAGAATAGAGAAAATCCTTGAGATCTATCAGAAAAGAAAAGAGGGAAAACCTGTAAGGAAAGATCATACTCATCCCAAGAGAAAGAGATTCCAAGCCTTTGCTGTTCTACTTAGAAGAAATCTCAAAAGAAGGGAGAAGCCCTAGTTTTTCAATCTTCTGAACCTCAAGAGCATATCCAAAGGAAGATCCATTCAAAGGAAGAGAAGGAAGAAGCCACCAAGATCTTCGAATCAGGCTTTGGTTCCTAATCTCTATTTATTGTTTCATTATTGTATATTTGCTCATTGAAGGAGCAGTTTGCTTTTGTAAACTCATTACATTGTTTGCTGGTCAATCTGGTGATTGATTCAGTTGAGGCAGTTAGCCTTGTGCAAGCATTTGCTTGTGGTTTTAGGTTTTGTGCTGGTGAGCCTTGAAAACCAGCTGGGTTCGTTGTGCGCCCGAGAAAACAACAAGTTTGAGTTGTGAGCTTGCAAAATAATTCTGCTGTAATCAGTTTGATTATAGTGTGGACCCAAGAGGTACTTGGGAGTGGACGTAGGTGTAGGTACACCGAACCACTATAAAATCTATTGTGTTTGCCGTGCTTGTCTCTTTATCTTCAACTCTTCACTTATAGTTGCTTAGTTCTAAATCTGTGAATCTAAGTTTTTATTTCCGCTTGGGGGTTATATATTCAAAAGAGTTTAATTTTTGAAAAACCCAATTCACCCCCCCCCCTCTTGGGTTGCTATCTGGACCAACAAATACTAATTTATTGTCTACTATTATTTCATTGCATAGTATATTTAAAGTATAGCTAGGTTATTTACACACACACATATTTTTGACCCACATAGATATTAAAGAGTTGATAGATTTATATAATTAGTATTAAATCCAATCCGATCTAGCCTGAATGGAATAATTAGGTTGAACTTGGATGTAAATCCTCTACCTTATTCAAATATGGACTGATTTAGGTTGTGCCTATTCCTAATCTAACCTTACTGGCCATGGTTGTTAGCTTATTCTTTCTAGGGAACAAAAATGTTTTGTTCAAGAAAAATCATTTTATTCAAATATAAACAATGTCATAAGGATTAATTAGGGCATCAGATGGACAACAAGTGGATATTCATTGGTCTAAACTTTTATATACTTTGAATTTGTTATCACATTGGTCAGCCAGATGATTTGCCTCTTTCTTTGCATGCATAACTTTAAAATTTTTAAATTTTAATTTATAAGGAGGTATATCTATGGAAACTTATGTGATTGGTTGATTAATTAAGCCATGAAATAACCATTGCTGGGGCACCTTCTGCTTATAAGTCGGTCCTTATCTATTTTTCATCTAAACATTAGTCGAATCCTTCCCATGCCTCTTGTATAAAAGAAACCATTTTTTTTATGACCAAAAGGAATGATCTCGGCAGCCATTATGGATCTCTTATTAATTTGGACGATGAATTTTGCCCATCTATCTTGTAAGAAAAAAAAAATCAAAATTCTAGGTTAAGGAAAAGACCGACAAATAATTCAAAATGATGATGGCACCTTAAATTAATTGTAAATATTTTCTCATAAAAAGTTAGCCAGCTAGTGCAAGTTGCTTCCTTTATTTGAATTGCTGACTCGTTCCTTCCCTAGTGATGAGCCAACTTTATTTGAGAGAATACTTGGCTACATAGCTATCTTTTAAAATTTAATGTGAACGTATAATTAGAATTGCTTGTTAGCTAGAAAAATAAAGGAGTATTGTGCATGTGTGGGGCTCAATGAATGGCTAACCTTCCACAAAATTATATAATATATAGTTGCCGGCTACCTTTGGCTTACTATAATTTTTGTATAATACATATAGTTGGTGAATACGCTGCAAGGGATGTTAGATGCAAATTGACAATAAATAATTGATGCAGGATATTTTTCCATTCAGATTGCCTCGTCCTGCAATAATAATAGAACTTCCTTTTCGAAAGAAATCAACTTGCAGTTTTTTAAGCGCGCATGTGACGTACAACATAAAATTTGTAATGCCCCTCCCAAATTAGTCCCACATCGAATAATTTAGGAAGGATAAAATGGTTTATAACCAGTTAAGTAAGATGAACAAGTACCAATTGGATCCCTTTTGGACTATGGTGGCCCAAGTTGATGTGAACCTTGTCCCTCTTGCTTTCTTGTAACGAAACGGGCCCGGGGCCTGAATTGTTACAAAATTAGTTATCAAAAAATTAGGAAAGAAACTAGAATTCGAGTAGGTGTGCTGCCATTGTCGTTTGTCACCACTCCTTTACAAAATAGTTCAGATACCCTTTGCATTGGAGGGTGTTCTTTGTTAAAGTTACTCGAGTTTTGAGATAATTTGTTAACCAGTGATCTTTTTAAAATAATGTAGAAACATTTTATGTGCAGATATTTAAGCTTAGGCTTAAATTTTTTTAAGATAAAATTTCAATGTGGCTTAGAGAAATAAAAAATTTAGAAACTTTGAATTTATTGAAATGGTTTTATGTGAATCTTGCCGGAATCAATAGGTGCTTTTTATCTCACCAGAGACTCTTTGATATATAATCTTTTATCTTGGATTTTTGAATTAAATTTGTAGAGTATTTTAATTTTAAAGAGTAAAATGAGTGGCTTTATATAAACTTTTATTATTATTTATCAGACTGTGAAGGCAATGGATTTATTGAACAATGGGTTTTCTGGTAGAATTTCAATTAATACCAGCACTATAAGAAAATACTGAAATAGCGACGCAAATTTAGCGACGCAATTTTGCGTCGCTAAATTGCGACCACTTTGCGACGCCTTTGTGACAACAAAATATTGCGACGCATTAGCGACTCATTAGCGACTCAATTAACCAAAAAATCAAAAAAAAAATTATATTTTTAATATTGCGACGCAAATATTGCGTCGCAATATTTTTAAATTAATTTTTTATAAAATATAAATATCAATAAAATATTGCGACGCAATATTTGCGTCGCAATGTTTTTAGCAGAATTAAAAAAATTATATTTTTAATATTGCGACGCAAATATTGCGTCGCAATATTTTTAAATTAATTTTTTATAAAATATAAATATCAATAAAAATATTACGACGCAATAGTTGAGTCGCAATGTTTTTAGCAGAATTAAAAAAATTAAATTTTTAATATTACGACGCAAATATTGCGTCGCAATAATTTTAAATTAATTTTTTATGAGATATAAATAGCATTAAAAATATTGCGACGCAATATTTGCGTCGCAATGTTTTTAGCAGAATTAAATATTTTAAATTTTTAATATTGCGACGCAACTATTGCGTCGCAATATTTTTAAATTAATTTTTTATGAGATATAAATATCAATAAAAATATTGCGACGCAATATTTGCATCGCAATGTTTTTAGCAGAATTTTAAAAATTAAATTTTTAATATTGCGACGCAAATATTACGTCGCAATATATTTAAATTAATTTTTTATGAAATATAAATATCAATAAAAATATTGCGACGCAATTTTGCATCACAATATTTTAGCAGAATTAAATATTTTTCTATTTTTAATATTGCAACGCAAATATTGCGTCGCAATATTTTTAAATTAATTTGTAATGAAATATAAATATCATTAAAAATATTGCGACGTAATATTTGCGTCGTAATTTTTTTAGCAGAGTTAAATATTTTAAATTTTTAATATTGCGACGCAAATATTGCGTCGCAATATTTTTAAATTAATTTTTTATGAAATATAAATATCAATAAAAATATTGCGATGCAATATTTGCGTCGCAATGTTTTTAGCAGAATTTAAAAAAATTAAATTTTTAATATTGCGACGCAAATATTGCGTCGCAATATTTTTAAATTAAATTTTTACGAAATATAAATATTAATACAAATATTGCGACGCAATATTTACGTCGCAATGTTTTTAGCAGAATTAAATATTTTAAATTTTTAATATTGCGACGTAAATATTGCGTCGCAATATTTTTAAATTAATTTTTTATGAAATATAAATATCATTAAAAATATTACGACGTAATATTTGCGTCGCATATTTTTAGCAGAATTAAATATTTTAAATTTTTAATATTGCGACGCAAATATTGCGACGCAATAATTGCGACGCAAATATTGCATCGGTCGTGGCCGATCGGGATCAGGTTTTGGATCGAACGCAACCGTCGGATCGTCGCCGATCTCGGACGGATCGCCACGGTCCGAGATCGGTCGTGGCCGATCGGGATCAGGGCTTGGATCGATCGCAACCATTGGATCGTCGCCGATCTCGGACGGATCGCCACGGTCCGAGATCGGTCGTGGCTGATCGGGATCAGGGCTTGGATCGATCGCAACCGTCGGATCTTTGTCGATCGGACCGATTGCCGCGGTCCGCGATCGGTCGTCACCGATCGGGATCAGGGCTTGGATCGATCGCAAGCGTTGGATCGTCACTGATCTCAGACGGATCGCCACGGTCCGAGATCGGTCGTGGCCGATAGGGATCAGGGCTTGGATCGATCGCTACCGTCGGATCGTCGCCGATCTCTGACGGATTGCAACTATCCGAGATAGGTCGTGGCCGATCGGGATCAGGGCTTGGATCGATCGCAACCGTCGTATCTTTGTCGATCGGACCAATTGCCACGGTCCGAGATCGATCGTCGCCCATCGAGATCAGGGCTTGGATCGATCGCAACCGTTGGATCGTCGCCGATCTTGGACGGATCGCCACGGTCCGAGATCGGTCGTGGCCGATCGGGATCAGGGCTTGGATCGATCGCAACCGTCGGATCGTCGCCGATCTCGGACGGATCGCCACGGTCCGAGATCGACCGTGGCCGATCGGGATCAGGGCTTGGATTGATCACAACCGTCGGACCTTTGCCGATCGGACCGATAGCCGCGGTCCGCGATCGGTCGTCGCCGATCGGAATCAGGGCTTGGATCGATCGCAACCGTCGGATCGTCGCCGATCTCGGACGGATTGCAACTGTCCGAGATAGGATGTGGCCGATCGGGATCAGGGCTTGGATCGATCGCAACCGTCGGACCTTTGCCGATCGAACCGATAGCCGTGGTCCGCGATCGGTCGTCGCCGATCTCGGACGGATCGCCACGGTCCGAGATCGGTCGTCATAATTATTAACACTAATTATAAATATAATCATTTATAAATATTAACAAATAGCTTGCGACGCCTTAGCGACACACTTTAAAAAAATATAAATAAATATTGCGACAAAATATATGTGTCGCAATATTATTAGAATACATATAACTGATTAAAATATTAAAAAATATTTGCGACGCAATTTGTCGTCGCAATTATTATAATAAATTTAAATATTTTCATTTAAAAATATTTAAAAATAATTGCGACGCACTTATTGCGTCGCAATATATGTAATAACTTTTTTTATTAATCAATTTAAATTATTAAAAAAATATTGCGACGCCTTAGCGACGCAATTATTAGAAAATAAAATTATTTTTCCCGCCAGGTGGTGGCGCCAATTTAGCGACGCTTTAGCGACGCATTTATTGGCGTCGCTATATTTTCATAAAAGTATTTTTTACATTTATTAATGATGGATTAGCGACGCCCACGTGCGTCGCTAAGAAAAAAAAAAAAAAATTATTGCGACGCAATTAGCGACGCCAAATTGGCGTCGCTAATTGCCTATATTTAAACCCCCCTTTCTTCTTTCCTCCTTCCGGTCTGACCTAGCCGCCGCCGCCGTGACTCCCAGCCCCCCCGAAACGCCGGCGATCTCCTCCGACTCCCAGCCCCCCGAGGATCTCCTCCGACTCCGGCTACCCACAAAGGTTAGCCCCAAAAATCCAAAAAAAAAATTTTTTTTTCTGTTTTTTTTTTTTACCTGCTGCCGTCTTCTCCGGCCACGGCAGGTCCGTGGCCGTCTTCTCCGGCCACGGCCGCTGCCGTGGCCGGCAGTGGCCTGGCCACGGTGGCCAGGCCACTGATTAAAAAAAAAAAAAAATTTTAAACAGGGGGGAGGGGAGGAAACCCCCCCCCGCCCCCCCTTTGTTTCATGGCCACGGCGCGGCCGCGGCCGGACAAGGCGCCACGGCCGCTGCCGTGGCCGTCTTCTCCGGCCACGGCCGCTGCCGTGGCCGGCAGTGGCCTGGCCACGGTGGCCAGGCCACTGATAAAAAAAAAAAATTTTTTTTTTAAACAGGGGGGAGGGGAGGAAACCCCCCCCCCCCCCCCTTTGTTTTCATGCCGGCCACGGCCGTGGCCGCGGCCGGACAAGGCGGCCACGGCCGCTGCCGTGGCCGTCTTCTCCGGCCACGGCCGCTGCCGTGGCCGGCAGTGGCCTGGCCACGGTGGTGGCCAGGCCACTATTAAAAAAAAAAAATTTTTTTTTAAACAGGGGGGAGGGGAGGAAACCCCCCCGCCCCCCCTTTGTTTTCACGGCCGGCCACGGCCGTGGCCGCGGCCGGACAAGGCGGCCACGGCCGCTGCCGTGGCCGTCTTCTCCGGCCACGGCCGCTGCCGTGGCCGGCAGTGGCCTGGCCACGGTGGTGGCCAGGCCACTGTTATAAAAAAAAAAAATTTTTTTTTTAAACAGGGGGGAGGGGAGGAAACCCCCCCCGCCCCCCCTTTGTTTCACGGCCGTGGCCACGGCCGTGGCCGCGGCCGGACAAGGCGGCCACGGCCGCTGCCGTGGCCGTCTTCTCCGGCCACGGCCGCTGCCGTGGCCGGCAGTGGCCTGGCCACGGTGGTGGCCAGGCCACTGTTATAAAAAAAAAAAATTTTTTTTTAAACAGGGGGGAGGGGAGGAAACCCCCCCCGCCCCCCCTTTGTTTTCATGCCGGCCACGGCCGTGGCCGCGGCCGGACAAGGCGGCCACGGCCGCTGCCGTGGCCGTCTTCTCCGGCCACGGCCGCTGCCGTGGCCGGCAGTGGCCTGGCCACGGTGGTGGCCAGGCCACTGTTATAAAAAAAAAAAAATTTTTTTTAAACAGGGGGGAGGGGAGGAAACCCCCCCCGCCCCCCCTTTGTTTTCATGCCGGCCACGGCCGTGGCCGCGGCCGGACAAGGCGGCCACGGCCGCTGCCGTGGCCGTCTTCTCCGGCCACGGCCGCTGCCGTGGCCGGCAGTGGCCTGGCCACGGTGGCCAGGCCACTGTTATAAAAAAAAAAAAATTTTTTAAACAGGGGGGAGGGGAGGAAACCCCCCCCCCCCCCCCTTTGTTTTCATGTGGCCGCGGCCGGACCGGCCAGGCCGGCCACGGCCGCTGCCGTGGCCGGCAGTGGCCTGGCCACGGTGGCCAGGCCACTGTTATAAAAAAAAAAAAATTTTTTTAAACAGGGGGGAGGGGAGGAAACCCCCCCCCCCCCTTTGTTATCTTGTCCGGCCATCCGGGGCCGCAGTGGCCTGGCCTTGGTGGCCAGGCCACTGTAAAAAAAAAAATAACAGGGGCCGGGGAGGGGAGGAAACCCCCCCCCCCCCCCCCCTTTGTTATCTTGTCGGCCACGGTCGTTGCCGTGGCCGGCAGTGGCCTGGCCACGGTGGCCAGGCCACTGTGAAAAAAGAAAAAAAAAATTTTGGGGTCATAGCAGGGGGGAGGGGGGAAACCCCCCGCCCCCCTGGGAAAAAAAAAAAAAAATTTTTTCTTAATTTAAGCAGAATGTTTATTTAATTTACATATTATTTATGCAATAATTAATTTAAGCAGAATGTTTATGACAATAGTATTTGTGCATTTATACTCATTTACATTTGTTATGTTTTGATTATTTATATTTTGCTGCAAACTTAATGATGCATTACATTTTGAAATGCTAAATAAAATGTTTTGTTGTTATATTATTTAATTTCAGCAACAAATTACTAGTTTCAATGATTTACATTTTAGTATTCGCAAACCTTTGTATTTGACACAATAATCTTAAAAAGTTAGTGATTACATGTATAATTCACAAGATGTTAAGAATAACAAGCATAAGTTCGATTGTCTTCGGACTTTCATAATCACAGCACTTTAATTAACCTTTAGACCCGTTTGAGAATTTGTAAGCCTTAGTCTTGCAAATTCTCAAATTGTCCTGGTGGACAGTTTGGGAATATTTTTGTGACATGTTAGTCTGCTAGTAATCATCGTGGGGTGAGATTTCGGTTTGCATTTGCTCATACGTTCTCCTAGTGTGGCTTATATACCACACATGTAGGAGAACATATGGGGAAATGCTGCCGAAATTTCAATGTTGCCGATCGATGATAATTAATAGCAGAATAACATATCACAAAAAATATTCTTGAATGGGATAGGGCCTTACCTTGTAGACATGGAGTGAAGGTAGAATTATTTAAGACACTTGAATTCTTGTGAAGTCTAATGACTAAACGCATCGCCTTATGGCCCGACACAAACTCAAGCCCTCTCTTTAGCCATTAACCTATGCATCGGTCCTTCCTAGCAATTGGTTGTAATTATATTAGTACATAAATATATCTAAATTATTTGCGTACTTATAAATGATTTAATTGGTTGTAATTAACCTTAATTAGTTGTGCCCAAGAAATAATTTAGATATATATGTATTAATACTAATATAGTTTTATTTTTTGGTTTTAATTAATGCTTTACCAGACTTTGTATAAGTCGGACAAAAATGAGCGGGACTCGCTCATGGATGTATGCAAGGATAAAAGATGGCTTGCTGAATCCAGATTTTCTGAATGGATTGGAAGAGTTTATCGCATTTGCATGTAGCCAACCTGAATGGATGGATGGGCCTAGGATTAGGTGCCCATGCAACTTCCACAGGTGTCAGAATAAAGCCTACAGAGATGTGGAAACTGTTAAGGTGCATTTGTGTAAGAAGGGTTTTGTGCCTGATTACTATGTTTGGTACTGTCATGGTGAACCAGAGGATATTCCAGCAGTTGTTATAGGCGAACAAGAGTCAATTCCCGTAGAAGAACCATTGTGAATTTAAACACATATGAACAAATGGTTATGAATGCATCGGGTAATGACTTCAATCAGAATACATTTATGGAAGAACCAAACCCAGAAGCACAACAATTTTACGATATGTTGAGTGCTGCCAATCAAGAATTGTATCCTGGGTGTGAGGGTCATTCCCAGTTCTCTACAGCTGCTCGAATGTTGAATATTAAGGCAGAACATCGATTATCAGAAAAGGCGTTCAATTCTGTAGCTGAGTTAATCAAAGAAATTCTGCCAAATGATAATGTTGCCGCAGACAGTTTTTACGCAACAAAGAAGTTGTTGCGTGGGCTTGGGCTTCCAGTTAATAAGATCGATTGTTGCTTGAACAATTGTATGATATTTTGGGGTGAAGACTCAGAGCTGAGATGGTGTAAGATTTGTGGGCAATCACGGTTCAAAAACACCGAAGGAGGAGCCGGTACAAGTAGGAGGAAAAGTGTGCCTTACAAGAGGATGCATTACTTTCCTCTTACCCCACGCCTGCAGAGATTATATAGATCTGAGGCAACAGCTGCTGATATGAGATGGCATGCCGAACATGAATCTAAAGAGGATGAAATGCGGCATCCATCAGATTCAAAGGCTTGGAAGCAGTTCAATGAAAATCATCCTGTTTTCGCTGAAGATATAAGGAATGTGAGATTAGGTCTTTGTACCGATGGCTTCCAACCATTTGGTCAAGCGGGGCAACAGTATTCATGTTGGCCTGTGATACTGACTGTATATAACCTTCCTCCGTGGAAGTGCATGAAAGATCCTGCAATGTTTTTAACCGTTTTGGTTCCAGGACCATCAAATCCTAAGGAAAAGATTGATGTCTTTCTGCAACCGTTGGTGGCCGAATTGAAAATGTTGTGGGAAACAGGAGTGGTAGCCTACGACATTTCTATGAAACAAAATTTCTTAATGAGAGCTGCTTTGATGTGGACAATAAGTGATTTTCCGGCATATGCAATGTTGTCTGGTTGGAGCACTGCTGGACGTCTGGCATGCCCTCATTGCATGTATGATTCGGATGCATTTACATTGCAGAAGAGTGGTAAGCAGTCATGGTTTGATAACCATAGGAAGTTCTTGCCACCAAATCATCCTTACAGGCGTAACTTGATCGCCTTCCGGAAGAACAAAGCAGTCACAAAATTTGCCGAACCGGTTAGGTCCGGCACGGATCTATTTGATTCTATAGAGAATTTGGGGTTGATGTATGCATGGGAACCAGATGCAGATAGAATAAATAGCCGTATATGTAAAGAACATAACTGGAAGAAACGAAGTATATTTTGGGATTTGCCTTATTGGAGCACAAATCTCATCCGGCACAACTTGGATGTCATGCATATAGAGAAAAATTTCTTTGATAACATATTTAACACGGTGCTAAACATCCCGGGAAAAACAAAAGATACTGCAAAGTCAAGAGAAGAACTTAATCAGTACTGTAGAAGAGGTGATTTGAGAAGGAGTGCCGATGGGACCTATCCTAAAGCATGTTACACTCTTGACAGAAATTCACGAGAAGTTTTATGTAACTGGCTTAGAGGGTTAAAATTTCCAGATGGTTATGCCTCAAATATCGGTAGGTGTGTGGACATGCATAAGCTCAAGTTGTTCGGCATGAAGAGCCATGACTGCCATGTTTTCATGCAACGATTATTACCTATAGCTTTTCGTGAGTTGCTTCCGCAACATGTCTGGAAGGCAATTACGGAGCTCAGCTTATTCTTCAAGGAGTTATCTGCCGCAGTCATTACTTCTGCATCAATGGCAAGGCTTGAGGAGGAAATTCCAATTATTTTATGCAAGCTTGAGCGAATATTTCCTCCCAGTTTTTTTGACTCAATGGAGCATTTACCGGTTCACTTGCCATACGAAGCGAGCATAGCTGGTCCTGTGCAGTATCGCTGGATGTATCCATTCGAGAGGTAAATATATACATCATTAAGATATGTTGACATTTGAAATATTATTTCATTGCTTGAAAAATTCGTTAATTTTTTGTTGCAACTTTACATATAGGTATCTTAAGAAGTTAAAAAATAATGTGCGTAATAAGGCAAGGGTTGAAGGTTCTATATGCAATGCACACTTGGTCGAAGAAGTTTCAGCTTTTGCCTCGCATTACTTTGAGGGTCACGTCCACACGAGGAGCCGAAATCATGGTCGTAACGATGACGTATGTGTGGACGAAGCAGAAGCTAATGACGGTAGAATATCAATTTTTAAAGCTATCGGCCGTTCATTTGGTGGGCAGAAGTCAAGAAATCTTAGCGATATGGAGTATAATGCAGCACATTATTACATCCTAATGAACTGTCGAGAAGTCGATCCATATATTGAGTAAGTGTATACTTCAATGCTAAATTGAAAATTTAAATTTATATAATAATATACCATAATATTTAATTTCTAACAGTAGTTTTCATCCTTTTCATCCCATAAGGATGTTTTGTGATAGACAACGACAGATGAATCCCGACATCAGTCAAGTTGCAATTGGGCAGAAATTAGAAACGGAGTTTGCTTACTGGTTTTATGAATTTGTGAGTAGTATCACTCAATCAATTTCGATAATGGCAATTATTTTTTGAATTGGATGTCAATAGCTTATTAATTTATAGGTCAACGGTCCATGGTCGACAACCGACAATATTTTCATTAAATGTCTATCGCAATGGCCATTGAAGACCGTAACAACCTCTACTGGCTATTTTGTAAATGGGTACAAATTTCAGATTGAACGATTAGCAGCTTCAAGAGGCACTCAGAACTGGGGCGTGTGTGTAAAAGGAGAAAGTGTTGGAGCAAATATGCAGGATTATTATGGAAAGTTAGTAGAGGTGGTTGAAGTTGAATATCCCGGTTGGCCTTTAAAACGAACCGTATTGTTTCGTTGTGATTGGTTCGATCCGATAATTCCTGTGGGCAAAAGGGTTCATAACGACTATAATTTGGTTGAAGTGAACCATCGACGAAGATTACAGAAATATGACCCATTCATCCTTGCATCCCAAGCTCAGCAAGTCTTTTACTGCGGATATCCAAGTTTGCGCAACGACAAGCGAGATTGGTGGGCCGTTTCTAAAATCGTCCCACGTTCAACAATCGTATTAGAGGAGAGTTCATCAAGTCAATCAGCCGAGTGCCCTGCATTTCAAGAGGATGAGATGGAACTGCATGCAATTGAGGACGACACAAGAGCTCCTGAAACATCACTTATCGATCCAAGTGGTGATGTCCAAGAAATTGCGGATGCAAATGTTCGGTTTCCTTCCGATAATGAAACTGATTCGCAATCCGATACGGCATCGGATGTTGAACCAACATTTCACGAAACAAATGACAACGATTAAACATAAAGGTTTTTTAAAATTTAACTTTTTTTTATAAGTGTTAAATTCGTACATAGTCAATCATTAATCGTAATTTAATTGTGTGAATCCTTAGTATTTTCAGTATGAGGGGCAGAGGTAGATCTACCGACGATAGATTGGGTGAGCAGAGACGTAGTTTGGATCCTTCGACATCAGATCACATGAGCGTCGGAGATGGAGAGTTTGGATCTCCAGCAGAGGCGCAGCCTTCGACCTCTGCACCAGTATTACCATCTACCCGATCGGCACAGACCTCCGAGAGTTCTTCCGCCTTCGGCCGCACTTTACTTCGACTTGATGCTCAGGGGATGTAAGTATATATTAATTACAAATATTTGTTAATGTTTTTAAGTCATTAACTTATAAACTTGCATTTTTTTAACAGATTCATTGAGCAGCATCATGTCTCC